>OX459061.1:3461781-3849742 GCA_949775005.1 Orthosia gothica | reverse complement strand
AAATTGCACACCTATGGAAAATTGCTTCTATAAGGCCTTTGCCAAAAAATTCAAATCCATCTACTCTGAAAGATTTACGACCTATCAGTATATTACCATGTTTACCCAAAGTGTTAGAGAAAATCGTCAGCCGCCAACTTACGCTTTTTCTTGTACAAAATAACATTATGCCTGATTTACAATCTGGGTTCAGAAAACAACGCAGTACGTCTACCGCTCTGTTAGACGTTACTGACAATATCCTATCAGCCCAGGATAAGGGAATGTGCACATTGCTGGTTTTGCTGGATTTTTTCAGAGCATTCGACGCAATTAATATCCCTTTGCTATTGTCAAAGTTAAATTATTACGGTTTCGACTCCAAGGCTCTTGAATGGTTCCGCAGCTACCTCAGTAATAGGGAACAACTAGTTGACCTGCGCTTACGTGACGGTACTACTCTTAGATCTGCATCAATTCCCATAGATAGAGGAGTCCCACAGGGCTCTATCTTAGGCCCTATTATTTTTATTTTATACTGTGCGGACATAATTAGATGCCTCCAGAGATGCAAATACCACATATACGCCGATGATGTACAACTGTACATTTCTTTTAAAGCAGACGAGTATGATATCGCCATAAAGGAACTTAACGAAGATCTTCACCGAATCGCCGTTTGGTCTGAGGAGAACTGTCTGTCGCTAAACCCCACAAAAACGAAATATGTGGTGTTTGGCACCAGACAGCAGCTGTCTCGATTACCTACCACTTTTGACGTACAACTAATGGGCGAAAAAATTGAGCGAGTGTGCGAGGCGCGAAATCTAGGTCTCATCATGGACAAGGATTTGCGTTATGCGTCGCGAAAAACACGTAGCATTATCAATAAGAAACTGTTTTTATCGCTTAAAAGTTTTGTACAGGGTGAGGCCTTACTTATCTGAATCGTTGCGGGAACAGCTGGTTGAAACACTAGTTCTGTCTAGGTTGAACTACGCTGATACTGTGTATGGCCCGCGCCTCTTAGCTCGTACAGATAGGCTCATACAAAGGGTACAAAACGCTTGCGCTCGGTTCTGTTATAACATTCCCCGCAGAAGTTATGTAACACCATTTCTCAATGAACATTTTGTTCTGAAAATGAAGTCCTGGCGCAAATTACATTTGGCATGCCTTCTGTTTGGTGTGGTTAAATGTAAAAAACCGGATTATTTATACAATAAACTTGGTTGGATAACGAGTGGACGTGAATGTGGGAGAAGGCAATGCTCGCAGCAACTCTCGACGTAATCGCATAATACAGCAGCGTTCAAAGGCTGCTTTCGCTATGCGGCTTCCAAAGTTTGGAATAATATTCCACCACCGATCAGAACAGCCAACACATTGGACACGTTTAGGAGACGTTTACGGCAGTATCTGGTGGAAGCGTAGCGTAAGCTGGATATGGTCGCACTGAATGCCTCAATAATATGACGCATTAGCCTACCTACCCACACGTCATTTATTATCAGACTCACCTTATTTATATATATTATATGTACACATTTTTTTATTATTTGTAATATACACATTCTACATATCTATTTTTATCTTTCATATAAGTAAGTACCTGTTTCACATACCTACACATTTAGTTACTATAAAACTGCTTTGCGTCCGTCACGTCATCGGTCACAGGTCCAGTTGAAAACCAGCGTCGGGCACTAGCTGTCCGCCATTTTGCTGAACTGGTCCTATTTGGCGCAGCCGTGGGACACACAATGTTACAAATATATATTATTTTCTTTTTTTTATGTTATAGTTGTTTAGTCTAAGTTTTTTTTTTAAAATTTTATGTAGTGTGCTATGGCTTGTGTCAAATAAATGTGTTTTCTTTCTTTTCTTTTCACACTTTTTTAGAGGTATATTTATCCGTTGCATGTTGTTATTTTCCTAAATTGTTGCCCTGTGTGCGATTGGTGTTTAAATTCGGCAATATCAAATAAATACCATCGCCTACTTTGTTATAATTATTCACATTGATTTAATCTCCGCCCAGCTTGTTTTATAATAGTTTACAATCTTTGCTTTTTCCCAATCCTATACCCAACTTCTGAACTTTATCAACACTGCCAGGTACTTACAGTCCGGCAATTATTCATTATCATGACGGTATTAAAAAAACACGCTGAACTACCCCTAGATCCCGATCTCCTAACACAAAACAGAAGATCAACCAATGTTTGTCCAATCATCCGTTACAACACAAGTTTCTTTCAACGGTTTTTCTGCTTTCTTGGTACTTTTCTGTACAACTCTATGAATAATAAACTATTTCTATACACGCATACGAAAGAGGTTTGTAAAAGGAAATTAAGGAATTGGCTGCTAAACCTTGACTACATTTCCACGGAAAATATTTTAAAACCAGTGTCATAAACTCATACACCAGTGCTGCCAACTCGTTTAAGACGGTACCCTGACCATAAAATCGGCATGAGATATGAGCGTTCCTATTGGTCTAGCGACACTGGTGGCGAATGAATTACAGTAGTGAATACGCCCAGATTTTAGAATAAAATCTTTATAAAATCGAATTTTGGTCTTTTGAAAAAAATAATTCTACAAAAATGTTCGTTATTAAATTGTCTATCCATTAGTGTTAGTACAAAAAATAATCAATGAACACTTTACGAGGAGATGCATAATATCAATAATTATTTCTCATTTTTATGTTTTTTTGGAAGTAGATTAGTGAAATATATACAATATTTAAAAAAAAACTAAATCTACCATTTTAGAATCAATATTATGTATAAATTTAATGTATTTTTATTAATTGATATTTCTTTTTAAATAACGAGTAGATAGCTCCTAAAAACAGCACAAAAAACGGCTTGCGCGGCGTTTTGCTCGGGGTACCGCCTTAAGCAAAAACGCGCTGTTAGCTCTTTAAAAACGCGCTAGAACGCTCAAAATGGTCGCTGTCAAAAAATCGCTGCAAAAATCGGTCAAATTCAAACAAAACACCCAAAATTCGAGACTAAAATGTAAAAACGCATTTTTTATTTTATCAAAATATGTCTTAAATAAGAGATACATACATTATAGTACTTGTTTAGTAATCTATACCAATATTATAAAGAGGAAAGATTTTTTTGTTTGTTTGTTTGTACCGAATAGGCTCCGAAACTACTGGACCGATTTTAAAAATTCTTTTACCAATAGAAAGCTTCATTGCATAGTGACATAGGCTATTTTTAATCCCGAAAACGGGTCCTGTGGGGTGGCCCACGGGAGCGAAGCCGCGGGGAACAGCTAGTAATACAATAAAGTAGTAACGTGTTAATGTAATTATTTAATAAAATAAAGGGATTAAATTAATTAATCATCATCTGATTCTACTACAATTGCTTCTGCCGCCGAAATAACGTTGGTCTTGATCAGTTTTGGACTTGAATTTATATTTATTTGTGGATACAATTTTCCTCAACAAGTCGTTGAGAAGTTGATAGTTTGCGTAATTCCTTATTTTTTTAAGAAAGTACAGAGTTTCAAAAAGCGCTAGATCTGGCGCTGAAAGCGCTAAGTTGGCAGCACTGTCATACACGCACATTAACACTCACGCTCTTACACTCACACATTTACAACCTCACATTACACTTATACAATCACTCATGCACATATCCTTCTCATTTCTCCATTCTCATTAGTTACATAGGTACATAATTATTGTTTGTAGGTACCTACATACTTTTCAGGGAATAAGATGCTTCTTTGTTGTATATTTTTCGCTGAATTTTTAAATTTTATTTATCTTTGATTTTATTTTAATTCTCTTTAAACTTAATTTTTATTTAAATTAATTTAATTGTATTGTTTGTTTCTTTAATCTTAAATTTCGATTTTGTAAAGACTACACGTAAATTATTTCATGGTTAATTATTCCTCTATGTAAAATGGGTGATCTGTAACACAGGGCCTTACCTATCTCAGACACCCTTCTCCATATAAGGTTAAGTATTATGGTAGTCACTGTATTTTGATGTCGAGATAAATAAAGATTTTTATTATTATTTATTATTATTATTATTTCCTTTATTCAATTTCTTTTCTTATTGTTTACATTTTTAAATATTTTATAAATTAAATTACAAAAAAAAAAACATTTAAAAATATAAAAAATAGAGAATAGATTTATTATTATTATTCATTTACTTATTCTTCTTTCTTATTCAATACATTTTTAAATATTAAAAAAAAGAAAACTTAAAAACATTTAAAAATATAAAAATAGAGGCCAACCGGTATCGGGAACAGGGTCCAAGCTACCGGTGGTTAGGGCTCCAGAGACAGGAACCTCCTCACAATGCGAGCCGTATCGAGGAGTACTGCCTTCTGTATCAGACCCTTGATCCAACCACCCAATGACAGCCTCGACAGATGGTTGTCGAGGCTCTTGGCCATCAGGCTGTTGGCCGTAACGACAATCGGCACAATGATCGCCGAGTCCACATTCCACATTTCGACAACCTCGTGTGCTAAGTCGATTTACTTGATTTGTTTCTCTTTCTCAGCTTTCACGAGGTTCTCGTCATGCGGGATCGTGACATCGATTATCATTGTGCGGCGCGCTAATCGGTCTATCACCACTATATCTGGCTTATTGGCAACAATAGTCCTATCAGTGATGATAGACCGATCCCAGTACAACGTGACATGGTCATTTTCGAGAACTGGGTCGGGCACATACTTGTAATACGGGACCTCCGATTCCACTAGATTGTACTTCAAAGCAAGTTGCTGGTGAATAATCCTGGCCACTTGGATATGCCTGTGTAAGTACTCGCCGTTAGCCAGACGAGAACAACCAGAGACAATATGCCTGATGGATTCTCCCGGACGGTGGCATGCCCGACATATTATGTCAACCGTCCCGTCCTTCATAATATGTCTCCGGTAGTTATTCGTCAGGATAACTTCGTCCATAATTGCACAGACAAAACCTTCAGTTTCCCCGAAAAGGTCGCCAAAACGTAGCCAGGATACGGATGCTGGGAAATCTACATCGGGCCCATGGAGAGCCCGATAGAAGCGCCCGTGTAGCTCCTTGCCTTGCCATACCTCTTTGCGTTCATCAGTCGTTAGTATTACAGGTTTGCGCCAGTTCTCTTTAGCCATGGACAACGGGGTGAGTCCCTTGTCCACTGCGACCACATCCGGGTGCATACCCACTTCAGCTTTTAAAAGTATTCTCTGAGGCTGCACATCTCGCGGTTGTGAAGAGTCTTGGCGTTTAAAAAGCCTCGACCCCCACACTTCCGCGGGATGTACAGTCTCATCACCGATGATCGTGGGTGATGCATCCGGTTTGCGGTCAGCAGTGTCCGGACCCTCCTATCGAGGGCGTCGAGCTCGGTCTGAGTCCATTTGAGTATGCCGAAAGAGTACATCAAAACCGGCATGACCCAACTGTTGAATGCGCGCACCTTATTTCCGCCTGACAAAAGGCTATTTAATACCTTTTTCAGGCGGCCAAAGAAACGCTCCTTCAGCAGTTGCTTCATGTCAGTACTGTTAATGCCCAACGCTTCCGACATACCCAAATACTTGTAAGTTTCAGTCGAGGAGAGGTGTCTAAGGTGTATGGAATCAGAGAGTTGAATTCCCTCGGATTCCATAATCTCCCCTTGCTTTACATGCATGACTGCACATTTGTCCACACCAAATTCCATCCTGATGGAGCTACTGAAGGTTTCAGTGACCTTCAGTAGCTCCGTCAGTTGGAATTTGTTGGGGGTAAAGAGTTTCAGATCATCCATGTAAAGGAGGTGAGATATGACCTGACCACCTCTTCTCAACCGATAGCCTAGTCCTGAATCCTCCAGCAGTGTACTTAGAGGATTCAGGGCTAAGCAGAACCAAAGTGGACTCAAACTATCGCCCTGAAATATCCCCCGCTTAATCCATACAGGCTCATCATCCCCCTGGATCGATCGACATCCTGGATATCGAAGGACTGTCTTCCATTGCCCCATACATGACTCAAGGAAGGTGCATATAGTTGCATCTATTTTGTACAACTCCAGCACCCGCATGAGCCATGTATGTGGCACAGAGTCGTAGGCCTTCTTGTAGTCTATCCAGCATGTCGACAGATCCTTGCGGGATCGATGAACCTGCTGGCTTATGGCCATTTATTATTATTATTATTACAATTTACAACAGACTACTTAGAGAGATACCACACATTTGACAGTGACAGCTCAAAACTCAAAACAGTGTTGCCAGTGGCAGAAAACGTAGTGTTCGATAGTCAAATATTACATGAGACATCTCAAAAAGTTACATTTTCAAGAGAAAAGTAACTTTACCCTATTCTATGTGGAAAACGACAGCCCCACTCGCTGGAGTAAGCGGGATGGAAGATTTGGAAACACACGTGAGTGAGTGAATATACAATACGTCAATTTGTGTGTCACAAAATCAGTTGCGACAACACGACGAATGAAAACTTTCCTGGATGCTTTTTGGATGCGTTCCATTTCATGTTTTTTTTTGTTTGCTGGAAAATATTTAAATAATTTATAGTAGGTCCTAAAAGTAAATATAATAAACATTTTGAGTCGTTTTACTAAGAGGTTACATGAGAAGGTCAAAAGTAAATTAAAATATAACATAAGTTACATTCTGGTAACGCTGCTCAAAACAAAAACAGAAATCTAATCACAGGGATGGCGATCTGAGATCGATTAATCGACGAATCGATTTTTAGGTTCTGACATATCAGTTTTAAATCGATGCCCAGTACTGAATCGATATTTCACCCTAGAAAATTGAGATTCGATTTTATTTTTTGATTTTGAACCAAAATACTATTTAAAATTAGTTGAATGTACTTCACAAACACATGTAAAGAAAAAAATTGCAGTTTTCTTGATCATTCATCATCATCATCATTTCAGCCAAAAGACGTCCACTGCTGGACATAGGCCTCCCCCAGGCGTCGCCACATTGACCGATCCCGTGCGTCTCGCATCCAGCGCCTTCCCGCAACCTTAACCAGGTTATCGGTCCACCTAGTGGGAGGCCTTCCAACGTATCGTCTTCCAGTTTGCGGTCGCCACTCCAGAACTTTTCGGCCCCATCGGCCATCCGTTCTGCGAGCAATGTGCCCTGCCCACTGCCACTTAAGTTTGGCAATTCTTCGGGCTATGTCGGTAACTTTGGTTCTCCTGCGGATATCATCATTTCTGACGTGATCACGCAAGGAAATTCCGAGCATAGCCCTCTCCATTGCCCTTTGGGTGACTTTAAGCTTTCTGATAAGGCCCATTGTGAGCGACCACGTCTCGGTCCCATAGGTGATCACTGGCAACACACACTGGTCATAGACTTTTGTCTTGAGACTCTGCGGTAAATTGGACGAGAAGATACCACGCAACTTCCCGAACGCCGCCCAGCCGAATCGGATTCGACGGTTGACCTCTTTCTCGAAGTTGGACCTACCCAACTGGACCGTTTGTCCCAGGTAAACATAATCGTCTACAACTTCAAGTGTAGAGTCTCCGATCTTGATAGGAGTGGGTGTTACATGGGCGTTCACCATGACCTTGGTTTTGTCCATGTTCATTTTAAGACCCACTCTTTCGGAAGCTTTACTAAGGTCATCTAGCATTTTACTGAGGCTCTCCATGGTCTCAGCCATGATCACTATGTCGTCGGCAAACCGAAGGTGAGTGATGTACTCGCCATTAACGTTGATGCCAAGCCCCTTCCAGTCCAGAACCTTGAAGACGTCCTCCAGCGCAGCAGTGAACAGTTTCGGCGAAATTACGTCTCCCTGTCTTACGCCGCGCTGGAGAAGGATAGGTTTCGATGTCTGATCCTGAAGACGGACTGACATGGTGGCGTTTTTGTACAGACACTTCAACACCTCAATGTACCGGTAGTCGATCTGGCACCGTTGGAGAGACTGTAGTACAGCCCAAGTCTCGATCGAATCGAAGGCTTTCTCGTAGTCCACAAACGCTAAACAGAGAGGCAAGTTATACTCTTCGGTCTTCTGTATAACCTGCCGCAGCGTATGTATGTGGTCTACGGTGCTAAAGCCTTTTCGGAATCCGGCTTGTTCGGGAGGCTGGAAATCGTCAAACCTGCGCGCGAGACGATTCGTGATGACTCTTGAAAACAACTTGTAAACATGGCTAAGAAGCGAGATGGGCCTATAGTTCTTCAGCCGGGCATTGTCGCCCTTTTTGAAGAAGAGTACCACCACATCCCTGCACCATGCCTGTGGCGTTTTGCCCTCGAGTATGACGGAATCAAAAAGCTTCTGAAGGGCCTTCAGGACCGGTTTTCCACCCGCCTTCAGGAGTTCAGCCGTGATTCCGTCATCACTCGGCGCCTTGTTGTTTTTAAGCTGTTTCAGAGCCATCCTAATCTCGTACAGGCTGACGTCCAGGATATCTTCGGTATAGTGTCGGGTCAATCTAGCTCTTGGGTCGTTTGCTAGAATCGCAACGGGTTTACTGGTTGACGTGTACAACTGCCCATAGAAACTCTCGATCTCCCTCAGAAGCTCCGGTTTGGCGGATACAATCCTGCCATCATCGGTCTTCAGTTTCGTGAGCTGGCTCTGCCCAATAGACAGATCCCTTGAAAACACCTTGGAGCCTTTATTTCGCTCAATCGCGTCTTTAATACGCTCGGTATTAAAGCGGCGGAGGTCTCTTTTCAAGGATTTAGAGATCTGTCTATTGATCTGCCGGTATTTGCACGCCTCATCTGAAGACTGCAGGATCATCTCACGCCTCTCCTTCATAAGCTTGAGGGTATGATCAGAGAGCTTTTTGTTTCTATCTGTACGACGGGTCTTGAAAAACTTAGACCCGACCGTATGGACAGCTTCCACGAACCCGTCGCTGTATTCGTCCACGGAGCTCCCCAGGCACTCGAAACGATTCTGGAGTTCGAGCTGAAAGCTCTCGGGGTTTTGGACCTGGACCTGTGCTGGACGGAGCGTGGACTTCATCAGTCGAGACCTTTCAAGCTTAATATTAATGTTCAATGTGCCTCTTACCATGCGGTGATCGCTCCCGGTTTTTACCGAATTGATCACAGAGACATCATTCAACATTTGCTTCTTGGTTGACATGATGAAGTCGATCTCATTTTTTGTTGCACCATCGGGGCTCTGCCAGGTCCACTTCCGGTGTTCACGCTTTTTAAAGAAGGAGTTCATCATATAGAGGCCCTCCTTCTCCATAAAACTGGCCAGTAGGTGACCCCGGTGGTTCCGTCGTCCAACTCCAAATTGCCCCACTTGCAGCTCATCCTCGTCTCGTTTGCCCAGTTTCGCGTTGAAGTCCCCCATGACAACGGTGAAGTGAGTTTTGAAACCATGCATGGCTCTGGAGATATCCTCATACATGGTCTCTACCTCGTCGTCGGGGTGTGCCGAGGTTGGGGCGTAGACCTGTATGACCTTCAGCGAATATCTAGAGGATATTCTGAGTATAAGGTACGCCACCCTGGTCGACACACTCTCGATCTTCACCATGTTGTTCACAAGGGACCTGTGGACGATAAACCCGACACCACCTTGGGACTGCCGGTCACCCTCTCGGAAATAGAGCAGGTTACCGGATTTGAGGATTATCGAGTCCTCCCCCTCTCTTCGGACTTCAGATAACCCTATAATGCTCCATCGCAACCTGCTCAATTCCTCTTCGAGCTCGGTGATCTTCTCGTCGGTCCGAAGTGTGCGCGTGTTGTACGTTGCCAGGTCCAGTCGTCGGTGATTGTTGGGGTAGCCGGATCTCGTCCGGAGATTCTTAGCACCCCTTGCCATGCCGTAACCTCGACCGCTACCGTAGTCGAGGGTAGGCGGGCTGCCGGGCACTAGGGGCCATTTTTTATTTGTGCTATTCATAGGGGGGGTTTTGCCATAATCGCCACGCTTGGCAGGCGGATTGGCGATCGCAGTATGGTTGTTATAGGAGCACAGAGAACGCTGCTGCCCATTCTCTGGTTTGTCCCTTAGTCGCCTTTTACGACACCCACGGGAAGACATGGGATGGTGAAATTCTTAACGTCCGGCACCATACGGAACGGTTTTCTTGATAACTTTTTAATAACCAAAATAGATGTTTTTTTTTTAAACTTGTTAGGTACTTTTAATTAGTTATAAAACAACTATAATTAAAATATTGAAAGATCGATTATTATTCAGGGCGGCCCAAAGTGTGGTGAAAACTATAATTTTGAATGATCCGTGTCGTTAAGCAGCTGGGTAAAATTGCAGATGACTCAGTTTTAAAGATGATATACTTCTCTCTCTGTCAATGAGTCCTTAACTACTGCATAATAGCATGGGGTGCGGCTGGTAAATCATCGTTAATAAGGGTTGAAAGAGCTCAACGAGCTCTGCTTAAGGTAGCCTACGGAAGACCATTCCGGTACCCCACTAACACACTCTACACCGAAGTGGGAGTTCTTCGAGTCAGACAGCTTTAAGTCCTATCTGTTACTCTGAGATTTCACAAAACCTCCATGTGCACTTGTATTCTGTCAAGTTGAAGGGTACAATGGGAAAAGGTTCAACGCCGTAAAACAATCGGTAGGTCATACGGTTTTATGGGAACGCACATTTACGCAAAACTCAACAACCAACTCAAAATTCTGCATTTAGGTGCCCCAAGGCACGAGGACTTCGAAATAATATCGTTTAAACTGCAGTTTCGGGTTAACGTTAACCATAAAAATCATTTAGGTTCTGAATAGGAATTATAGGCCTCCGAATTGTTATATATATATCCGAATATCTCGAAAACGGTGTGTCCTAGGCAAACAATTACCAACATTTCCCCCCCCCCCCTGTGTTACCCCCATGCTAGCAGCATGCCAACATGAATACTATACTATCATTTTGGAAATATAGATCTTTTTATACAAAATAAAATAAAATTCGGAGGCCCATAATTCGGAAACGGTGCGTCATAGGACCATGTGTCTCAGAGATTTGAGAGACAAGATTAATAAGTTGGCGAAAAAAAATGGCCAAAATGAGATACAAACAATCCAAGTCCAAAAAAAAATATTTTGGTTTTCTTTGCTGCTCATAGTGCCCCTAAGCGTATACTCCAACTCCTTAATCTCCGCCCCTAAGACGACCCACTGACCCATTAAACCAGAAAAACAAAACATTAAACAACTAAACAATCTCTCAATCAATCGTCCTTACTTACACAATTATACTTTGTCAATATTATTACGTGTCCTATCACTGTTTACACTAAAAACACGAAGTAAAATAGCGTAGGTATAATACGTAAAGCGCGCGTTATTACGCGAGCGAACGAAATCAATCTTTAGCATGCGGCCGCCGCCGCCGCCGCTGCCGTCGCGTCGCCGCGGCCGCCTGGCGCCCCCTGCTTCTTGCTTTATTTTAGAATTTGCGCGCGATACTGCGTTATAACGAATTAAGCAAATAGCGCCAAGAGAGTGTCACGATAGCTTATGCTTTATGCTATGTATAATAAGCACGCTACTTTAAGTTGCTTTACGTTATATTAAGCACCACTACAACACACTATCTTAATTTATACACCCGCACAAAGACACACTATCACACATACACACACACAATCACACATACATACACACCATCACAATCATACACAACATAGGTACATGCATAACTTACATACATACTTGGTTATATACTTTTTTTTTAGTTTTAGCTTTTTATTTTATATTCCTTTTATTGCAAAATTACAAGTAGATTAGATTTAATTATAGTACATTACGATATTAGTGCGTTATAACCAATACGCACGTATATCGTACGACGTTTTTTAACACATTTGCGAGAAAACAGAAAAATAAACATTTTATATTTTGTTCATTTCTAATTATTGAAACAGTTAGTGAAATTACAATTATTAAAATGATACGTAGTTGTAGTTGGTTTTTTAATTATGTTTTTATTATTATTATTACTATTCATAATGTCATTGTTTTGTGTTAGGGTAAATGTTAGAGACGACGAAACTTCTTGAAAGGCGGCAGAAGAGCATTGTAATTCGTCATTAGTCGTAAATAAAAAAATATCCTCAGTAGAAGTAGAGGGGCGCGGCTCAGGGCAAAACTTCTTCATTTGTGGCTCCAAATTTATTGCCTGAGTTATTTTGGCATTATATTTTCTTTGTTTTGGATGGAATCTTCTACATAAGATTCTGCTACTGCGTTAGAACGCCACCCGCCATGCCGCTTTAAAGTCAATATATCAGCTCCCGAATCAGCAAGTAATGTAGCTGACGTTCTTCTGAAACTGTGCCCTGTATAACAATCAGCGTCCGGCAATCCTAAAAACTTGGCGACATCCTTTGGCATGGCACCGAATTTATTTATGCCAATAGGTTGCGCAGTACATTAACCATCATGGTAATTCTGAAAGAAATGATTATTTATACCATTCCCCCTCTAAAAAACTTTCACTGAAAACAGTGAATAAAAAGCACTTTTACTCACTGTTTTGGTGTTTGAATTTGGAACACACCAATGTATTAGACGTTCATCTCAATGCTATGTAACCTCCTTGCGCCTGCTTGCGCAAAAAATACTCCATACAAACTTTTTGTGCAGAGAATACTCGACTTTCAAAGTCCTTCTTCGATTTTAATTTTGAGTTTGTTATTTAGGATTTTTATAATGATTTTAGTCTAGAATATTTATTGAATACTTATTTGGATTGTAATTCTAATATTAATTGCAATGGTATTTAATTAATTATAATTATGTAACGTAACGGAATGGTAACTGGCCCCTGAAACACAGGCGCCTTTACCTAGCTCAGGGGTCTGGGTTTCACATTTTATGTAAATTTTGAAGGTAATAAACCATTTATTTATTTATAATATTCCTTGCGCTTTTCGCTTAAATCTTTCTTTTTCTCGAAGTCATGGTATAAAATATAATATGCAACTCTTGAATAAAACGGATTTATATCGAGGGCCATGAATCACTCGCGTCGCTCATGATTCTAACACTTGAATCACTCGCTATGCTCGTGATTCAATCATCATGAATCACTCCCTACGGTCGTGATTCAGTAGTTAGAATCCTTCACTTGCTCGTGATTCATCTATGGCCCTCGCTTTAAATCCGTCTTTTATTCACTAGTTGCATAATATACTATTTTTGCCTCAGTCGTACGCAGAGCTTCATATTTTTTGACCACGTCATAAAATGGGCCGTTGATAATAAAAAATCGAGGTATTTTGTTTTTAGTGTTTGGGATTTTAATTAAAAGCATTTTGCCTTGATTTTCAATGTCATTTGTGGTAATATTGTGAAGCTCTTGCCGTCTACATGCACCATTAATACCAAATATTAACGCAACCTGAAAAGAAATAAAAATGTGTAAGATAAGGTGTAGGTACTTAGCTTACAGACGGTCATTAAAAAATATGTAAAAGAGTATGTACAGTAGGTAGATCAATACATAATATAAGGAGGCAAACTGACCTTAGTTGCCAGGTACTGGCTATCTGGAGCATCTCTTAGAAACTTTTCGACGTCATTTGATGACAGTACCTTAGATTGTTTCTTTATAAAACCATCAGAGCGTCTCTTTAAAAATGCAATGAGATTTGAATATAAATTAATATCGACACCATTTTTCATCTTCAGGGTACTTTTCAGCATCGAATATGTTGTCCACAACGAGCTAGGCTTATATTTACAAGCTAGTTCATTAAAATACGCCAAAACTACATTTTCGGAAAATGACTTGGCATTTTTCATGTTTTTCCACTTCAAAAAATTTTCATACGTGGTTATGTATCTGTCTTTGGATATTGACGGCAGCAAGCTGTCGAATGCGGTTCGCGCTTCTGTTAGTATATCCGGTGGAGTTGAAGTAATATATGGCTCTTCTTCATTATTGAAAGTTGACATATTTAAATTTTCACAATACAAGTACAAAGAAAAGAAAATTTGAGAAAAATGGCGCGAGGATTATTTTCTGCCGTAGCTGCGTGAAAATTTTGGCAAAGACGTTAGAGCATGCAGCCAAATTTTTAAATTACCGAATAAACAGATTTTTTTATTTTAAATAAACTGAATCTGTGAATGCACACTGTTGCTTTCCCGCCATTTTAACAGCGCGCTAGCGCTGCCTACTGACTGGCGCCGCGCGGCGATTAGTTCGAAATTTGAATAGCAACAGCGCGCGAAATGACAAATAATACTGTTAAGGAATTTGTATGGACTATAACTTCACTATTTGCTTGGTAACACTCGCGTTTTTTATGAACCGCTTTACATATTTAAAACCGGTGGAATTACATCAGCTTTACGAGCAACGGTGTTAAAAAATTGCTAATTTTTGTTAGAGTCGTGCCAGCTAAATGGTTGCTTTTGGATTTTGAAAAAAATCAAGGCAGTAGTTTATATGACAAAATAAAACGGCAAACTATCACAGCTAAGTAGACTTTACAAGTTTACGAGTAATAGTCGAGCAATTTATAAAATGTACTTAAAGTAAAAATGTTTCTTATCGTTAGATCAATGTTCGGCGCTTTCATTGTTTATGAACTTCAGAATTTTTACTTAATTATGTTTACGAATGTAGCTCTTTGTACAGAACCCTCAGTGCGCGAGTTAGACTCGCATCTGGCCGGATTTTTAGGGTGCCGTACCCAAAGGGTAAAACGGGACCCTATTACTAAAACTACGCGGTCCGTCTGTCTGTCTGTCTGACTGTCACCAGGCTGTATCTCATGAACAGTGATAGCTAGACAATTGAAATTTTCACAGATGATGTATTTCTGTTGCCGCTATAACTAAATACTAATTTTTTCAGTGGAGCTACCATACAACAAACGTAATTTTATTGCCGTTTTTGCGATAATGGTAGGGAACCCTTCGTGCGCGAGTCCGACTCGCACTTGGCCGGTTTTTTTTTTTTTTTTTTTTCATACTTAAACTTTAGCGGTTTAAGCCGCAAACGTGGCCTAGACTATCCCGCGGAATCACCGCGCGGGCGCCTAAGTGGTTTTTTTTTTTTTTTTTTTTTTTTTAATATATTATAGGCTCGCGCTTGACCACTATCTCACCTGATGGTAACCGATGATGTGGTCGACGGTGAAGCACGCTTGCCTAGAAGTAACCTATTCACTCTTGACTTAAAGACTCCTAGATTGTAGCTATCGGGAAACACAGACTCCGGCAGGGAATTCCACTCCTTAGCTGTACGCATAATGAAAGTATTTCCAAAACGTTTAGTGCGTATGGGTGGTATGTCTACCATGTAGCGATGGCGCATCGCCGTACGTCTTGTAGTCCGATGATGAAACGGGCTTGGTGGAATTAGATCATGCAATTCCATCGCACACTCCCCGAAATGCAACCGATAAAAGACCGACAAGCTGGCAACTCGGCGACGATGTTCAAGGCTCTGGAGCTTTGACTTAACCAGTGCCTCATCGCCGATGAGCCTTTTGGCCCGCTTTTCGATCGACTCTAGTGCATCAAGCTGGTATTTGGCGGATCCGTCCCAGAGATGAGAACAGTACTCCATGCATGATCGAACTTGCGCTTGATACAAGCTGAGCAGCTGTTCTGGCGTGAAGTACCTTCTAACCTTTGCAAGGATCCCCAGCTTTTTGGCAGCCAGCTGAGCCTTTGCCTCAATGTAAGGGCCAAAATTAAGAGTCGATGTCAACGTAACGCCAAGAAGCTCAAGATGGTCAGTTATTGGCACGGTCACATCTCGGAAAGTTGGAGCCGGTTGAAATTGGCTCTTTTTAGCGGAAAAAAGACACGCCTGGGTTTTAGCAGCATTAAACCTGACCAGATTGGCATCGCCCCATTCGGAGACTGCCTGCAAGGACAGGTTCAAGCGCTCCACCATGGCCTCCCGCAGAGACTGGATATGAGGTCCGGTAGCTCGAGCGTTGGACATGTATCTCTCAGCAACAGTGCTGTCGTCTGCATACCCAAAGGTGCCGGGTTTTAGCAGATCGTTAATATGCAGCAAGAATAAAGTTGCTGAGAGTACCGACCCCTGAGGGACCCCGGCATTGATATCCAATTGGTCCGACGAGCAGCCATCGATAACCACTCGAATGGACCGATCTCTCAGGAAGTCTGTAATCCAATCACACAGACCACCGGGCAAACCGAATGAAGGAAGCTTACCAATAAGGCTTTCGTGCCAGACCCTATCAAAAGCCTTCGAGATGTCGAGGGAGACGGCAAGCGCTTCCCCGTGCTTCTCGATGGCCTCACTCCAGATGTGAATGGCATACGCTAGAAGATCCCCAGTAGACCGATTTCGGCGGAAGCCGTATTGGCGGTCACTAAGGATATCGTTAGCTTCTAGGTATGCCAGGAGCTTTATATTAAGTACACGTTCCATACTCTTACAGAGTAAGGAGGTTACAGATATGGGTCTGTAGTTGGCCGGGTCAGCTCGACTGCCCTTCTTGGGCACGGGCTGTACGTTAGCTTGCTTCCAAGCATTCGGCACTTTTCCAGCCTCATACGAAAGGCGGAATAGGCGTGTCAAGATCGGAGACAGTTCAGGCGCACAGGTTCTAAGAACAATTGCTGGAATGCCATCAGGGCCGCTAGCCTTGTTCACGTCGAGGTGGCTCAGCACCCTACGGACGTCCTTTTGGTGGATACGAATGTCCGACATACTCGTCTCGCATCCATCGGGAGAAGGAGGGGGCCGTGCGTCACCAGGATTCAGACGTGAAGATTCCGCAAAAAGAGAGGCAAATAAATTTGCCTTCTCCTCAGCGGAGTGTGCCAGCGACCCATCGGGTTTCAGCAGTGGTGGTAGTGAGGGACGGCAAAAGTTCGACTCGACCGACTTAGCCAGGGACCAAAACGCTTTACTTCCTGCTGGGTAAGAAGCAAGTTTGGCCCCTATTCGGCCAATGTGATCGAACCGAGCCCTTCGCAACACCAGCTTGCAGGACTTGGCAGCCCTGTTGAAGGCCTTCTTCTTCCGAGCCACGTCACTCGCCTTGCGCGATCGAGCATCGACCAAAGCCAGGTACGCCTCATGTTTAAGCGCGTCAGCGCGCCTACATTCGGCGCCAAACCATGGCCGGTCAACGCTGGACATTGTTACGTCAGAGAACGGAATGTAGTACTCCATTCCCTGACGCAACACATCGGTCACGGCGTCTGCGCACGACGATGGATCAGTCGAAAAAAAGCAAGTAGGCTGCCAAGGATAGCATGCGAAGAATGATCGCATACCATCCCAATCTGCCGACCTGTACCGCCAAACCCGCCGGGTGCCTCTTGGGCTGGGATCGGGCGGGGAATAGACGGACACAGACTTCACCAGACAGTGGTCGGAACTACCCAAAGGTGAAGCTATCGACACAGAGTATCTGTCCGGATCTGTTGTCAGCAGAAGGTCCAAGCAATTCGCTGTGTGCGAATCAACATCCGGCACCCTCGTTGCCCCCTGGACCAGCTGGGTGAGGTTTAGCGCAAGCGCAAGCTTACGCATCTCCCGTCCAGCATGGTCAGTGCACTGGTATGGGAAGAGCCACTCCTGGTGGTGGGCATTAAAGTCCCCCAGTAACACTAATTGGGCGGAAGGGTACCGCTGCTGTGCCGCATCAGCCGCCTCACTGAGGTACTCTGTGAGCCTGGATGTCTCCTGATCTCCACTGTGCGAACGGTAGACACAGGCGTAGATAACTTTATCCAAACCTGTGTCCACCAGAGCCCAGAGCGTTGAGAATGTGGAGTCCTCAAGGTTACGGAGACGCCGATAGCAAATGTCGTCACGGGCATACATACATACGCCCGCCCGTGGTCTAAAATTGTGCTCCAGGGTGAACCCTGGGTAAGACAAGTACGACACGTCTGACGGATTCGCAATCTGTGTCTCCGTAAGGAAAAAGAGCGCTGGTTTCTCAGCCTCCAGATGGTAGTGGTTAGTGGTTAAATGTGAAAGTTAGGATGGATGTGTATGTGGATGGATGTGTGTGGATGTATGTTTGTTACACAATCACGCCAGAACGGATCGGATACAATTTGGCACAGAAATAAATTATAGTCTGGAATACCACATACGCAAATTTTCATCCCGAGTATAATGTTCCCTTGGGATGATAAAACACTTTTCACGCAAGCAAAGCCGCGGGCAGAAGCTAGTAAGTTATAAATATTAGTTTCCATCTTGTTGCAACACATTTACCCAATACTAGCTGTTCCCCGCGGCTTCGCTCCCGTGGGCCACCCCACAGGACCCATTTTCAGGATGAAAAAATATCCTATATCACTCAGGAAAAATTTAGCTTTCTATTGGTGAAAGAATTTTTAATTCGGTCCAGTAGTTTCTGAGCCTATTCGGTACAAACAAATAAAAAAAACATTCCTCTTTATAATATTGGTATAGACAAAACAGAACAGCTCGTAACAAATCAAGATTATATATATTTAAAATTACATTGCCACGAGAAAAAAAAACGTGTGTGCAAAATATCTGCATCACCGGAAAGTGGGTCTAATCTAAGTTTCCAGCTTTGATGACATACACACAGACACCAGTGCAGGTGAAACTAAATAAAAGCTTGTAATACATACGTCTTTCTATCGCTGTCTCTGCACCTTCAACAATATGATTGTCTTTTTGTTTGTTTCAAAATAAATCGCACAGTTTTATTGTTGTGATCTCTCCCGCAGAGAAATTGAGACTGATTTAATTTTATACTAAAGCAGTGAGCTTTGTGCGACTTGCCAAAAAAATTATTGACATTGAACAGAGTGGCAATGTCAGATAAAAATAAGATTTATAAATAAAGTTCCGTATGGTGCGTTCCGTATGGTGCCGGACGTTAAGAATTTCACCATCCCATGTCTTCCCGTGGGTGTCGTAAAAGGCGACTAAGGGACAAACCAGAGAATGGGTAGCAGCGTTCTCTCTGCTCCTATAACAACCATACTGCGATCGCCAACCCGCCTGCCAAGCGTAGCGATTATGGCAAAACCCCCCCTATGAATAGCACAAATAACAAATGGCCCCTAGTGCCCGGCAGCTTACCTAACCTCGACTACGGTAGCGGTCGAGGTTACGGCATGGCAAGGGGTGCTAAGAATCTCCGGACGAGATCCGGCTACCCCAACAATCACCGACGACTGGACCTGGCAACGTACAACACGCGCACACTTCGGACCGACGAGAAGATCACCGAGCTCGAAGAGGAATTGAGCAGGTTGCGATGGAGTATTATAGGGTTATCTGAAGTCCGAAGAGAGGGGGAGGATTCGATAATCCTCAAATCCGGTAACCTGCTCTATTTCCGAGAGGGTGACCGGCAGTCCCAGGGTGGTATCGGGTTTATCGTCCACAAGTCCCTCGTGAACAACGTGGTGAAGATCGAGAGTGTGTCGACCAGGGTGGCGTACCTTATACTCAGAATATCCTCTAGATATTCGCTGAAGGTCATACAGGTCTACGCCCCAACCTCGGCACACCCCGACGACGAGGTAGAGACCATGTATGAGGATATCTCCAGAGCCATGCATGGTTTCAAAACTCACTTCACCGTTGTCATGGGGGACTTCAACGCGAAACTGGGCAAACGAGACGAGGATGAGCTGCAAGTGGGGCAATTTGGAATCACGGCTGAACTCCTGAAGGCGGGTGGAAAACCGGTCCTCAAGGCCCTTCAGAAGCTTTTTGATTCCGTCATACTCGAGGGCAAAACGCCACAGGCATGGTGCAGGGGTGTGGTGGTACTCTTCTTCAAGAAGGGCGACAATGCCCGGCTGAAGAACTATAGGCCCATCTCGCTTCTTAGCCATGTTTACAAGTTGTTTTCAAGAGTCATCACGAATCGTCTCGCGCGCAGGTTTGACGATTTCCAGCCTCCCGAACAAGCCGGATTCCGAAAAGGCTTTAGCACCGTAGACCACATACATACGCTGCGGCAGGTTATACAGAAGACCGAAGAGTATAACCTGCCTCTCTGTTTAGCGTTTGTGGACTACGAGAAAGCCTTCGATTCGATCGAGACTTGGGCTGTACTGCAGTCTCTCCAACGGTGCCAGATCGACTACCGGTATATTGAGGTGTTGAAGTGTCTGTACAAA
The DNA here is from genome assembly GCA_949775005.1 of Orthosia gothica. Lineage (NCBI taxonomy): Eukaryota > Metazoa > Arthropoda > Insecta > Lepidoptera > Noctuidae > Orthosia > Orthosia gothica. The sequence goes on along the minus strand of OX459061.1, from coordinate 3,829,648 downwards.
AACGCCACCATGTCAGTCCGTTTTCAGGATCAGACCTCGAAACCAATCCTTCTCCAGCGCGGCGTAAGACAGGGAGACGTCATTTCTCCGAAACTGTTCACTGCTGCGCTGGAGGACGTCTTCAAGGTTCTGGACTGGAAGGGGCTTGGCATCAACGTTAATGGCGAGTACATCACTCACCTTCGGTTTTCCGACGACATAGTGGTCATGGCTGAGACCATGGAGAGCCTCAGTAAAATGCTCGATGACCTTAGTAGAGCTTCCGAAAGAGTGGGTCTTAAAATGAACATGGACAAAACCAAGGTCATGGTGAACGCCCATGTAACACCCACTCCTATCAAGATCGGAGACTCTACACTCGAAGTTGTAGACGATTATGTTTACTTGGGACAAACGGTCCAGTTGGGTAGGTCCAACTTCGAGAAAGAGGTCAACCGTCGAATCCGACTCGGCTGGGCGGCGTTCGGGAAGTTGCGTGGTATCTTCTCGTCCAGTACCGCAGTGTCTCAAGACAAAAGTCTATGACCAGTGTGTGTTGCCAGTGATCACCTATGGGACCGAGACGTGGTCGCTCACAATGGGCCTTATCAGAAAGCTTAAAGTCACCCAAAGGGCAATGGAGAGGGCTATGCTCGGAATTTCCTTGCGTGATCACGTCAAAAATGATGATATCCGCAGGAGAACCAAAGTTACCGACATAGCCCGAAGAATTGCCAAACTTAAGTGGCAGTGGGCAGGGCACATTGCTCGCAGAACGGATGGCCGATGGGGCCGAAATGTTCTGGAATAGCGACCGCGAACTGGAAGACGATACGTTGGAAGGCCTCCCACTAGGTGGACCGATGACCTGGTTAAGGTTGCGGGCAGGCGCTGGATGCGAGACGCACGGGATCGGTCAATGTGGCGACGCCTGGGGGAGGCCTATGTCCAGCAGTGGACGTCTTTCGGCTGAAATGATGATAAATAAAGTTAATAAAAGTGTTGATCGACCACATACATAGATAAGTATTTAGCTTCTACCTAAGACTTCATCTGCGTCACGTGGAATTACCACTTTCATTATATTTTACACTGAAAAAAAAAATTAATCCTTGCGAAGTTTTTTCTTACTAGCAACAAAAATAGTTTTGTATTATTTTATAAAAAAAATTGTAAGCTGGGTATGTGTGAGGAGAGATAAAGTAAACCCACAGTTCATGTAACAACAATTATTTATTTTAACTATCTCAGACAGAATTACAATAACAAGACGAAACGTTGGCGAAATAGTCTAAAGCAGTAGGCACAGTAAAGTTAACTACAAGACTTAATACCAACTAACAGGAAAGGTTGAAAATACCTAATGAATCCCTACGCGCGTTGTATATCGTCTGAATGGTGTGCGAACCGCTAACGACACCAACACAGTCAAACAACCAATATGCGCTGCTAGCTCAAGTCCAGCCAGAGGTGAGGTAATCGTGATCGACCTAAATCGATACAAAGAGTACACTCGGAGCGTGCTGAACCCGAACTCCCGCTGCTGGCTTCTGAGAGGGGCTTTCTAGGCGGTTGTGGCCACGGTGGAGACGCGTTGCGCGGGGAGGACGTGATGACTCGTTGGCTCGATCGAACGGTGCGGGAGCAGCGATGTCGTGTTACAGTCTCCACCTCTGGTCCCGAAGACGTCCTGACGAGGAGACCAGTTGATGTTTCCGTGGCTGTCGGCTGGTTCCTTGGCCTACCGCGTCTGTGCAAAGGTCTTTCTGGATTAGGCAAGTTTAAGGTTGAGCCCTGGTAGGAACTCAGCGCGGAGTAATGGTAAATACCAAGAGGGATTTTCTGGTCTGACATTTGTGCTACTTCGTAAAAGCAGGGCCCGTGCCGTTGCAGGATGATGTAGGGCCCTTCGCGACTAAATAGCTGCTGGCTGTGTGGGGAGAGTGTTAATTCAGCACTATTAATAGTGGATTATATAACTCTATAACTCTGCATACTACATGAAGGAAGACTACCCAAAGTATGTACTACAAAAGAGGAAGGAATTACAGGAACAAGTAAAAATAGAGAACGAGAGAGGAAACACAGCTATAATAAAGTATGACAAACTTATTATACTAAAAAACAAAACAGAACCTACAAACAAAAACAAAAGAACATTTACTGTCTCACCGGAACATAACACCCAGTACCAGAAGGACAAAAACGTACAGATAAAAAAGAAAAACAAAACACTACCCTCAGCTGTTCACAGGTCTTCTAGCTTATCAGAAGGAATCTTAACTTCAGGCATGCAAAAATTTTTTGTCACCAAAAACTCATTAACAACAAACAAACAGAACAACAACGACAGGTCCACATAGCAACCAACGGCATCCTCCTCCCACACAAATTCAAAAAAAAACAAGCAAACAACATCAAAAATCATCTTCCAACCCGGCTGGTCACCGTGGAAGATTATGACCACCACCCTCCATGGAACGGAAACTGTTCTCGTCAGACAAGACATTGCCAGGCATCAAGAAAAAAAAGGCAACTCAAGAAAAAGAAAAAAAAAAAAAAAAAACAAGTAAACAAAAAAAAAAAAACTTAAATCATAAATTACAACTTAAGAAAATAAAATTAAAAACCCAAGAAATAACAACTCAAGAAAAACGGAAAAAGAAACAAGAACATAATAAAAATGAAACCTAAACCTAGCCTTAACCTATGAAAAATAAATTAAAAACTCAAGAAAAACGAACTGAAAACAAAAAAAAAGAAACAAAAACACTACTCAAGAAAAACTAAAGACGAGAAAACAAAACATGAAAAAAATTTATAATTACATATATATAGGTTCTGGAGGAGGCCTATACCCGAATAGGGGTTCCTATCCAAGAAAAATGAAAATTTTAAGTGTGTGCAAAACAAAGTGAAAAATGTAATATAATAAAATTATTTATATATACACACATCTGTTAACTCTAAGGATGGGAAATAATAAAGGCTTTTTTATTTTATTTATTTAATAGTGGATTGCGAATGCCTGAACAATGCTCCGACAAATCTCGGCGAGAAGCCAGTTAGCTTGGGTTCTGGTCGCGAGAGCGATAGCGGCGGCGTACAGAACTCAATTAATGGAGGTCGTCCATACGAATCTGCCACGTTACATTCCGCAGGAACATGTGAAATTTGGGACGGTGTCGTGGGCAACGGGCTAAACACTGGTTCCAGAGACCTGATTTTGGCTAACCTAGAAATCACTGACTCGGTTTTCTCAGGTTCCGTTTGCACCGTGGAAACGGATGCATCAAATTCTTCCTCATTGTAGAGCTCATACTACTTGCCAGGCTCATTCAAGAAATGCTATATTAACTGCGGTAGGTTGAGCACAATGCCTGCAACTTGGATGAAATCTACTCCTAGGAGCGTTCAGTTTACCGCGGCCCTGGCTCAAGCAACTGAAGGAACACGGGTCGGTTTTAGTCAGTAAAAGTCTGACACGCCCTCCCGCCTCACCCAGAGCGGGAGCAGTCATTGGATGATTTCCCACCCCAAAAAAAAAAAAAAAAAAAAAAGGAGCGTTCAGTTATCCCGTGACTCAGGCAACACGATACAAATTTTGGGGTACTTCCGGCCACTGAATGCAGTGATTGTCACTGCAGCCATCAGCAAAGGTAATCGTTGCATAAAACTGCGGCAATAATCAAGTTTCCACTGCGCTGACGTTTGGCTATTTGATGAAAATCATATAAAACGGTTTAGTGCAGATTTGTAATTTTTTACGCACGTTGCTTTGAATTTGTGTGTAATGTTTGTATAAACAGAATTAAAAAAAAAAACACCGTTCAAAAGATATACACGTAAAAGTAAAATAAGATTATTAGGTCCAATTTCTTAAAATAGGAACTCTAGAGCCTAACTTATTACGTTTATTTGTATCTTGTAGGGTTGGGTTGTTCGTTTGTTTGTCTTGCCAAGTTTCATTCAAGTGGTCTTAGTAATTAATGAGCAATGGCATAATTTACTACGACTGGACCACTATATCTTATGACATCCGATTGTAGGACTTTTTAAAGGAAAATCTAAATAAAAAATATTCTGATAATAAGGGTGTTAATGCAACTATTCACATGTAAATTTCAGCTAATTACACTAAATAATTAAAGAGATCTAATAAAAATACCAGAACAAACGCAATTCATGGATAAACCGACCAAGTTTGAATGGCTACAAAAAAGCGACCGTAAAATTGCCAGTATAGCATCGTTATTGAGTTTAATAGTTTCGTACAGGTGCATACACAATAGTTAAGCAGATAATAAAACAACTGTATTAACTTTGTATTCTTAAAAGAAATTCCAAGTTAATGACTAATTAAAATGAAAAAAACAATGTTATTAACAAAGTAATAATAACAGAGATACAATTCGCAAGCCAGCTTTGTGGCAAGCTGGTGGGCACAGACCTAATCTCCTGGAAAAGTCTTGTCCCTCATCTCCAGTTTGCCTTTATTGGCCGGTCGGAGTGAACACTGACGGGGAACAGAGCTCCCACCTCTCGCTTGCCTTAAGAATTTTCTAAATCAGCTCAGGCGTCTTTGAGTAATCCGGTAATATACACAAAAAATCAGGAGGATACATATTCGCGGGCTGGCTGACCAAAATCTGGTGTATCCTCCGCCTGCACAGCATGATTTTTTCCTTGTTTAAGACTTTTTAGTTCGCTTTTGAAGCAGTCGGGTTTTTTGATTTTTTTATTTAACTTTTTTTATTTATAACTTTTTAGTTAAGTTTTTTTCAAATTAGATACATTTAAACATATAAGTGATATATATTTTGTTATTTTGTTAGTGATATATGAAATCACCTCTTAAAACCCTTTATTTTGATACCCCACACGATGGGTTTGGAAGAAAAAAAATATTTGGGCCCCCACAATATGGCACCCAAAATCCGCCATTTTTCTATTGTCCAATTTTAATGTAGCCTATGACACTCGCAGGGTTAAGACGAATCGATTGACGTATGAATCATCAAAATCGGCCAACGCGTTTGGTCTCTGGAACGCCATATAGGAACAAACATACATACATACATAGACTGATAAACACATTACCCTCCTTCGGCAGTCGGGTAAAAAAGATTAATTTAATTCATCACATTACGAACCTCCTCCTTTTTGAAGTCGTTTAAAAAGCATGAAAAATTCCGAGCGGATTCCCAAAGACGTAACGTGTGCAAATTGGCACGGCCCAGTGCTATTTGTTTGTACACTCATTTTCTAGATTTTATTTAGTTTCCAAAAATAATCTGCGGCGGGTTAACGAAAACAAGTTTTCAAGGCGACTGTATTTTTTATGTGTCACTCCAATACTTTTTACTTGATGAACCGTTTTAGATGAATCTTTTTTTATTTGAAAGCTGGTGATTTCGTGTGGTCCCATCATTTAAATTTGGTGAAGATCTGATGAAGAACTTCAGATATACTGCCTTGATATATCTATAATGCCGTTATCTACCAAAGGAGTTGTTTTGAATAACATGCAAAAACCGCGGTAAAAATTTAAATCGATGTAACTTTTCAATGACAACACATATTTAAGACTTGGAGGTACCAAAACATAGATCAAGTTAAATAATTTGAATGAATCCCCTGTCATATCGTAAATATAATTCAATTTCATGAAGAAAGTTTTTTGCGTTTTAGTTTAACATCGGTGTTGCCGAAATCTTATGGGTCATCGACTAAAATGCCGCTGCGTATAGCGTAACGGCATTTTAGTGTGTCTATTTAATAGCAAAGTATTGTCTGTTAAAACGCAAAAAATAATCCCTTCAATGATTAACTAAAACGTCGTTATAGCATATAACGTTGATTTAGCTTAACATTATGTATTATGAAACTGACTCATGTTAGACTTTAGTGCGTTTAAGTCTGGTAACCTATTTATAGTTTCTAGTATTTAAATTTAAGGGCAAAACTTGAATCAATGTTAAGCTAAAACGCGGTTAAACTAAAAACCTCATAGTTTAATGGCATTGTAGCGCAACAGTATCACAAAAAAGTGAAACATATTTTGTACAAAATTAAGTTAAAGTTATTAAAAATAAAGATTTTTTTTTAAATAAAAGTCATTGTTTTAACAATCACTCTAGTCAATATAAAATTGAATATCTTATTGCGTAAACTCATTTATTTAATACTTCATGCACAAAAACGTACAAAGGCGGACTTAGTGACTGAGGCATTTTCTACCCTACCTACCCTACCCACCTTTGGGTGTCGCAGGGACAAAAGTGGTACCTTGGTGCAATATTGAGAATAAATCACGATATTTATTCAAATGCATAGATATACATACAAACAATAAATACATACACTATTTACACAAAAAGTTAATAAACTTAATACACGAATATAACTTAAACAGATAATTGGAGAAAATTAGCGCTGTGACGATACTACTGCTAACCTTTTACAAATATGCTTCCGACATTTTACTTTGAATGCTAATCGATAGGATGCCATCCTGATTTCTTGGGGGAGCGCATTCCACAGAGAAATAGACTAAACGAAGAAAGAACAGTGAATGAAGTCAGTCCGGTGAGTGGAACATTGAAGAAGACAATTGTGTGACAAGCGAAGATTTTTAATGTGGTTGGCGCAAATGTATTGAAAGTGAGGTCCTTTACGTCAGTGCTAAACGTAAAAATTCTACCGTCAAACAGAACAGGTAGCAAAGTTACATTATCCACTTTACCGATGTCTCGAGGAATCTCAATGATGATCGCCTGACACTTATTGGGGTTTACAGCAACGCCAAACCTATCAGACCAGGCTTTTAAAGATATTAAGTCCTCATTTAATTTGTTGATAACATCAGGTACTTCGTCGACACTCCCGGAACAATACAACTGAAGGTCATAATTATGCATAATAATTAGCGTATCATACACTAAAGTTCGGAAGTAATGAGATTAATAAAAACAGACAAGGAGAGGGATTGCCGCCTTGAGGAACGCCAGTTTCCAAGTTTCACCAACGAGATGAAAAATCTTCAACGTGAACCGACTGCTGATGCTCCTGAAAGTAAGAGGTGAACTATTCCAGCGCTTCGGGGAAGACCATGAAATAGTACAGAATGGATAACAGGATTTCATGACTGACGGTATTGAAGGCGATCGAGAAATCGACCAAAACTAGAACAGTGACTTTGGTATCTTCCAGTCCCGCCCTAATATCGCCAGTCACTTTGAGAAGGGCAGACACAGTGCTGTGCCCGGGCCTAAACCCAGATTGTAGAGGGCTAACGAGTGAATTGCTCTGCACAAAATTTGAAAATAATTTGTGGACGCACTTGCTGAGCTCTTTTGAGTATTCTAGTAAGTTTACTCTTACAATCCATACTTCTGGGAGGACTTTTTTAGTTTCAAGCGATAAATGAGTAAGAAGAGTTGACTTGCCCATCCCAGGCCCTGCTGTTACAAGTACAACGTCATTTTCTAAATCGTAAAGAGTTTTTGGTGAGAGTGTAGGTTCGTCGGTCTTATGAACCATTCTGTCAACATAAAATTCCTTGTTTTTCATCATAATCTCTTGAGACAATTAGTTTAACGAGTTGAATTGTGTCCTTACTGATAAGTTTGTTTAGAATGTCCCCTTTCACAAATGCTGTTGATATATCACCGACTATCAAACCTAATCTTACTTCTACGCCTTGAAATATCACTCTAGTAGTCTCTGTATTAAATTCATAATTAAATTTGTTTTTTGAATATAACTTAGTCAATGTTCGAAGTATTTTTGATTTTAAAATGAATATTGACAAAACGCTGATGAGTATTATTGAAAATAATAAAGAACTAATATGTAGTTTGTTAATAGAGCAGGGTAAAAGACCGTTAGGGAGAATAGGATATAGTTGGGCGCCACTCGTAGCCATACGTGATAGGCTTGATACTGACTGTGCCTATACATTTCATATTGACAAATTAATTGTTTGCATCATCAATATAGTCAGGAAATTCGATAGTCCTAGATTAACACCTTTTTTGAGGGAAACCCAGGAGTGTGAGTTCTATTCAAACGAAAACGGCGCGGACACAAGTTGTTTGTTTTGTAAATATTTAGAACAACTGAGTGGGGTAACTGCGGGTCTGACCTGTTAATACGAGGTTATATTCAGTTTTCACTATTTTGATAATTTATGTAAATCTAGCGAGTGATTTAGCGAGTGAAGTGCAATTTTTTTTTTTATAAAATTTGAACGTAATTGGACATTCGAGCGCTGTGTAAAACACTAACCTGAATTGTAATAGTTGGCTTGATAAAAAAAAATCGTTGGCACTAAAAAACTCATTCCGACGTATTTCAAACAATCTTTGCTTAGTAATTCCATCATGGAAACATGTAAAAATTTTATAAATATGGCTCATTATTTTATGCGTTGGGAAAGAACATTACTATCTATTTACGTTAAAAGTTTTCTGGATTAACAAAAAAATTGAAAAAATAGCGGTTCAAGCGCTCAAGCCTAGGCCGGCTAGTGACCGCGATGAGTATGAGACAGCGTGAGCGATTTTGAAGAATTTCTAGTAATCGTTAAAGTCTCTGAATTGAGTCCTAAAGCCATTACATATTATACTGATGAATTAATTGTTCGTGTCATTGATATAGTTAGGGAATCGTTATCACTAAATTAAGATGTATTGGGATGTAATGTGGAAATATACAACCACTAAAACCCATAAAACAGGTACCTCAGTGGAAAAGAGTCCAGGCGCACGCCATACGCAAAGGCCTGCTCCAAAGAACCAAGTTGCGTAAAGTATACAGGCAAACATCTCACTAAGGATTGCAGAACATAAAAGAAGAGAAGCCAAAATGCATTCACTGTGGAGCTCCAAATCCGGCTAAAGGGGATGTGTCATTGACAAGAAATTCAGCAAATTCCATGCAGAAAATAGAGAAGCAATAATTCCTAATATCTCCCAATAAAATACACCTACTGGAAGGGTTTAAGGCCCAAAACGAAAAAGAATTTTCAGAATCGGTCCACAATTGACGGAGATATCTTTGAACATACACAAAAAAAATGTTCTTGACAGTCAGAGCAGCTCATTTATAGGGAGCTGGTTTCGCTGTAGTGCGAGACGTTCACAGGTGCGTAAGGATTCGAGATGTAGTAAAACACTCTTAATAGATTTAAGTATGGCTTATAATCAATAACACGGAATTCACAATTCAACAGTAAATGAGTAAACTTGCCTCAGGCGATGCACAAATAGAACAGGGGTCTGACATCTGTGCGTCATAGTATTTATAACGATCACAAAAATACACAAAAAAGAGGACGCAACAACGATGCATAAGTGCACGCCTAGCTTGCCAGAGGACCGGCAAACTCGCGTCCAGGCTCACTATTGGCTCAGCCCTTTTGCGTCGTTATTGAAGAGCTTGCACATGCGAGCGTCTTAGTATAAAAAACTTACAACTATAAAAAAGTAACAAAGATACCCTAAAGCTAAAGAGAAAGTTAAACAATAATAAAATTACACGTACGAAACAATTCAGTATTAAATTTTGCATATATATTTATTTATTTATTCATTTACACATACATTTATTTTTACAGGTAAATCTCAAGAAAATAAAAGTAGTCATACAATGCCACTGTTACATACAGTGACGTCAAGTTACATAGAGGACAATACATTCACTGTCACTCTCTGGAATTCCGCCAAAGAGCAGGAAAAAATGACCAATCGCTGAGAGATGTTATTAATAATCGTAATTGCCCGACACACGGGGGCAAACTTTAATATGTTTGTACGGGCTACCGGAGTTTCAAAGAGACTCTGCCGCGGCCCCAACCGTAGCCTACTGTTTGGAACGAGTAATCCCAACGATTCCAAGATTTGTGGATTGTTTAGCGTCCCACGAAAAACCATAAAAACATATTTGACCAGAGCAAGATTGCGCCTTACTTCCAACTTATAGTACCCAACCATCCCTATTACAAAGAGAGTTGGGTACATAAGCGGGTAAAACGGATAGACGCCAAATTGCCTCATATATAGGTAACGTGTAAACTTGTTCTGCATCTTTTCTACCATCTGAGAATATTTAGTCTCATAAGGATTCCAGATGATAGCACTAGTTTCCAAGTTGCTTCGCACTAACGCATTATAAAGTGATTTCACTGCTGCCATGTTAGTGAAGTCACGGATTTCTCGCATAACAAACCCAAGATTTTTAAAGGCCTTTTACACACTTGCACTATATGAGCTCTAAATGATAAATCCTCCGAAAATATGACTCCAAGATCTCGCATCGACCCCACCCGCGCAATGACGTAACCGCCCATACTATATTCGTGACGTCGGGGTACCACGGCCCGCGTGAATGACATTATATGACACTTTGTCACATTGAAGTGTAATTTGTTTTCTACACTCCACGCTACCACCCGATCGATGTCACGCTGACGCTTTTCACAGTGCGAATCGTTGCTTATCCGCATGAACAACTTCAGATCGTCAGCGAATAATAGGCAGCCAGCGTCTTCAATGACCTCCGGGAGATCATTGACCATGACAATGAATTCCAATGGTCCTAAATTCGTCCCCTGGCTTACTCCCGTAAGAGTGCAATACGGTTCTGAGGTGTAACCTGCGTATTCCACCATTTGCTTGCGGTTGCCCAAGTAGCTGGAAAAGAACTTTAGAAGGGCTGGGGTAAAACCAGCTCTCGCAAATTTACTTAAAAGGATATCATTGTCCACACTATCGAATGCCTTCCTGAAGTCAAAGTAAGCGACGTCCAGTTGGGCACCTACCTCAGAGTCCAGTACTGTGGCGGCCTGGTTTAAGAAACACATTAAATTCGAATTCGTGCTGCGGCCCGCGCGGAAACCATGCTGCGCGTCGTTGAGCTGTGATGCTACTTGCGATTGGATAGATGAAAACAACGCAGACTCAAAGACTTACCGAGTTGGTGTCGAGCGTACAGAATTTCGACATCCCATGTTTTTCCATTGGTGTCGTAAGAGGCGACTAAGGGACAAACCAGAGAATGATCAGCAGCGTTCTCTGTGTATTTGTAACAACCATACTGGGATTGCCAACCCGCCTGCAAAGCACTCCCCATGAATAGCACAAATAAAACATAGCCTAAAAACGCCGCAAATCTGGTGGTCTTTTTTTTTTGTTCGCCCTTTTCGGGCTGGCTAAGGTCTTGGACCATACCGCCTCGTCTTCAGTGCAATTTTAACATTCTTTAGTATGCATTAGAATACGGGTGTAACAGATTCTAATGGTTTTTGGAGTATTTGGCAGCAAATTGTATCGAGTCAGCCTTACCAGTAAGCTTTGCGGAGGTAGTCAATACTACAATAAAATTCTCCGCTCCACTATCCTGAGATCGCTTCTGTAAATGATTTCACATATTGTCCAGTTGCGTAGACAGTTGAGACAAAAAACTACACCAATTATGTATCACAATATCCACTAGGAATCAATTTGCAAATAATATTAACAGCCGCTGAACTTCACTCGAAAAAATCCCGCCAAAAACTCCAACCTGGTGGTCTTACATTTAGTATTACCAGGCCCAAACATTTAAAAGTACTACTCTTATTCAGTATTAATGTTTTTTTTAAATACAATGAATTGATTAATTATAGGAACTGTAAAAATATTAAAATACGGTTCAGAGTTTCATAGACTTTGAAACGTATTTTTTTTTTTTATTCGTTCGTTTTGGTATAACATAAAAAACAAAAATATAAAATTTTCTACCATTTCTACCAAATCCAATGATTAGTTGAGCTAGCAAGATGTCAGACAAGGACACACTACCAGCGGGAACCCTCTCGCCAGGACCGCTTTTGGTTAGCTACCGCTTAAAAGGAAATAGCTAACCTAGGCGTATGATAATAGATTTCATTTTAGCTAAACACATTGAGATAATAATGTACTATGGCTAAACAAAAATTTTTAGTGCACAGTCTAGTAGTAAGAAATACGTATAAGGTCTTTGCATATTACATTCTTATTACAGTGACACCTAGAGTTGTACAGTCTGTAAATTTTCCAAATGTATTTTTGTGACTCAACGGTTTAGTCCCACCGCGGCCTCTTCCCGTTTCAGCGTTATTTAATAATATTTTTTACTTATAAATATTATACTTTTTACAAATATAACTGTTTAAAAAATAAGTTTAATATTAAAATGCTAGTGCTAGAAAGATGTTTTTATGGGACTTTCGGTGATTTTAAAACGTTTATTCGTAGGGACCGTTGATTTTTGTATTATACTTTATGTCTCGCCAACTTACTGCGAAGGCAGAGACAATATAAACTAATTAAAGTGATAGTGACTCAAGGGGTATTCTTGTGAAAGTGAAAGTAGCATAAAAATATATTTTACCCTGTCCACTATTATTTCAAATTAAACTTAATTAAAATATAAACAGAATCTTTTGAAAAAACATTTGTTTTAATTTAATAAATAATCATATTATTTATTTAGTCACTACATAATAACTATTTTAGGGTAAAAAGGGTAAAAACGGGACCCTTTTACTAAGACTCTACTGTCCGTCTGTTTGTTACCAGGCAGTAGCTCATGAACCGTGATACCTAGACAGTTAAAATTTTCACTGATGATGTAAATCTGTGGCCGCTATAACAACAAATGCAAAAAAAAAGAATAAAATAAATATTTAAGTGGGGCTCTTTTGTGGTTTTTGTGTCGATTTTTTTATAATGGTACGGAACCCTTCGTGCGCGAGTCAATTCGCACTTAGCCAGTTTTTTTTACTATTCATTATGTGAACCTTACATGATTTTTGACGGAGTTCCGAAATGGAAAGGTGCCGAGATTGGACTAAACCGACTCAATTGTGTTATCAGAAAGAGGAAAATAACACTGAATATTAAATTATGGGAACATAACGTATTCATTATACGGTGGAAATACAGCTGCGAGTGTCCTCTACACAACTTGTCCTGTACGACATCGCAGAAAGCTAGAAATTATCAAGTAAGTGTAGAAGCTACTCCTTTGTTTAAATAATTATTTGTTTCTCCTCTTTTGACTGGCTCGTTGGTGTAGTGGTCACAAGCTCTACTGCTGAGCATGATAGGTTCTATTCCTGGTACGGGCAGAGTTATTGGGTTTTTCCGTCTGGAATTTGTCAATAGTATCCGGCGTCTGCTTTAAATCCGATTGATGTCAGTAGGCTTGCACCTATTACATGAGACTTGAAATGTGGATGTACCATAGGAGCTACTCTGTGTAACCCTGAGGGAAATACAGGACTAATGTTATTTTATGTTTTGTCTTTGCTAGTATTACAGACTTGACCAAAGGCATTAAGCATTAATTTTATTGACTTTTTCGTGTTTTAAGATGTTTTTTTTTGTTTTAAAACTTATTATAATACTATCGTTGCCCCTGGCTTCACCCGCATGAGAAGTTTTTACTATCCCAAGAGAATATTATACCGAGTTTAAAGTATACTATAATCTATCTTCATACCAAACAACCCGATCCGTTCAGCCGTTCTGGTGTGATTGAGTAATAGTCCAGGAAAATACCTGCAATTATAGGTCAATCTTATGCACAGTTGGACAAGAAATAAAGATGTCCTCAGCGCAAATTGCAGTAAAATCTAAACATTAAGAAAATTAAGCAAAAATCTGATTTTTGGGCCCTTTGATAGCCTTTTTTTTTGCTCCTCTGGGATATATATGTTCTTTTCAGGCAGCATTATTACTACCATAATGAATATATTTCCGGTGAAAGTGGGTACATAACTAGCCTAACTAGGCTTTTTTCGCAGCAATTAATGTCTATATTTCCTGGTTAATGAAAAAACATCCATCTAAACTTTCGCATTTATAATATTAAGTAAGATTAACCCTATAAGGAACAATTTAGTATTGCGTATTTAAATATACAGAGTGATTTTTTTGCCAAATCAGAATTTATGAGGAATAGCGAAAACACTCACAGGAGTAATTGGGCCGATTTTGATATACCACCCAATAGTGTCGCTAATAAGGAACAAATTCAGGAAAGAAATGATTTACGGCAAAGTTAAAGAATGACCTTATTTTTGCAAAATATTTTTTTGTTTCCTCCTATTCAATATTTATCCTCAACTGAACAATTGATCCAAACGACAGTCATTATTTTCAATTCATACCCAACTCAAGGCTTTTACTACATTCAGCAATTTTGATTCAGTTTAGAATATTCTCCAAGGATGGCTACGAGTACATGTTATCAATTGCATGATTTGTGACTTTGTAGGTTTCCTTTTTCTACATAACCCGTAGTGTAATAGACATATTAAAAAAAATATAACTAAAATAGAGGAATTTCAGTTAAATGAATACATAGTATAAATTTGTATTATTGAACTGTTTTGTAGTTCCCGGAAAACATCACGATTTTCCTTGTTACTTGGTGTACTGATCCTATCAAGAACCTATCATGCTCAGCAGTAGAGCTTGTGACCACTACACCAATGAGCCAGTCAAAAGAGGAGAAACAAATAATTATTTAAACAAAGGAGTAGCTTCTACACTTACTTGATAATTTCTAGCTTTCTGCGATGCCGTACAGGACAAGTTGTGTAGAGGACACTCGCAGCTGTATTCCCACCGTATAATGAATACGTTATGTTCCCATAATTTAATATTCAGTGTGATTTTCCTCTTTCCGATAACACAATTGAGTCGGTTTAGTCCCATCTCTGCACCTTTCCATTTCGGAACTCCGCCAAAAATCATGTAAGGTTCACATAATGAATAGTAAAAAAAACTGGCTAAGTGCGAATTGACTCGCGCACGAAGGGTCCGTACCATAATAAAAAAATCGGCACAAAAATCACAAAAGAGCCTGACTTAAATATTTATTTTATATTTTTTTTTAGTATTTGTTGTTATAGCGGCCACAGATTTACATCATCAGTGAAAATTTTAACTGTGTAGGTATCACGGTTCATGAGCTACTGCCTGGTAACAAACAGACGGACAGTAGAGTCTTAGTAATAGGGTCCCGTTTTTACCCTTTGGGTACGTTACCCTAAAATAGTTATTATGTAGTGACTAAATAAATAATATGATTATTTATTAAATAAAAACAAATGTTTTTTTCTAAAGATGCTGTTTATATTTAAATTAAGTTTAATATTAGACAGGTGTTAATAGTGGACAGGATAAAATATATTTTTATGGTACTTTCACTTTCACAAGAATATCCCTTGAGTCACTATCACTTTATTATTATTAGTTTATATTGTCTCTGCCTTCGCAGTAAGTTGGCGAGACATAAAGTATAATACAAAAATCAACGGTTCCTACGAATAAACGTTTTAAAATCACCGAAAGTCCCATAAAAACATCTTTCATTATACTTGCACTAGCATTTTAATATTAAACTTATTTTTTAAACAGTTATATTTGTAAAAAGTATAATATAATTATAAGTAAAAAATATTATTAAATAACGCTGAAACAGGAAGAGGCCGCGGTGGGACTAAACCGTTGAGTCACAAAAATACATTTGGAAAATTTACAGAATGTACAACTCTAGGTGTCACTGTAATAAGAATGTAATATGCAAAGACCTTATACGTATTTCTTACTACTAGACTGTGCACTAAAAATTTTTGTTTAGCCATTGAAATAAGGGTGGTATTTAATACTTTAACTGTAATTCCTCTTTTTTCAATCAAAATATTCGAAATTACTACCAAAAATACTGAATTGCACACTAAATTTGCTCATCAAATAAATGAATTATACTATACTGCTAGATCTTTAAAGCTTAACTGTTTTACTGAATAACTATCTGTTAACTAAAAGTAAATCTAATAATTCTTCGAGTGCAACAAAATATTTAAGTTTTAAGGGAGGGGGGGAAACGAAACAAAGTCGACGGAGCCCCGCTGCGCAGGGCTCCTATTTCTGTCTGCAGGGTCTAAAGTAACCTAACATGAAGGAGATGACGGGAGCTGAGTTCGCTCGCTTTGCTCGCTCACTTCAGCTCCCGTCATCTCCTTCGAACCTAACCTATCCGTGTCGGGGTGCCCTAAGCTCCCGAGCTCGCTTCGCTCGCTCTTGGACTAATTCACATTTATTTTATATTTAATTGAATAATTTGTGTGCAAATCAGTATTTTTGTTTTACGGTGAGTAATATTGTTTTGCAGTAGGTTATTAGTGGAGATATTTTGTTTGCTTAAATTTCTAAATAGAGGTGCAGTTAAAAATTCCCCTTGAAATAATATGTACTACGTACTAGAGAAGCTATCCTAAGCAAAATGCATGCTCCATTTTGTAAATTTTGACAAGAGTTTAAACTAAAAAATTCGCTGCAGCGCTGAAACAATAATTAGTCGTCTAACAAACAATATAAACATGCAGCACTAGGACGCTTCTAAGGTGTAGTTTTCTCGCGACCAAAAAGACGGAAGCGCCGTGATTTTCATGGCGCTTACGCGTTTCGTTCAACCTTGTCATTCATATAGACTAAATTGCTGACTGACTACAGAAGTGACATAGCATTATACCTAACAAGCTTTTGTATATTTTTAATATTAATATGTTAATTTAGTTACCCCTAAACAATATAAGTTTAGTTAACTTTTGACGCTTCGATAAATAATTATTAGTCTGATTAATTTTAGCTTCGTACTTCAAGCGAATTCTTGTGTATTTGTTTATGATGGCCCGTATCAAATGTGTTAGGTGATTGAAAGTGCTTGGTTGATCAAAAGAATGTTGAAGCAAATATGTAAATTTTTCCTTGTGCATAAAATATTCTAAAGTATTAAAAGTAATATAACTGAAATGATATTAAGTAGAGAGACTGATTCAGAAAACGCCTTTGTGGTATATTTATCCTCTTTGCGAAAATGCAACGAACATACATAAGTATGATTGGATGGTAACCAGCAGCATAATTGTGTAAGTAAATTCAGCAAAGGAAACAATCTGTTTCTTGCCCAAAAACTACTTTTTGCGCAATACGAAAAGTCATTTTTGGGAAAGAAACAGATCGTTTCCTTTGCCGAATTCACTTACACAATTAGGCTGCTGGTATCTTCACTGCGGTTTAGTTTAAATTTTATCCATTTTTCCCTATCTTTACGGCCCAAACGTGGAAACCTTAAATAAACAAAATGTAACAAATTATGTCTTACATTATGTAATAATTATTTTTCATCTTTTATCTTTTTCATTGAATAACCACAGTCAGTTCTTATCTAAATATATGTTATTATTATATTCCACTTTAAAAAGAAACATCAGCTAATTTTACCTACACTTGTTATACAAATTGTCACATCTGAATTTTTAGTCTAAATGAAAATTGACACAACATGGCGTCCAGCAAATATTTTGTTAAAATTAAATTTTAAAATTATTATCTAGTTAGCCACCTATGAAAAGTTATTCCTTTGCTCTTCGCCGTATTGGTTGAATTATTTGTGCAAAATCTTAAAACACACGACCGGCAAATTGAATGCGTTTAAAAACATAAAATGACTTAAGCGCCCAAGATCTAGCAAGCAAATAAGTGAATTGCGGCTAGAAGACCGCAACTGAACAGAACACAGTAGTGATGGGTCGTGACTTCTCTAGTGCGTAGTACATTATTATCTCAATGTGTTTAGCTAAAATGAAATCTATTATCATACGCCTAGGTTAGCTATTTCCTTTTAAGCGGTAGCTAACCAAAAGCGGTCCTGGCGAGAGGGTTCCCGCTGGTAGTGTGTCCTTGTCTGACATCTTGCTAGCTCAACTAATCATTGGATTTGGTAGAAATGGTAGAAAATTTTATATTTTTGTTTTTTATGTTATACCAAAACAAAGGAATAAAAAAAAAAAATACGTTTCAAAGTCTATAAAACTTTGAAACGTATTTTAATATTTTTACAGTTCATTAATCAATTCATTGTATTTAAAAAAAAACATTAATACTGAATAAGAGTAGTACTTTTAAATGTTTGGGCCTGGTAATACTAAATGTAAGACCACCAGGTTGGAGTTTTTGGCGGGCTTTTTTCGAGTGAAGTTCAGCGGCTGTTAATATTATTTGCAAATTGATTCCTAGTGGATATTGTGATACATAATTGGTGTAGTTTTGTGTCTCAACTGTCTACGCAACTGAACAATATGTGAAATCATTGACAGAAGCGATCTCAGGATAGTGGAGCGGAGAATTTTATTGTAGTATTGACTACCTCCGCAAAGCTTACTGGTAAGGCTGACTCGATACAATTTGCTGCCAAATACTCCAAAAACCATTAGAATCTGTTACACCCGTATTCTAATGCTACTAAAGAATGTTAAAATTGCACTGAAGACGAGGCGGTATTGTCCAAGACCTTAGCCAGCCCGAAAAGGGCGAACAAAAAAAAAAGACCACCAGATTTGCGGCGTTTTTGGCGGGTTTTTGGGCTATGTTTTATTTGTGCTATTCATGGGGAGTGCTTTGCAGGCGGGTTGGCAATCCCAGTATGGTTGTTACAAATGCACAGAGAATGCTGCTGATCATTCTGTGGGTGTCCCTTAGTCGCCTCTTACGACACCAATGGAAAAACATGGGATGTCGAAATTCTGTACGCTCGACACCGACTCGGTAAGTCTTTGAGTCTGCGTTGTGTTCATCTATCCAATCGCAAGTAGCATCACAGCTCAACGACGCGCAGCATGGTTTCCGCGCGGGCCGCAGCACGAATTCGAATTTAATGTGTTTCTTAAACCAGGCCGCCACAGTACTGGACTCTGAGGTAGGTGCCCAACTGGACGTCGCTTACTTTGACTTCAGGAAGGCATTCGATAGTGTGGACAATGATATCCTTTTGAGTAAATTTGCGAGAGCTGGTTTTACCCCAGCCCTTCTAAAGTTCTTTTCCAGCTACTTGGGCAACCGCAAGCAAATGGTGGAATACGCAGGCTACACCTCAGAACCGTATTGCACTCTTACGGGAGTAAGCCAGGGGACGAATTTAGGACCATTGGAATTCATTGTCATGGTCAATGATCTCCCGGAGGTCATTGAAGACGCTGGCTGCCTATTATTCGCTGACGATCTGAAGTTGTTCATGCGGATAAGCAACGATTCGCACTGTGAAAAGCTTCAGCGTGACATCGATCGGGTGGTAGCGTGGAGTGTAGAAAACAAATTACACTTCAATGTGACAAAGTGTCATATAATGTCATTCACGCGGGCCGTGGTACCCCGACGTCACGAATATAGTATGGGCGGTTACGTCATTGCGCGGGTGGGGTCGATGCGAGATCTTGGAGTCATATTTTCGGAGGATTTATCATTTAGAGCTCATATAGTGCAAGTGTGTAAAAGGCCTTTAAAAATCTTGGGTTTGTTATGCGAGAAATCCGTGACTTCACTAACATGGCAGCAGTGAAATCACTTTATAATGCGTTAGTGCGAAGCAACTTGGAAACTAGTGCTATCATCTGGAATCCTTATGAGACTAAATATTCTCAGATGGTAGAAAAGATGCAGAACAAGTTTACACGTTACCTATATATGAGGCAATTTGGCGTCTATCCGTTTTACCCGCTTATGTACCCAACTCTCTTTGTAATAGGGATGGTTGGGTACTATAAGTTGGAAGTAAGGCGCAATCTTGCTCTGGTCAAATATGTTTTTATGGTTTTTCGTGGGACGCTAAACAATCCACAAATCTTGGAATCGTTGGGATTACTCGTTCCAAACAGTAGGCTACGGTTGGGGCCGCGGCAGAGTCTCTTTGAAACTCCGGTAGCCCGTACAAACATATTAAAGTTTGCCCCCGTGTGTCGGGCAATTACGATTATTAATAACATCTCTCAGCGATTGGACATTTTTTCCTGCTCTTTGGCGGAATTCCAGAGAGTGACAGTGAATGTATTGTCCTCTATGTAACTTGACGTCACTGTATGTAACAGTGGCATTGTATGACTACTTTTATTATCTTGGAATTTACCTGTAAAAATAAATGTATGTGTAAATGAATAAATAAATAAATAAATATGCAAAATTTAATACTGAATTGTTTCGTACGTGTAATTTTATTATTGTTTAACTTTCTCTTTAGCTTTAGGGTATCTTTGTTACTTTTTTATAGTTGTAAGTTTTTTATACTAAGACGCTCGCATGTGCAAGCTCTTCAATAACGACGCAAAAGGGCTGAGCCAATAGTGAGCCTGGACGCGAGTTTGCCGGTCCTCTGGCAAGCTAGGCGTGCTCTTCTGCATCGTTGTTGCGTCCTCTTTTTTGTGTATTTTTGTGATCGTTATAAATACTATGACGCACAGATGCCAGACCCCTGTTCTATTTGTGCATCGCCTGAGGCAAGTTTACTCATTTACTGTTTAATTGTGAATTCCGTGTGATTGATTATAAGCCATACTTAAATCTATTAAGAGTTTTTACTACATCTCGAATCCTTACGCACCTGTGAACGTCTCGCACTACAGCGAAACCAGCTCCCTATAAATGAGCTGCTCTGACTGTCAAGAACATTTTTTTTGTGTATGTTCAAAGATATCTCCGTCAATTGTGGACCGATTCTGAAAATTCTTTTTCGTTTTGGGCCTTAAACCCTTCCAGTAGGTGTATTTTATTGGGAGATATTAGGAATTATTGCTTCTCTATTTTCTGCATGGAATTTGCTGAATTTCTTGTCAATGATACATCCCCTTTAGC
This sequence comes from Orthosia gothica, assembly GCA_949775005.1. Taxonomy (NCBI): domain Eukaryota; kingdom Metazoa; phylum Arthropoda; class Insecta; order Lepidoptera; family Noctuidae; genus Orthosia; species Orthosia gothica. Next base: position 3,808,949 of record OX459061.1, on the reverse strand, counting down.
CGGATTTGGAGCTCCACAGTGAATGCATTTTGGCTTCTCTTCTTTTTTGTTCTGCAATCCTTAGTGAGATGTTTGCCTGTATACTTTACGCAACTTGGTTCTTTGGAGCAGGCTTTTGCGTATGGCGTTCGCCTGAACTCTTTTCCACTGAGGTACCTGTTTTATGGGTTTTAGTGGTTGTATATTTCCACATTACATCCCAATACATCTTAATTTAGTGATAACGATTCCCTAACTATATCTATGACACGAACAATTAATTCATCAGTATAATATGTAATGGCTTTAGGACTCAATTCAGAGTCTTTAACGATTACTAGAAATTCTTCAAAATTGCTCACGCTGTCTCATACTCATCGCGGTCACTAGCCGGCCTAGGCTTGAGCGCTTGAACCGCTATTTTTTCAATTTTTTTGTTAATCCAGAAAAGTTTTAACGTAAATAGATAGTAATGTTCTTTCCCAGCGCATAAAATAATGAGCCATATTTATAAAATTTTTACATGTTTCCATGATGGAATTACTAAGCAAAGATTGTTTGAAATACGTTGGAATTAGTTTTTTAGTGCCAACGATTTTTTTTATCAAGCCAACTACGTGGGACACTCAGAAAGTTTTGCGAAACTAAAAAAAATTGTTCTATACGTACATATATTTTTATTAAATCTTTTCAAAGTACTTTCCACCAGCCTCTATACAAAGATTCATGCGCCTAAACCAGTTTTCAAAACACTTTTTCCAGTCCGCCGCAGACACCTCGTTTACAGCCTGCTCGAACGCAGCCAGCGCATCTTCCGGCGACGAAAATTGTATCCCTTTGAGCTGATTTTTTATTTTTGGGAATAAAAAGAAGTCACACGGTGCTAGATCAGGGCTGTAAGGAGGGTGACCCAGGAGTTTGACTGGCGTGCTGTCCAGGAAGTCCCTCGTTTTGAGTGCGGTGTGCGCAGGTGCATTGTCGTGGTGGAGCAGTAGCCCGCGGAGCCCTGTGTTTGGTCGCTTGTTGCTTATAACAGAGAAAACTTCTGGCAAACATTTGGTAGTATACCATTCGGCATTAATGCTTCTTTGATCCCGTAAGGGAATTGATACCAAGTGGCCAGTCAAATTAAAAAAGCTAGCGATCAAAATCTTACCCCCGCTTCTAGATCGCTTCACTTTGGTAGGCGTTGGCTCATTTTGAAACACCCAAACAGTCGACTGGCGCTTGGTTTCTGGGTCGTATTGATAAATCCAGGACTCATCACCTGTAACGATGTCGTAAACACGCCGAGACGAGCCTGCTTCAAATTTGTTAAGCATATCACGGCACCATTCCACCCGGGCCTGCTTCTGAGCATCGGTGAGGTTGTGCGGCACCCAGCGTGATACTATCCTCCTCACGCGAAGATGGCTGTGTAGAATCTCGTGAACGCTTCCCGATCCAATCTTCAATATGTGTTGAATCTCCTGATATGTAATTCGCCTATTGTCTTGGATTAAATTTTTCACTGCTAGCACGTTTTCTTCGGTAACAGCCGTCAAAGGGCGACCGCTTCTTTCGTCATCCCCCAAAGTTGGTCGACCGCGCTTGAATTCGTTATACCAACGATACACGGTTGCCTTGGAAGGGCCTTCATCCATGAATGCCATTTGAAGTCTATCGTACGATTCATCCGGTTTCAGGCGACACTTGAAATCGTATAAAATCATAGCTCTAAAATGTTCCCGGCGCAGATCCATATTTCAGTGAGACACAATACTTTGAATTAACTCGCAAAAAATGTGGAGGGAAATTTTGAAATTGGAACTTACTTATTTTTACTTATAAATAATCATATTTTCGAAAAACATTATAACTGGCCAGTCTCCCATATATAAAAACTTTTTTTCGCAATACTTTCTGAGGGGCCTGGTATTACAATTCAGGTTAGTGTTTTACACAGCGCTCGAATGTCCAATTACGTTCAAATTTTATTAAAAAAAAAATGCATTTCACTCGCTAAATCACTCGCTAGATTTACATAAATTATCAAAATAGTGAAAACTGAATATAACCTCGTATTAACAGGTCAGACCCGCAGTTACCCCACTCAGTTGTTCTAAATATTTACAAAACAAAAAACTTGTGTCCGCGCCGTTTTCGTTTGAATAGAACTCACACTCGTGGGTTTCCCTCAAAAAAGGTGTTAATCTAGGACTATCGAATTTCCTGACTATATTGATGATGCAAACAATTAATTTGTCAATATTTATTTATTTATTTATTTATTTACACATACAATTGTTTTTACAGGTAGAACCCAAGGTAACAAAAGTAGTCATACAATACGACACTCAGAGACGCCCTGTAAAACTGATCACACACCTACTCACGTCCATGTTAATATGAAATGTATAGGCACAGTCAGTATCAAGCCTATCACGTATGGCTACGAGTGGCGCCCAACTATATCCTATTCTCCCTAACGGTCTTTTACCCTGCTCTATTAACAAACTACATATTAGTTCTTTATTATTTTCAATAATACTCATCAGCGTTTTGTCAATATTCATTTTAAAATCAAAAATACTTCGAACATTGACTAAGTTATATTCAAAAAACAAATTTAATTATGAATTTAATACAGAGACTACTAGAGTGATATTTCAAGGCGTAGAAGTAAGATTAGGTTTGATAGTCGATGATATATCAACAGCATTTGTGAAAGGGGACATTCTAAACAAACTTATCAGTAAGGACACAATTCAACTAGTTAAACTAATTGTCTCAAGAGATTATGATGAAAAACAAGGAATTTTATGTTGACAGAATGGTTCATAAGACCGACGAACCTACACTCTCACCAAAAACTCTTTACGATTTAGAAAATGACGTTGTACTTGTAACAGCAGGGCCTGGGATGGGCAAGTCAACTCTTCTTACTCATTTATCGCTTGAAACTAAAAAAGTCCTCCCAGAAGTATGGATTGTAAGAGTAAACTTACTAGAATACTCAAAAGAACTCAGCAAGTGCGTCCACAAATTATTTTCAAATTTTGTGCAGAGTAATTCACTCGTTAGCCCTCTACAATCTGGGTTTAGGTCCGGGCACAGCACTGTGTCTGCCCTTCTCAAAGTGACTGGCGATATTAGGGCGGGACTGGAAGATACCAAAGTCACTGTTCTAGTTTTGGTCGATTTCTCGAACGCCTTCAATACCGTCAGTCATGAAATCCTGTTATCCATTCTGTACTATTTCGTGGTCTTCTCCGAAGCGCTGGAATAGTTCACCTCTTACTTTCAGGAGCATCAGCAGTCGGTTCACGTTGAAGATTTTTCATCTCGTTGGTGAAACTTGGAAACTGGCGTTCCTCAAGGCGGCAATCCCTCTCCTTGTCTGTTTTTATTAATCTCATTACTTCCGAACTTTAGTGTATGATACGCTAATTATTATGCATAATTATGACCTTCAGTTGTATTGTTCCGGGAGTGTCGACGAAGTACCTGATGTTATCAACAAATTAAATGAGGACTTAATATCTATAAAAGCCTGGTCTGATAGGTTTGGCGTTGCTGTAAACCCCAATAAGTGTCAGGCGATCATCATTGAGATTCCTCGAGACATCGGTAAAGTGGATAATGTAACTTTGCTACCTGTTCTGCTTGACGGTAGAATTTTTACGTTTAGCACTGACGTAAAGGACCTAGGATTGCGCATCGATAGCACCCTTAACTGGCGTACTCAAGTTGCTAGTGTTAGTCAGAAGGTCACTGGAACGTTGCCTGTACCATTTAAACAATATTTTATCCTCGAACACGAAGGCAATGCTTGTGCAGACACATTTTTTTTCTATCATCGATTATGGTGACGTGTGCTATTATGACCTGAATGCAGATCGCCTCAACAAACTTGATCGTCTTCTAAATTACTGCATTCGATTTGTTTTCAATTTGCGTTTATATGATCATATCTCTGCCCATCGCTCAATTTTAAAGTGGTTGCCCAAATGCCAGCGCAGAGAGCAAAAGGCATTAGCTACCTTGTTTTCATTACGTGGCTCCTCCAATTCCTAGTTATCTGGCCCCTCACTTTCAATACATTTGCGCCAACCACATTAAAAATCTTCGCTTGTCACACAATTGTCTTCGTCAATGTTCCACTCACCGGACTGACTTCATTCACTGTTCTTTCTTCGTTTAGTCTATTTCTCTGTGGAATGCGCTCCCCCAAGAAATCAGGATGGCATCCTATCGATTAGCATTCAAAGTAAAATGTCGGAAGCATATTCGTAAAAGGTTAGCAGTAGTATCGTCACAGCGCTAATTTTCTCCAATTATCTGTTTTTAAGCATATTCGTTTATTAAGTTTATTAACTTTTTGTGTAAATAGTGTATGTATTTATTGTTTGTATGTATATCTATGCATTTGAAGTAATATCGTGATTTATTCTCAATATTGCACCAAGGTACCACTTTTGTCCCTGCGACACCCAAAGGTTGGTAGGGTAGAAAATGCCCCAGTCACTAAGTCCGCCTTTGTACGTTTTTGTGCATGAAGTATTAAATAAATAAGTTTACGCAATAAGATATTCAATTTTATATTGACTAGATTGATTGTTAAAACAATGACTTTTATTTAAAAAAAAACTTTATTTTAATAACTTTAACTTAATTTTGTACAAAATATGTTTCACTTTTTTGTGATACTGTTGCGCTACAATGCCATTAAACTATGAGGTTTTTAGTTTAACCGCGTTTTAGCTTAACAATGATTCAAGTTTTGCCCTTAAATTTAAATACTAGAAACTATAAATAGGTTACCAGACTTAAACGCACTAAAGTCTAACATGAGTCAGTTTCATAATACATAATGTTAAGCTAAATCAACGTTATATGCTATAACGACGTTTTAGTTAATCATTGAAGGGATTATTTTTTGCGTTTTAACAGACAATACTTTGCTATTAAATAGACACACTAAAATGCCGTTATGCTATACGCAGCGGCATTTTAGTCGATGACCCATAAGATTTCGGCAACACCGATGTTAAACTAAAACGCAAAAAACTTTCTTCATGAAATTGAATTATATTTACGATATGACAGGGGAGTCATTCAAAGTATTTAACTTGATCTATGTTTTGGTACCTCCAAGTCTTAAATATGTGTTGTCATTGAAAAGTTCCATCGATTTAAATTTTTACCGCGGTTTTTGCATGTTATTCAAAACAACTCCTTTGGTAGATAACGGCATTATAGATATATCAAGGCAGTATATCTGAAGTTCTTCATCAGATCTTCACCAAATTTAAATGATGGGACCACACGAAATCACCAGCTTTCAAATAAAAAAAGATTCATCTAAAACGGTTCATCAAGTAAAAAGTATTGGAGTGACACATAAAAATACAGTCGCCTTGAAAACTTGTTTTCGTTAACCCGCCGCAGATTATTTTTGGAAACTAAGAAAATGCATCTAAAGTATCTTAAAATAAAATCTAGAAAATGAGTGTACAAACAAATAGCACTGGGCCGTGCCAATTTGCACACGTTACGTCTTTGGGAATCCGCTCGGAATTTTTCATGCTTTTTAAACGACTTCAAAAAGGAGGAGGTTCTTAATGTGATGAATTAAATTAATCTTTTTTACCCAACTGCCGAAGGAGGGTAATGTGTTTATCAGTCTATGTATGTATGTATGTTTGTTCCTATATGGCGTTCCAGAGACCAAACGCGTTGGCCGATTTTGATGATTCATACGTCAATCGATTCGTCTTAACCCTGCGAGTGTCATAGGCTACATTAAAATTGGACAATAGAAAAATGGCGGATTTTGGGCGCCATATTGTGGGGGCCCAAATATTTTTTTTCTTCCAAACCCATCGTGTGGGGTATCAAAATAAAGGGTTTTAAGAGGTGATTTCAAAAATATATATCACTTTTATGTTTAAATGTATCTAATTTGAAAAAAACTTAACTAAAAAGTTATAAATAAAAAAAGTTAAACCAAAAAACCCGACTGCTTCAAAAGCGAACGCGGAAGGCGGAGGATACACCAGATTTTGGTCAGCCAGCCCGCGAATATGTATCCTCCGACTGCACAGCATGATTTTTTCCTTGTTTAAGACTTTTTAGTTCGCTTTTGAAGCAGTCGGGATTTTTGATTTTTTGTTTTTTTGTGTATATTACCGGATTACTCAAAGACGCCTGAGCTGATTTAGAAAATTCTTAAGGCAAGCGAGAGGTGGGAGCTCTGTTCCCCGTCAGTGTTCACTCCGACCGGCCAATAAAGGCAAACTGGAGATGAGGGACAAGACTTTTCCAGGAGATTAGGTCTGTGCCCACCAGCTTGCCACAAAGCTGGCTTGCGAATTGTATCTCTGTTATTATTACTTTGTTAATAACATTGTTTTTTTCATTTTAATTAGTCATTAACTTGAAATTTCTTTTAAGAATACAAAGTTAATACAGTTGTTTTATTATCTGCTTAACTATTGTGTATGCACCTGTACGAAACTATTAAACTCAATAACGATGCTATACTGGCAATTTTAGAACGTTAGCTCTATATACTGCACGGTCGCTTTTTTGTAGCCATTCAAACTTGGTCGGTTTATCCATGAATTGCGTTTGTTCTGGTATTTTTATTATATCTCTTTAATTATTTAGTGTAATTAGCTGAAATTTACATGTGAATAGTTGCATTAACACACTTATTATCAGAATATTTTTTATTTAGATTTTCCTTTAAAAATTCCTACAATCGGATGTCATAAGATATAGTGGTCCAGTCGTAGTAAATTATGCCATTGCTCATTAATTACTAAGACCACTTGAATGAAACTTGGCAAGACATTGTAAACCCCTACAAGATACAAATAAACGTAATAAGTTAGGCTCTAGAGTTCCTATTTTAAGAAATTGGACCTAATAATCTTATTTTACTTTTACGTGTATATCTTTTGAACGGTGTTTTTTTTTTAATTCTGTTTATACAAACATTACACACAAATACAAAGCAACGTGCGTAAAAAAATACAAATCTGCACTAAACCGTTTTATATGATTTTCATCAAATAGCCAAACGTCAGCGCAGTGGAAACTTGATTATTTCCGCAGTTTTATGCAACGATTACCTTTGCTGATGGCTGCAGTGACAATCACTGCATTCAGTGGCCGGAAGTACCCCAAAATTTGTATCGTGTTGCCTGAGTCACGGGATAACTGAACGCTCCTAGGAGTAGATTTCATCCAAGTTGCAGGCATTGTGCTCAACCTACCGCAGTTAATATAGCATTTCTTGAATGAGCCTGGCAAGTAGTATGAGCTCTACAATGAGGAAGAATTTGATGCATCCGTTTCCACGGTGCAAACGGAACCTGAGAAAACCGAGTCAGTGATTTCTAGGTTAGCCAAAATCAGGTCTCTGGAACCAGTGTTTAGCCCGTTGCCCACGACACCGTCCCAAATTTCACATGTTCCTGCGGAATGTAACGTGGCAGATTCGTATGGACGACCTCCATTAATTGAGTTCTGTACGCCGCCGCTATCGCTCTCGCGACCAGAACCCAAACTAACTGGCTTCTCGCCGAGATTTGTCGGAGCATTGTTCCGGGATTCGCAATCCACTATTAACAGTTTGGCTGCCAGAGAACGAGACACAATAGAAAATGTATTGTTTGTCAGGCATCTGGCAGTTAAGGTGTTAATAGTGCTGAATTAACACTCTCCCCACACAGCCAGCAGCTATTTAGTCGCGAAGGGCCCTACATCATCCTGCAACGGCACGGGCCCTGCTTTTACGAAGTAGCACAAATGTCAGACCAGAAAACCCCTCTTGGTATTTACCATTACTCCGCGCTGAGTTCCTACCAGGGCTCAACCTTAGACTTGCCTAATCCAGAAAGACCTTTGCACAGACGCGGTAGGCCAAGGAACCAGCCGACAGCCACGGAAGCATCAACTGGTCTCCTCGTCAGGACGTCTTCGGGACCAGAGGTGGAGACTGTAACACGACATCGCTGCTCCCGCACCGTTCGATCGAGCCAACGAGTCATCACGTCCTCCCCGTGCAACGCGTCTCCACCGTGGCCACAACCGCCTAGAAAGCCCCTCTCAGAAGCCAGCAGCGGGAGTTCGGGTTCAGCACGCTCCGAGTGTACTCTTTGTATCGATTTAGGTCGATCACGATTACCTCACCTCTGGCTGGACTTGAGCTAGCAGCGCATATTGGTTGTTTGACTGTGTTGGTGTCGTTAGCGGTTCGCACACCATTCAGACGATATACAACGCGCGTGGGGATTCATTAGGTATTTTCAACCTTTCCTGTTAGTTGGTATTAAGTCTTGTAGTTAACTTTAATGTGCCTACTGCTTTAGACTATTTCGCCAACGTTTCGTCTTGTTATTGTAATTCTGTCTGAGATAGTTAAAATAAATAATTGTTGTTACATGAACTGTGGGTTTACTTTATCTCTCCTCACACATACCCAGCTCACAATTTTTTTATAAAATAATACAAAACTATTTTTGTTGCTAGTAAGAAAAAACTTCGCAAGGTTTAATTATTTTTTTCAGTGTAAAAGATAATGAAAGTGGTAATTCCACGTGACGCAGATGAAGTCTTAGGTAGAAGCTAAATACTTCTCTATGTATGTGGTCGATCAACACTTTTATTAACTTTATTTATCATCATTTCAGCCAAAAGACGTCCACTGCTGGACATAGGCCTCCCCGCGGCGTCGCCACATTGACCGATCCCGTGCGTCTCGCATCCAGCGCCTGCCCGCAACCTTAACCAGGTCATCGGTCCACCTAGTGGGAGGCCTTCCAACGTATCGTCTTCCAGTTCGCGGTCGCCATTCCAGAACTTTTCGGCCCCATTGGCTATCCGTTCTGCGAGCAATGTGCCCTGCCCACTGCCACTTAAGTTTGCCAATTCTTCGGGCTATGTCGGTAACTTTGGTTCTCCTGCGGATATCATCATTTCTGACGTGATCACGCAAGGAAATTCCGAGCATAGCCCTCTCCATTGCCCTTTGGGTGACTTTAAGCTTTCTGATAAGGCCCATTGTGAGCGACCACGTCTCGGTCCCATAGGTGATCACTGGCAACACACACTGGTCATAGACTTTTGTCTTGAGACACTGCGGTAAATTGGACGAGAAGATACCACGCAACTTCCCGAACGCCGCCCAACCGAGTCGGATTCGACGGTTGACCTCTTTCTCGAAGTTGGACCTACCCAACTGGACCGTTTGTCCCAAGTAAACATAATCGTCTACAACTTCGAGTGTAGAGTCCCATCTTGATAGGAGTGGGTGTTACATGGGCGTTCACCATGACCTTGGTTTTGTCCATGTTCATTTTAAGACCCACTCTTTCGGAAGCTCTACTAAGGTCATCAAGCAATTTACTGAGGCTCTCCATGGTCTCAGCCATGACCACTATGTCGTCGGCAAACCGAAGGTGAGTGATGTACTCGCCATTAACGTTGATGCCAAGCCCCTTCCAGTCCAGAACCTTGAAGACGTCCTCTAGCGCAGCAGTGAACAGTTTCGGAGAAATGACGTCTCCCTGTCTTACGCCGCGCTGGAGAAGGATTGGTTTCGAGGTCTGATCCTGAAGACGGACTGACATGGTGGCGTTTTTGTACAGACACTTCAACACCTCAATAACCGCCAACCGGTAGTCGATCTGGCACCGTTGGAGAGACTGCAGTACAGCCCAAGTCTCGATTGAATCGAAGGCTTTCTCGTAGTCCACAAACGCTAAACAGAGAGGCAGGTTATACTCTTCGGTCTTCTGTATATAACCTGCCGCAGCGTATGTATGTGGTCTACGGTGCTAAAGCCTTTTCGGAATCCGGCTTGTTCGGGAGGCTGGAAATCGTCAAACCTGCGCGCGAGATGATTCGTGATGACTCTTGAAAACAACTTGTAAACATGGCTAAGAAGCGAGTTGGGCCTATAGTTCTTCAGCCGGGCATTGTCGCCCTTCTTGAAGAAGAGTACCACCACACCCCTGCACCATGCCTGTGGCGTTTTGCCCTGGAGTATGACGGAATCAAAAAGCTTCTGAAGGGCCTTGAGGACCGGTTTTCCACCCGCCTTCAGGAGTTCAGCCGTGATTCCAAATTAGCCCCACTTGCAGCTCATCCTCGTCTCGTTTGCCCAGTTTCGCGTTGAAGTCCCCCATGACAATGGTGAAGTGAGTTTTGAAACCATGCATGGCTCTGGAGATATCCTCATACATGGTCTCTACCTCGTCGTCGGGGTGTGCCGAGGTTGGGGCGTAGACCTGTATGACCTTCAGCGAATATCTAGAGGATATTCTGAGTATAAGGTACGCCACCCTGGTCGACACACTCTCGATCTTCACCACGTTGTTCACGAGGGACTTGTGGACGATAAACCCGATACCACCCTGGGACTGCCGGTCACCCTCTCGGAAATAGAGCAGGTTACCGGATTTGAGGATTATCGAGTCCTCCCCCTCTCTTCGGACTTCAGATAACCCTATAATACTCCATCGCAACCTGCTCAATTCCTCTTCGAGCTCGGTGATCTTCTCGTCGGTCCGAAGTGTGCGCGTGTTGTACGTTGCCAGGTCCAGTCGTCGGTGATTGTTGGGGTAGCCGGATCTCGTCCGGAGATTCTTAGCACCCCTTGCCATGCCGTAACCTCGACCGCTACCGTAGTCGAGGGTAGGCAGGCTGCCGGGCACTAGGGGCCATTTGTTATTTGTGCTATTCATAGGGGGGGTTTTGCCATAATCGCCACGCTTGGCAGGCGGGATGGCGATCGCAGTATGGTTGTTAGGAGCACAGAGAACGCTGCTGCCCATTCTCTGGTTTGTCCCTTAGTCGCCTTTTACGACACCCACGGGAAGACATGGGATGGTGAAATTCTTAACGTCCGGCACCATACGGAACTTTATTTATAAATCTTATTTTCATCTGACATTGCCATTCTGTTCAATGTCAATAATTTTTTTTGGCAAGTCGCACAAAGCTCACTGCTTTAGTATAAAATTAAATCAGTCTCAATTTCTCTGCGGGAGAGATCACAACAATAAAACTGTGCGATTTATTGTGAAACAAACAAAAATACAATCATATTGTTGAAGGTGCACAGACAGCGATAGAAAGACGTATGTATTACAAGCTTTTATTTAGTTTCACCTGCACTGGTGTCTGTGTGTATGTCATCAAAGCTGGAAACTTAAATTAGACCCACTTCCCGGTGATGCAGATATTTTGCACACACGTTTTTTTTTCTCGTGGCAATGTAATTTTAAATATATATAATCTTGATTTGTTACGAGCTGTTCTGTTTTGTCTATACCAATATTATAAAGAGGAATGTTTTTTTTATTTGTTTGTACCGAATAGGCTCCGAAACTACTGGACCGATTTTAAAAATTCTTTCACCAATAGAAAGCTACATTTTTCCTGAGTGATATAGGATATTTTTTAATCCTGAAAATGGGTCCTGTGGGGTGGCCCACGGGAGCGAAGCCGCGGGGAACAGCTAGTATTGGGTAAATGTGTTGCAACAAGATGGAAACTAATATTTATAACTTACTAGCTTCTGCCCGCGGCTTTGCTTGCGTGAAAAGTGTTTTATCATCCTAAGGGAACATTATACTCGGGATGAAAATTTGCGTATGTGGTATTCCAGACTATAATTTATTTCTGTGCCAAATTGTATCCGATCCGTTCTGGCGTGATTGTGTAACAAACATACATCCACACACATCCATCCACATACACATCCATCCTAACTTTCACATTTAACCACTAACCACTTAGGCGCCCGCGCGGTGATTCCGCGGGATAGTCTAGGCCACGTTTGCGGCTTAAACCGCTAAAGTTTAAGTATGAAAAAAAAATGATATAAAAACCGGCCAAGTGCGAGTCGGACTCGCGCACGAAGGGTTCCCTACCATTATCGCAAAAACGGCAATAAAATAACGTTTGTTGTATGGTAGCTCCACTGAAAAAATTAGTATTTAGTTATAGCGGCAACAGAAATACATCATCTGTGAAAATTTCAATTGTCTAGCTATCACTGTTCATGAGATACAGCCTGGTGACAGTCAGACAGACAGACAGACGGACCGCGTAGTTTTAGTAATAGGGTCCCGTTTTACCCTTTGGGTACGGAACCCTAAAAATCCGGCCAGATGCGAGTCTAACTCGCGCACTGAGGGTTCTGTACAAAGAGCTACATTCGTAAACATAATTAAGTAAAAATTCTGAAGTTCATAAACAATGAAAGCGCCGAACATTGATCTAACGATAAGAAACATTTTTACTTTAAGTACATTTTATAAATTGCTCGACTATTACTCGTAAACTTGTAAAGTCTACTTAGCTGTGATAGTTTGCCGTTTTATTTTGTCATTTATACTACTGCCTTGATTTTTTTCAAAATCCAAAAGCAACCATTTAGCTGGCACGAGTGGGAGGACACGACTCTAACAAAAATTAGCAATTTTTTAACACCGTTGCTCGTAAAGCTGATGTAATTCCACCGGTTTTAAATATGTAAAGCGGGTCATAAATATCACGTGTGTTACCAAGCAAATAGTTAAGTTATAGTCCATACAAATTCCATAACAGTATTATTTGCCATTTCGCGCGCTGTTGCTATTCAAATTTCGAACTAATCGCCGCGCGGCGCCAGTCAGTAGGCAGCGCTAGCGCGCTGTTAAAATGGCGGGAAAGCAACAGTGTGCATTCACAGATTCAGTTTATTTCAAATAAAAAAAATCTGTTTATTCGGTAATTTAAAAACTTGGCTGCATGCTCTAACGTCTTTGCCAACATTTTCACGCAGCTACGGCAGAAAATAATCCTCGCGCCATTTTTCTCAAATTTTCTTTTCTTTGTACTTGTATTGTGAAAATTTAAATAGGACAACTTTCAATAATGAAGAAGAGCCATATATTACTTCAACTCCGCCGGATATACTAACAGAAGCGCGAACCGCATGCGACAGCTTGCAGCTGTCAATATCCAAAGACAGATACATAACCACGTATGAAAATTTTTTGAAGTGGAAAAACATGAAAAATGCCAAGTCATTTTCCGAAAATGTAGTTTTGGCGTATTTTAATGAACTAGCTAGTAAATATAAGACTAGCTCGTTGTGGACAACATATTCGATGCTGAAAAGTACCCTGAAGATGAAAAATGGTGTCGATATTAATTTATATTCAAATCTCATTGCATTTTTAAAGAGACGCTCTGATGGTTTTATAAAGAAACAATCTAAGGTACTGTCATCAAATGACGTCGAAAATTTTCTAAGAGATGCTCCAGATAGCCAGTACCTGGCAACTAAGGTCAGTTTGCCTCCTTATATTATGTATTGATCTACCTACTGTACATACTCTTTTACATATTTTTTAACGACCGTCTGTAAGCTAAGTACCTACACCTTATCTTAAACATTTTTATTTATTTTCAGGTTGCGTTAATATTTGGTATTAATGGTGCATGTAGACGAGTGCGGCAAGAGCTTCACAATATTACCACAAATGACATTGAAAATCAAGGCAAAATGCTTTTAATTAAAATCCCAAACACTAAAAACAAAATACCCCGATTTTTTATTATCAACGGCCCATTTTATGACGTGGTCAAAAAATATGAAGCTCTGCGTACGACTGAGGCAAAAAATAATCATTTCTTTCAGAATTACCAAAAAGGTTAATGTACTGCGCAACCTATTGGCATAAATAAATTCGGTGCCATGCCAAAGGAAGTCGCCAAGTTTTTAGGATTGCCGGACGCTGATTGTTATACAGGGCACAGTTTCAGAAGAACGTCAGCTACATTACTTGCTGATTCGGGAGCTGATATATTGACTTTAAAGCGGCATGGCGAGTGGCGTTCTAACGCAGTAGCAGAATCTTATGTAGAAGATTCCAAAACAAAGCAAATATAATGCCAAAATAACTCAGGCAATAAATTTGGAGCCACAAACGAAGAAGTTTTGCCCTGAGCCGCGCCCCTCTACTTCTACTGAGGATATTTTTTTATTTACAACTAATGACGAATTACAATGCTCTTCTGCCGCCTTTCAAGAAGTTTCGTCGTCTCCAACATTTACCCTAACACAAAACAATGACATTATGAATAGTAATAATAATAATAAAAACATAATTAAAAAACCAACTACAACTACGTATCATTTTAATAATTGTAATTTCACTAATGTTTCAATAATTAGAAATGAACAAATTATAAAATGTTTATTTTTCTGATTCCTCGCAAATGTGTTAAAAAACGTCGTACGATATACGTGCGTATTGGTTATAACGCACTAATATCGTAATGTACTATAATTAAATCTAATCTACTTGTAATTTTGCAATAAAAGGAATATAAAATAAAAAGCTAAAACTAAAAAAAAAGTATATAACCAAGTATGTATGTAAGTTATGCATGTACCTATGTTGTGTATGATTGTGATGGTGTGTATGTATGTGTGATTGTGTGTGTGTATGTGTGATAGTGTGTCTTTGTGCGGGTGTATGAATTAAGATAGTGTGTTGTAGTGGTACTTAATATAACGTAAAGCAACTTAAAGTAGCGTGCTTATATATAGCATAAAGCATAAGCTATCGTGACACTCTCTTGGCGCTATTTGCTTAATTCGTTATAACGCAGTATCACGCGCAACGCAAATTCTAAAATAAAGCAAGAAGCAGGGGGCGCCAGGCGGCCGCGGCGACGCGACGGCAGCGGCGGCGGCGGCCGCATGCTAAAGATTGATTTCGTTCGCTCGCGTAATACCGCGCGCTTTACGTATTATACCTACGCTATTTTACTTCGTCTTTTTTAGTGTAAACAGTGATAGGACACGTAATAATATTGACAAAGTATAATTGTGTAAGTAAGGACGATTGATTGAGAGATTGTTTAGTTGTTTAATGTTTTGTTTTTGTGGTTTAATGGGTCAGTGGGTCGTCTTAGGGGCGGAGATTAAGGAGTTGGAGTATACGCTTAGGGGCACTATGAGCAGCAAAGAAAACCAAAATATTTTTTTTTGGACTTGGATTGTTTTTAACTCATTTTGGCCATTTTTTTTCGCCAACTTAATTATCTTGTCTCTCAAATCTCTGAGACACATGGTCCTATGACGCACCGTTTCCGAATTATGGGCCTCCGAATTTTATTTTATTTTGTATAAAGCGATCTATATTTCCAAAATGATAGTATAGTATTCATGTTGGCATGCTGCTAGCATGGGGGTAACACAGGGGGGGGGGGGGGGCGGAAATGTTGGTTATTTTTTGCCTAGGACACACCGTTTTCGAGACATTCGGATATATATATATAACAATTCGGAGGCCTATAATTCCTATTCAGAACCTAAATGATTTTTATGGTTAACGTTAACCCGAAACTGCAATAAAATCGGTAAATTTTATTGCAGTTTAAACGATATTATTTCGAAGTCCTCGTGCCTTAGCTAAATGCAGAATTTTGAGTTGGTTGTTTAGTTTGGGTGCTAATTAAGGCAGCTTCTTTAAAATGTCATTCTCGTCTGCAAATATATTTAGTTGTCTAATTAATTAATAGGTCAGCGACAAACTTTTAGCGTCTAATAAATGGTTTATAAGCGACCATATATTGTAAAACAAGCTACTGTTAATATGACGCAACATGGTGATAATTCTTAAGCAACTAAATTTGTGATATGTCTACTCATTGCTAGCTTCTAATAAGTGTATCAACTTCATCTATAAAATAATATCAACGTACTCTAATTTCATAGAGTCACCTTTATTTTTATACTTTAGCATAAGTAATTGATGAGTGAATCTACTATATTTGAACATACAATTTCCTTATTATTGTCATCAAATAATGGTCAATAAAAGCTATAATTTCATGTATTCGCCTATCTATTTACAATGTTACCATAAGTAATTGACTATTATACCTACCCAAATGAACATACAAAAAATAGGGTGGTATTTAATACTTTAACTGTAATTCCCCTTTTTTCAATCAAAATATTCGAAATTACTACCAAAAATACTGAATTGCACACTAAATTTGCTCATCAAATAAATGAATTATACTATACTGCTAGATCTTTAAAGCTTAACTGTTTTACTGAATAACTATCTGTTAACTAAAAGTAAATCTAATAATTCTTCGAGTGCAACAAAATATTTAAGTTTTAAGGGAGGGGGGGAAACGAAACAAAGTCGACGGAGCCCCGCTGCGCAGGGCTCCTATTTCTGTCTGCAGGGTCTAAAGTAACCTAACATGAAGGAGATGACGGGAGCTGAGTTCGCTCGCTTTGCTCGCTCACTTCAGCTCCCGTCATCTCCTTCGAACCTAACCTATCCGTGTCGGGGTGCCCTAAGCTCCCGAGCTCGCTTCGCTCGCTCTTGGACTAATTCACATTTATTTTATATTTAATTGAATAATTTGTGTGTTGCAAACTTTCACGAAAAAAGAATATGATTTATTAATTTAGTTGTTGAATGAAAAACTTTGATTGCTAATTTTGAGGCTGGAATTTGATTTTATTAGCAGACAGATGTTGAATCTCTAAAATATATAAAGTAGCTCACTTACAACATTAGTCGCTGAGTTATCAAATCAGAAGTAAATATATTTATCGGTAGCTCGGAGTCATATTAATTTACGTTCGTAAATTGACGCTGGTTTTTTGATATTCTGTTGGAGTAGTAAAGATGATGAATTAATATAATTGAAGCTGTTCTATTAACTCGTCGCCCACATATAAAAAAAGACGCTAGGTTGCAGGTGCTAAAGAAAACTTTTGTTGCCGCACATATAATTTCCCGTTTAGTTTTGCGTAAATGTGCGGTCCCATAAAACCGTATGACCTTCTACCGATTGTTTTACGGCGTTGAACCTTTTCCCATTGTACCCTTCGACTTGACAGAATACAAGTGCACATGGAGGTTTTGTGAAATCTCAGAGTGACAGATAGGACATAAAGCTGTCTGACTCGAAGAACTCCCACTTCGGTGTAGAGTGTGTTAGTGGGGTACCGGAATGGTCTTCCGTAGGCTACCTTAAGCAGAGCTCGTTGAGCTCTTTCAACCCTTATTAACGATGATTTACCAGCCGCACCCCATGCTATTATGCAGTAGTTAAGGACTGATTGACAGAGAGAGAAGTATATCATCTTTAGAACTGAGTCATCTGCAATTTTACCCAGCTGCTTAACGACACGGATCATCCAAAATTATAGTTTTCACCACACTTTGGGCCGCCCTGAATAATAATCGATCTTTCAATATTTTAATTATAGTTGTGTTATAACTAATTAAAAGTACCTAACAAGTTTAAAAAAAAAACATCTATTTTGGTTATTAAAAAGTTATCAAGAAAACTGCAATTTTTTTCTTGACATGTGTTTGTGAAGTACATTCAACTAATTTTAAATAGTATTTTGGTTCAAAATCAAAAAATAAAATCGAATCTCAATTTTCTAGGGTGAAATATCGATTCAGTACTGGGCATCGATTTAAAACTGATATGTCAGAACCTAAAAATCGATTCGTCGATTAATCGATCTCAGATCGCCATCCCTATGATTAGATTTCTGTTTTTGTTTTGAGCAGCGTTGCCAGAATGTAACTTATGTTATATTTTAATTTACTTTTGACCTTCTCATGTAACCTCTTAGTAACACGACTCAAAATGTTTATTATATTTACTTTTAGGACCTACTATAAATTATTTAAATATTTTCCAGCAAACAAAAAAAAACATGAAATGGAACGCATCCAAAAAGCATCCAGGAAAATTTTCATTCGTCGTGTTGTCGCAACTGATTTTGTGACACACAAATTGACGTATTGTATATTCACTCTCTCACGTGTGTTTCTAAATCCTCCACCCCGCTTACTCCAGCGAGTGGGGCTGTCGTTTTCCACATAGAATAGGGTAAAGTAACTTTTCTCTTGAAAATGTAACTTTTTGAGATGTCTCATGTAATATTTGACTATCGAACACTACGTTTTCTGCCACTGGCAACACTGTTTTGAGTTTTGAGCTGTCACTGTCAAATGTGTGGTATCTCTCTAAGTAGTCTGTGGTTAATTGTAATAATAATAATAATAAATGGCCATAAGCCAGCAGGTTCATCGATCCCGCAAGGATCTGTCGACATGCTGGATAGACTACAAGAAGGCCTACGACTCTGTGCCACATACATGGCTCATGCGGGTGCTGGAGTTGTACAAAATAGATGCAACTATATGCACCTTCCTTGAGTCATGTATGGGGCAATAGAAGACAGTCCTTCGATATCCAGGATGTCGACCGATCCAGGGGGATGATGAGCCTGTATGGATTAAGCGGGGGATATTTCAGGGCGATAGTTTGAGTCCACTTTGGTTCTGCTTAGCCCTGAATCCTCTAAGTACACTGCTGGAGG
The DNA here is from genome assembly GCA_949775005.1 of Orthosia gothica. Classification (NCBI taxonomy): domain Eukaryota; kingdom Metazoa; phylum Arthropoda; class Insecta; order Lepidoptera; family Noctuidae; genus Orthosia; species Orthosia gothica. The sequence goes on along the minus strand of OX459061.1, from coordinate 3,790,546 downwards.
ATTCAGGACTAGGCTATCGGTTGAGAAGAGGTGGTCAGGTCATATCTCACCTCCTTTACATGGATGATCTGAAACTCTTTACCCCCAACAAATTCCAACTGACGGAGCTACTGAAGGTCACTGAAACCTTCATTAGCTCCATCAGGATGGAATTTGGTGTGGACAAATGTGCAGTCATGCATGTAAAGCAAGGGGAGATTATGGAATCCGAGGGAATTCAACTCTCTGATTCCATACACCTTAGACACCTCTCCTCGACTGAAACTTACAAGTATTTGGGTATGTCGGAAGCGTTGGGCATTAACAGTACTGACATGAAGCAACTGCTGAAGGAGCGTTTCTTTGGCCGCCTGAAAAAGGTATTAATAGCCTTTTGTCAGGCGGAAATAAGGTGCGCGCCTTCAACAGTTGGGTCATGCCGGTTTTGATGTACTCTTTCGGCATACTCAAATGGACTCAGACCGAGCTCGACGCCCTCGATAGGAGGGTCCGGACACTGCTGACCGCAAACCGGATGCATCACCCACGATCATCGGTGATGAGACTGTACATCCCGCGGAAGTGTGGGGGTCGAGGCTTTTTAAACGCCAAGACTCTTCACAACCGCGAGATGTGCAGCCTCAGAGAATACTTTTTAAAAGCTGAAGTGGGTATGCACCGGGATGTGGTCGCAGTGGACAAGGGACTCACCCCGTTGTCCATGGCTAAAGAGAAATGGCGCAAACCTGTAATACTAACGACTGATGAACGCAAAGAGGTATGGCAAGGCAAGGAGCTACACGGGCGCTTCTATCGGGCTCTCCATGGGCCCGATGTAGATTTCCCAGCATCCGTATCCTGGCTACGTTTTGGCGACCTTTTCGGGGAAACTGAAGGTTTTGTCTGTGCAATTATGGACGAAGTTATCCTGACGAATAACTATCGGAGACATATTATGAAGGACGGGACGGTTGACATATGTCGGGCATGCCACCGTCCGGGAGAATCCATCAGGCATATTGTCTCTGGTTGTTCTCGTCTGGCTAACGGCGAGTACTTACACAGGCATAACCAAGTGGCCAGGATTATTCACCAGCAACTTGCTTTGAAGTACAATCTAGTGGAATCGGAGGTCCCGTATTACAAGTATGTGCCCGACCCAGTTCTCGAAAATGACCATGTCACGTTGTACTGGGATCGGTCTATCATCACTGATAGGACTATTGTTGCCAATAAGCCAGATATAGTGGTGATAGACCGATTAGCGCGCCGCACAATGATAATCGATGTCACGATCCCGCATGACGAGAACCTCGTGAAAGCTGAGAAAGAGAAACAAATCAAGTAAATCGACTTAGCACACGAGGTTGTCGACATGTGGAATGTGGACTCGGCGATCATTGTGCCGATTGTCGTTACGGCCAACGGCCTGATGGCCAAGAGCCTCGACGACCATCTGTCGAGGCTGTCATTGGGTGGTTGGATCAAGGGTCTGATACAGAAGGCAGTACTCCTCGATACGGCTCGCATTGTGAGGAGGTTCCTGTCTCTGGAGCCCTAACCACCGGTAGCTTGGACCCTGTTCCCGATACCGGTTGGCCTCTATTTTTTATATTTTTAAATGTTTTTAAGTTTTCTTTTTTTTATATTTAAAAATGTATTGAATAAGAAAGAAGAATAAGTAAATGAATAATAATAATAAATCTATTCTCTATTTTTTATATTTTTAAATGTTTTTTTTTTTTGTAATTTAATTTATAAAATATTTAAAAATGTAAACAATAAGAAAAGAAATTGAGTAAAGGAAATAATAATAATAATAAATAATAATAAAAATCTTTATTTATCTCGACATCAAAATACAGTGACTATCATAATACTTAACCTTATATGGAGAAGGGTGTCTGTTAAAGGCCCTGTGTTACAGATCACCCATTTTACATAGAGGAATAATTAACCATGAAATAATTTACGTGTAGTCTTTACAAAATCGAAATTTAAGATTAAAGAAACAAACAATACAATTAAATTAATTTAAATAAAAAATAAGTTTAAAGAGAATTAAAATAAAATCAAAGATAAATAAAATTTAAAAATTCAGCGAAAAATATACAAAAGAAGCATCTTATTCCCTGAAAAGTATGTAGCTACCTACAAACAATAATTATGTACCTATGTAACTAATGAGAATGGAGAAATGAGAAGGATATGTGCATGAGTGATTGTATAAGTGTAATGTGAGGGTGTAAATGTGTGAGTGTAAGAGTGTGAGTGTTAATGTGCGTGTATGACAGTGCTGCCAACTTAGCGCTTTCAGCGCCAGATCTAGCGCTTTTTTTGGGTAATAGCGCGTTCTAGCGCCTAGCGCCAAATCTAGCGCTTTTTGAAACTCTGTACTTTCTTAAAAAAATAAGGAATTACGCAAACTATCAACTTCTCAACGACTTGTTGAGGAAAATTGTATCCACAGATAAATATAAATTCAAGTCCAAAACTGATCAAGACCAACGTATATTTGGCGGCAGAAGCAATTGTAGTAGAATCAGACGATGATTAATTAATTTAATCCCTTTATTTTATAAAATAATTACATTAACACGTTACTACTTTATTGTATTACTAGCTGTTCCCCGCGGCTTCGCTCCCGTGGGCCACCCCACAGGACCCGTTTTCGGGATTAAAAAATAGCCTATATCACTCAGGCATAATGAAGCTTTCTATTGGTAAAAGAATTTTTTAAATCGGTCCAGTAGTTTCGGAGCCTATTCGGTACAAACAAACAAACAAAAAAATCTTTCCTCTTTATAATATTGGTATAGATTACTAAACAAGTACTATAATGTATGTATCTCTTATTTAAGACATATTTTGATAAAATAAAAAAAGCGTTTATACATTTTAGTCTCGAATTTTGGGCGTTTTGTTTGAATTTGACCGATTTTTGCAGCGATTTTTTGACAGCGACCATTTTGAGCGTTCTAGCGCGTTTTTAAAGAGCTAACAGCGCGTTTTTGCTTAAACGAGTTGGCAGCACTGGTGTATGAGTTTATGACACTGGTTTTAAAATATTTTCCGTGGAAATGTAGTCAAGGTTTAACGTTCCTTAATTTCCTTTTACAAACCTCTTTCGTATGCGTGTATAGAAATAGTTTATTATTCATAGAGTTGTACAGAAAACTACCAAGAAAGCAGAAAAACCGTTGAAAGAAACTTGTGTTGTAACGGATGATTGGACAAACATTGGTTGATCTTCTGTTTTGTGTTAGGAGATCGGGATCTAGGGGTAGTTCAGCGTGTTTTTTTAATACCGTCATGATAATGAATAATTGCCGGACTGTAAGTACCTGGCAGTGTTGATAAAGTTCAGAAGTTGGGTATAGGATTGGGAAAAAGCAAAGATTGTAAACTAATATAAAACAAGCTGGGCGGAGATTAAATCAATGTGAATAATTATAACAAAGTAGGCGATGTTATTTATTTGATATTGCCGAATTTAAACACCAATCGCACACAGGGCAACAATTTAGGAAAATAACAACATGCAACAGATAAATATATCTCTAAGAAAGTGTGAAAAGAAAAGAAAGAAAACACATTTATTTGACACAAGCCATAGCACACTACATAAAATTAAAAAAAATTAAAACTTAGACTAAACAACTATAACATAAAAAAAAAGAAAATAATATATATTTGTAACATTGTGTGTCCCACGGCTGCGCCAAATAGGACCAGTTCAGCAAAATGGCGGACAGCTAGTGCCCGACGCTGGTTTTCAACTGGACCTGTAACCGATGACGTGACGGACGCAAAGCAGTTTTATAGTAACTAAATGTGTAGGTATGTGAAACAGGTACTTACTTATATGAAAGATAAAAATAGATATGTAGAATCTGTATATTACAAATAATAAAAAATGTGTACATTTAATATATATAAATAAGGTGAGTCTGATAATAATAGACGTGTGGGTAGGTAGGCTAATGCGTCATATTATTGAGGCATTCAGTGCGACCATATCCAGCTTACGCTACGCATCCACCAGATACTGCCGTAAACGTCTCCTAAACGTGTCCAATGTGTTGGCTGTTCTGATCGGTGGTGGAATATTATTCCAAACTTTGGAAGCCGCATAGCGAAAGCAGCCTCTGAACGCTGCTGTATTATGCGATTACGTCGAGAGTTGCTGCGAGCATTGCCTTCTCCCACATTCACGTCCACTCGTTATCCAACCAAGTTTATTGTATAAATAATCCGGTTTTTTACATTTAACCACACCAAACAGAAGGCATGCCAAATGTAATTTATTGGATAAATGGATTTAGGAAAAATAAGTCAACGACGTTAGCAGTATTTAATTACGTACATGAAGCATTAAAAATATTAAATAATAGGAAATATGCAGTAGGGCTACTGTTAGACATGAGTAAAGCCTACGATCGAGTATCATATAAAGTTCTACTAAATAAGTTGTACCAAATAGGTGTGAGAGGTATCGCGTATGAGTGGTTCTGCTCGTACCTCAAAAAACGCACACAGTACGTGGAAGTGGAATATCTTCACCCGGACACTGGCATAATGACTCACGTGCGATCAAAAATGGAGCACGTAACAATGTCTATACCTCAAGGCAGTGTCTTAGGGTGCATTCTATTCCTTATATATATAAATGACTTGCCAAGTGAAATAAAAGTACAGAGTGTCCTCTTTGCTGACGACATCTCGATAGTGTTTCCATGTGACGACGGTAGCAAAATAAATTCAATATTGGACGATATACTAACAAAAATAGTGAATTGGCTAAGGGATCACAATTTGGAAATAAATTTCTCGAAGACAAAACTTATGCAATACAGACCTTATCAAAAACGTCCATTAATTATAAATTACTCATACAATAACATACCGCTCCAATGTGTTGATGAATTTAAACTCTTGGGTCTGACTGTTGACACTAATTTAAATTGGAAGGCACATATTAATGTCGTGTCAAACAAACTTGCAAGTTTCGCGTATGCCTTAAATGAGCTGAAAAGATCAACTAATTTCAAAACAGCGATGATAGCATATTATGCCTACGCCTACTCGTGTTTAACTTATGGTATTATAGTGTGGGGAAATTGTGTTGAAGTAGAAAAACTATTCATCTTACAAAAAAGATGCGTGAGAATTCTGGCAAATATTGACCAAATGCAGAGCTGTAAACCATATTTCATTAAATATAAAATGCTAACTGTAACAGGCATTTACATTTTGGAAGTAAGCAAGTTTGTTAGAAAACACGCGTCACTATTCCCTGTAGCTAAGAATCAAAGGCCGCTGCAACGCTCCATAAGAGTCAAAAATGAATTAGCTTTGCCGAGTTCCAAACTAGCTATGTTTCACTCAGGACCTCTAGTAATGTGCATAAAAATTTATAATAAACTGCCCAATGACATAAAAGACATAGAATTTGATAATAAATTTGTAAATGCACTTAAAATGCACCTAATACAGAAATGTTATTATAGCCTAAATGAATTCTTAACAAATTAACACTATACTCGTACGTACCTATTGTGTATATAAATTATCAGATGAAGACGCAATGTAATAATGTAGAAATCAAATAAATGACATCCAATATTTAATTAATTAATAATGAAATTTTGACATTATATAATATAAACTGATAATGTAACAATGTATTTTTCTTAATAATTTTATATAATTTGATAATGTAACAATGATATATTTCTAAATAATATTGCATGCAATTAATATTAAGATAAGTATACAAAATGTTGCGGTGCCCTCGCAGGGTTCATGTACGATACTTATATTTTATAACAACACCTTGTAAACGACATGAATGCAATAAATAAATAAATAAATAAATAAATAAATAAATAAATTTGCGCCAGGACTTCATTTCTAGAACAAAATGTTCATTGAGAAATGGTGTTACATAACTTCTGCGGGGAATGTTATAACAGAACCGAGCGCAAGCGTTTTGTACCCTTTGTATGAGCCTATCTGTACGAGCTAAGAGGCGCGGGCCATACACAGTGTCAGCGTAGTTCAACCTAGACAGAACTAGTGTTTCAACCAGCTGTTCCCGCAACGATTCAGATAAGTAAGGCCTCACCCTGTACAAAACTTTTAAGCGATAAAAACAGTTTCTTATTGATAATGCTAGGTACGTGTTTTTCGCGACGCATAACGCAAATCCTTGTCCATGATGAGACCTAGATTTCGCGCCTCGCACACTCGCTCAATTTTTTCGCCCATTAGTTGTACGTCAAAAGTGGTAGGTAATCGAGACAGCTGCTGTCTGGTGCCAAACACCACATATTTCGTTTTTGTGGGGTTTAGCGACAGACAGTTCTCCTCAGACCAAACGGCGATTCGGTGAAGATCTTCGTTAAGTTCCTTTATGGCGATATCATACTCGTCTGCTTTAAAAGAAATGTACAGTTGTACATCATCGGCGTATATGTGGTATTTGCATCTCTGGAGGCATCTAATTATGTCCGCACAGTATAAAATAAAAATAATAGGGCCTAAGATAGAGCCCTGTGGGACTCCTCTATCTATGGGAATTGATGCAGATCTAAGAGTAGTACCGTCACGTAAGCGCAGGTCAACTAGTTGTTCCCTATTACTGAGGTAGCTGCGGAACCATTCAAGAGCCTTGGAGTCGAAACCGTAATAATTTAACTTTGACAATAGCAAAGGGATATTAATTGCGTCGAATGCTCTGAAAAAATCCAGCAAAACCAGCAATGTGCACATTCCCTTATCCTGGGCTGATAGGATATTGTCAGCAACGTCTAACAGAGCGGTAGACGTACTGCGTTGTTTTCTGAACCCAGATTGTAAATCAGGTATAATGTTATTTTGTACAAGAAAAAGCGTAAGTTGGCGGCTGACGATTTTCTCTAACACTTTGGATAAACATGGTAATATACTGATAGGTCGTAAATCTTTCAGAGTAGATGGATTTGAATTTTTTGGCAAAGGACTTATAGAAGCAATTTTCCATAGGTGTGCAATTTCTTTCTTCTAAAAACGTAAGTAACCCTGAAGTAACCTCTATCCCGAAATGTTATGTAGCAATAGTGACGTGGCGTGGTGAGACTGTACTTACGTTTTTTCTCTTTTTAGTCTTGGTAGCTCATTACCATGAAATGCATTTATAGCCAGAGTTCATCTTATAACGCTTTCAATAAGCCCAAAAACTACTAGAATATAGGTATTGTTTTATTATGGAGTTCCAGTGCCTACCTACCATTTATATTATATATTTATAAGTATTTGCTTCTCATAGGCGGTTAACTATTTGAGATATCTTATGCCCGTGACATACCTACTTATGATAGATGGAGCCCCTTTTCCGGTCTTAAACTCCCATTTGGTCTGTTGTGCGTGCAGGCCTCCTCTCTGTGAGAGAAAATGCGCCGTAATCCATCATTCGGGCCCAGTGCGGGTTGGTGTTCTGATTCTTTTCTTGAATTTCTGGTTCTAAGACATGCCGGTTTCCTCGCAATATTTTCCTTTACTGTTTTGAGAGCAGTGGTGATAAAATAATTTACACAAAGGAAAGCACCTGCCGTGGTTCGAATCAACAACCTATAAATTGTAAGTCGCGGTGGTTACCACTGGGCCACCACTGCTCTCCCGTTACATACTTATTATTAAGGAGTTCCCGTGGCCATCTGTGGTCTTTCCACTCTACCAAATGATACTTCCTTAGTGCAAATGCTTGCCATGTTGATGAAAATACCATCTCTATATGTATGCCTATAATATTTGAGGGGTGCCCTACATTTTAATAAACATACATTTGAACATAAAACCTCCTTCTTTTCTAAACAGTGAAAGTGGGTTGAATATATAGTATATATTATTATTTTATATATTTTTTTACTGTTGTGGTTTCTAGAAATTTTGGTTTTTTGCTTTAATTTTAGATTTTTTTTAAACTGCAGTAATTTAAGTGTAAACTTTTTAGTTAATGGTATTAAAAACCCAACAAAAAACAACAAATCAATGTATTATAACTGTAACATCCGTAATTTTTCATTTATAATGAACCTAACTATATAATAGCTCAACTGTGATAACAGAATGAGGAAAATCATACTGAATATTATAATAAATGGTACCTTAACATTACAGTGGGAAGGCGATGCTACAGCTGCGTGGAACCTCTTCACAACCAGTTGTTATATGAGATCACAGAAATCAAAACATCATCAAGTAAGTGTAGAAGTTACTCCTTTGTTTAAATAATTATTTGTTTCTTTTGACTGCCTCGTAGGCCTAGTGGTCACAAGCTCTACTGCTGAGCATAATAGGTTCAATCCCTGGTACGGGCAGAGTTATTAGGCTTTTCCATCTGGAATTTCTCAGAAGCAGCACTATAAATTGTATTATTAAACTGTTTGGTAGTGAAGTTTTTGATTTTGAAACTAATTCCGAGATTACATAACGGTTTCCCTTGTGACTTGGCCTTGTTACGCTAATCATAACAAATAACTGACCTGTTGAGCTATATATGTACCAATCCCTATTTATAATCTATACTAATATTTATTATTTGTTTGTTTGTTTGAAAGCGCTAATCTCAGGAACTACTGGTTGGAATTGAAATTATTTTTTGTGTTGGATAGTCCATTTATCGAGGAAGGTTATAGGCTATATAACATCACGCTACAACCAATAGGAGCGGAGCATAAGTGAAAAATGTTGCAAAAACGGGCAAAAATATTCCTTTTTTAGAGCTTTCGTTGCGTGCACTGCGTAAATGGTTTAAGTTCCGCAAATATCATGTATGATGGAATTGTTCCTCTTTAAAAGTTCTAAAAAAAGTCCGCGACAGCATATTAGCATATGTCTATCTTTTAAGATTGACTCACAATAGCAGCTTTTATGTTCTAAATTTTAATTAGATCGCCGCCGCTGGTAGAAACAAAACTTGGTTACATTCGTATAGTAGTACCTATATTATTTCTTATTCAAATAAATAGTTCAACAAATTGGTAGGTAGGTAGTGTAGGGTTGAGTAGGTAGGGTAGGTAGCCAGTTGACGGGAGCGAAGCCGCGGGGCTCAGCTAGTAGTATAATATGTATGGCGTGAATCACACCACTCTTATCAGCAGCCTTCACCGTTATCTCTCCACTACCCTTGGTTGACTGATAGAGAGTGCCTCAGGCATTAAGCCGCCTATGAGCCTGTATGTTGCATGGAGTTTTAATAAATAAATAATAAGAAAAAGCGCCTTTAAGTTTTTGGCAGTGGTTTCGCCCGCGTGGATATCGGGAACTATCCCACAGAAATATACTACCGGGTTAAAAAGTAGTCTAAGTGCTATTCAAGACTATAATCTATCTCTGTGCCAAATTTCATCCAGATTTCTTCAGCCACACTGGTGTTATTGAGTAACAAACATCCATCCAAACTTAATTATAGTAAAATTTAAATAAATATTCAAATTATTTTCCTTCGACACTAGTACAGACTCTGCATCGCCTCAGTCTTACTCGTATAAGACTTTTTTCCTAGATGTGCATAATTTGTATTTACTTTAGTTAAACTTTTTCGACGTTTACAGATGTCTTGCCCGGTAAGCGACCTATGACGCATACGTTTAATTATAATGTATCAAGTTAATATTGTTATCTTTAGGCCAGCGAATTATGGTCGCTGATTCGTTTGTCAGTACACATTATCCTGTAGAATATGACGCCATCTAAGTTAATTTGGTCGAGAAAGTGATTGAGCGGACCAATAGCACAGTTTGTGGCACATTTAAGTGCATATGTACGTTGCATTATACATAAGGCCATCACAAAAAAACATTCTGCCGACACTATCGGTAGCCATGCAGCCCTAGATCATAATGCTACCTGTCAGTGGGCACCACACAGTCTGGATGTTATTTCTTACCTACGCACCGCCGCATGAAGGTCTTTGCGCAGTTCCGAATATCTTTGAATGAAAACAGAAAATAATACGTTTCAGTACGAGGACAACGCTCAGTTGCGGCCCTAGGGCGGTGCCACGTTGTTCTAGTGCTCGCAAGCGCTATTGCTACTCTTGGGTTCGTTATCCTACCTGGAATTTCTCAGTAGCAGCTCAGAGTCATGTCTTGTGGCCGGTTGATGGCAACAGGCTCGGTCCCTGTTGCAACTTAAACGTAACTGGTGAAATGAGGGTGTACTATATATATTATTACGATATATATGGGGTATATGTGCTTGTCCGGTTATCGAGTGGTGGATTAGCGAGAGAGATGTACACTGTATTGCAGAAAATGTATTGTCAAGCAATGCTTACACTACAGTTTAATGTTAGAATTCTCTAGTGTTTTCTCTTCCCACTCGTGGTTTTCATTGACGGAGTCACTGACGAGCTGCTTCTGGGCCACTCTGTCTTGGGCTCTTCTCAGGACAGTATAGTCACCTTAAGACCCGTAATCGCAGTGACCTGATACCATTTTGCCCGCTACAACCATTTTTTTCAGCTTGTCTGGTTGTCTCCGGGCGATATGACCAAAGTAACATAGGACTCTATAGTAGCAGATCGAGGAGAATTTGGTAAATGAAGATGTCTGATTGTTTGCAGGTTCAGGTCGTCAGCCGGACATTTAGAAGTTTGAAGTTGCCGAGTGCTCCCGTATCTGCGAGTGCCGCCTGCCTCCGTGTTAATATCTAACCTTGAAGACAGTGTTAAGTAAAATAGTTTAAAGTCAATATGAGTGCTGCAACGTACAAAAAAAGTGAAGGAACGTCGGGGATTCGCGGGCAGCTGTATGAGACCAAGCTGCTCAGCTTGATATTCTACAGAGCCAAGCATGACGACAGTATCGAAGAGTTTCAGCTAGCTTCCAATATCGCTGAGATAGGGGCATTCGATGATATTTGCTTCAAGGTCAAAGTGAAAGGATTTCCGAAACCTCTGATTGTGTTCATACAGGCCAAGCACAAAGACGACAGCGAACAGACTCTCGATATTAATATGATGAAATATTTTCGCAGTTATTTGAAAATTAGAGAGAGATTAGAATCGGATTCTAAAGACGATCTATTTCAAGGTAAATTTCAAGAAACAGAAAGTTTCTTCGTTATATACACATCCGGCAAAGATACATTTGGTAATGAACCGGTTGAAAGTGATTTTGCCTCAAAACTGAACGAGCTTATTGGTACCGAGGGCACAGCTAAGCAACCCTATAAACGTAATGCGGATATAAAGTTCCTGTGCGAAATATTTATGGAAGACCAAACTATCTCACTAGCCAAACAGCTAGCCACTTTTATAAGTGGTGAAAGACATTTTCAAATCATGCTATCTGATGAACTGATACTAACCTATCATGTCGTTCTGGCGCAAAAAGTTGTCGACATTTCAGCAGTTGAACAAGATGGACACCGAGTCGCTACCTTTCGACAAGACTTCTTCGATACCAAAGATCGATATCTCAAACTATTCAAAGATACACTTTATAAAGAGGTTCTTGAAAGACGAAAGATAGTAACCTCTGATGTAAAAAATCTACTGTCTGAATTCTTCGCCGATCCCACTGACGTTACAAAATTGAGCAAACTGATAGGGACTGTTCTAACATATAACAATGGCCAGCTAGAAATTGTAAAAACATATACTAAAGACTTCAATTCAAAATTACATCAAGTCGACGTTTCTCGATCGACTGTCAATGAAGCTTTTAATTTGGCTGCAAGAGAAATATTATCAAAGGGTCTGAAAGTCCCGGCTGGGTTTGGTAACAAAGACCTGTCATTAAGTGGCAGCGATGCAAAAAAAGCGCGAAGAATAAAATATTTAACTTCAAAAGTCATTGACTTGTTGGCCAAGTCTAAAGCAAGTAACATAGTCACTATAGATAACACTTTAGACAGTGGATTCTTGCAGCTTAATGGAGGTATAGCTGGAGCCATCGGAAATTTATTTGTGCTTGACGATAATACCAAACTGATGAAGATTACAGATAACAGGGAACTACTTGGAGATCATGCTCAAAAGCTGTATAAAAAGTTAACTGACGAAATTGACAATTTGCAGAACATTCGATTTTGTTTCAGTGTAAACAAGTTCCCAAAACTTTTTTTCGACTGCAGTGAGTATGAAGAGACTCTAGCGAGAGATTTCTTGAGCAGACTGCTATTCTATAGCAAACAAGCCGACGAGAACCGCGTGGAGGAAATATTAAAAGAAGAAATAGAAGAGTACCACCTTGATCACTCGAACTACTATCAAGCTAAAACGGATGCAATGTTTCTGAAATATCACGACGAAATACAGAAATGGTGGATGCAGCCAGGACGGGTACCGTATCTTACAAAAGACAGTAATATATTTGAGAATGCAGTAAATGATATTATAGAAAACCCATTGTTGAACTCACTGAACATAATATGTATGAGCAAAATAAAACATTTGATTGATTACACATTTACTAAAGACGTCGTGAGTTCTTGGAACTTGCGGGATCACTCGAGTACTGTCATCATTACCGAGAGCAGCGTAATCACTGTTGTTAAACTACTCCAGTATTTCAAGAATACGAATATGGACCACGTTGTGATAGATCTAGAAAATATTGTAAATCTACCAAAGAACGCTCGTATCGTATTAGGCACAGAGTTGAAGAATACAAATGGAGAAAAAAAAATTGTTTTTGTATGCGATAAAATACAACATACCGGAAACGAAATCAAAATATTAGAACGCTTCGCGAAAATTAGTCTAAACAAAAAAACAATTATTATTACCAGTTCCGTGTCAGTTGAAACATTACAGAATTATTTCCCAAGAGCAAGTAGTCCTATACATGATGAAAATAGTCTGATTGACATGAGTGAAGAGTCACAGAAGAGCATCTTGGAGAATACTAGAGTGATGTTTCAAGGCGTAGAAGTAAGATTAGATTTGATAATCGATGATAAATCAAAAGCTTATGTGAAAGGCGATATTCTAAACAAAATAATCAGTAAGGACACCATTCAACTCGGTAAACTAATTGTCTCAACAGATTATGATGAAAAAAAGGAATTGTATGTTGACAGAATGGTTCATAAAACCAACGGACCCACTCTCTCACTAAAAACTCTTTACGATTTAGAAGATGACGTTGTAATTGTAACGGCAGAGCCCGGGATGGGCAAATCTACTCTACTTACTCACTTATCGCTTAAAACCAAAAAAGACCGCCCAGAAGTATGGATTGTAAGGGTTAACTTGTTAGAATACTCGAGAGAACTTAGCAAGTGGAAAGAAGATGAAACAGCCGTTGACTTAGTAGAGACTTTAAAGTTTATATTTCAAGTAATACTCCGCATGAAACTTGGCAAACAAAGTGATGTGGCAATTTCGTTGGAAGAACAAAATGGTTGTGTGTTTCTCAAAGATTATACAGGCGATCAGTCGAGTGAATTCGAGTTGAAGTTGTTTTTACACTTTTTTAATGTTGGCAAGATGGTATTCCTGTTTGATGGTTTCGACGAAATAAGTCCGCATTACATAAATGAGGCCATCAAATGTATACAAGTAATCAATAACCATCCTAAAAAGCATAAAATATGGGTTACAAGCAGGCCGTATACTGACATTGAAACTATTTTACAACAAGCTTTCGGTGTACCTTATAAAATAGAACACTTTTCTTATGAGATAAAGGAAGAATATTTAAATCAAATTTGGGAGTCCAATTTGAATCTGAAGGAATTTGATACAACGCAACTGGAAAATGTACGTGGCTTCCTGAAGTTTATTTATGAATCAGAAATCCACAAGAGCCATGCTCCACATGAAATTTACGTGAACGCCGGCTACTTTTTGCTGAATAGGATTAAATGTTCAGGCAATACTTGCATATTCAATCCAAGTTATGATGATACTTTAGACAACCTTCTACAGAAACTTCGGGAACTAAAAGAAGAAATATTTGAACTCCAAGCTAGTAGTAATAAAAACCCTTTATATTTATTTTTGACGGCACATTTTGTCATAAGCCGTATAAAATCAGTTAGAATACATAGTAATAATTGGAATAAAGACGTTGACCCATTCACTATTTACGAACATTTCTTGGAAACGAAACTGAAAAAAATACGGTTTGAAGATAAAAATAGAATGGACATTTATAATCCTGATATTATGATTGCTTTCGAAAAAGAACGTGCAGATTGTATAGCAAAGCATAAAAAATTGGCAGCTTATGCTATTTTCAATCAACACATTGACACACTGTTTATTGAGAAAGACTTGCACGAAAGCAAGGAGACTATAAAATGTATAGAAAAGGGAGAAGAGAAAACTGGTCTGATATGTGGTGTAGCAAACGGAATCCCGATTTTTATACACATGACATTCACTGAATACTTTGCAGTGGAATATGTTTGTGATTTATTAAAAAATCCAAATGAAAGCAAAAATCTAATTCTCTGGATTAAATTCGTACTTGAAGTGATATTAACTGGTCATCAAAATGTTCGAAGAATTTTTGATTATAAAATCAAAATTGACAACAGGCTGAAGAGTGTTTTTGAAAATAATAAAGAAGTAATGTGTAGTTTGATACTAGAACAGGGCGAAGAGATTATAGCCCAAGGAAGTCATGGGTGGGCGCCAACCATAGCTGTATATTGTAATAATCATAACTTACTTTCTTTGTATGCGTCGGTTTTTATGAAATGTATAAACAGCAGCAATTTAGAACAATTTCGAAAAATCCTTCGTTATAATAATATTAATAACTGTGGTTATATTAGTATTTCAAGAGGGCTGACGAATTAGGTGTGTGTATCATTGATATAGTCAGGAAACTCGATGCTTCTAGATTAACTCGTTTTCTGAGGGAATTGGAATGTCACGAGTGTCAGTTCTATTCATACTGGTGTGGGTTTCGTCGGCGTGGCCACGGCGTTATTTTTAAAAAAAGTTTGTTTTTTAAAATTTTTAGAAGATTTACAACTCCTTCCTCATTTACTTCCTCCAACTCCCAAAACCATAAATTTGTCAAAGTTATGGTTACAAAGTTTTACGGGTTTGAACGTGGCCGCGCCATTGAAACGCGGCGAACCGCGCGGCCACGGAGATCTTTAAAACTAAGCGTTGCAGAGACCTGAAATTTGAGTACATAACAGAATGAATTTGTAAAAAAATTGTAAAAATATAGAAAAAAATCCTAGGTATATATTTTAGGAGCTATAATACTAAAACTCCATGGCCGCGCCATTGAAACGGTGAAAAACACGATATTGCCGATATCTCGATGAAAAAGCATCGCAGAGGTCTGAAGTTTTTTGTAATACCTAGATTTGAATTTGTCAAAACATGTATTAATATAGAAAAAAATCCTAGGTTTATATTTAAGGAGCTGTAACACTAAAACTCCATGGCCGCGCCATTGAAACGGTGAAAAACATGTTATCGCCGATATCTCGCTGATAAAGCATCGCAGCGGTCTGAAGTTTTTTGTAATACCTAGATTTGAATTTGTCAAAACTTGTAAAAATACACAAAAATATCCTAGGTTTATATTTCAGGAGCTGTAAGACCAAAACCCTATGGCCGCGCCATTGAAACGGTGAAAAACACGTTATCGTCGATATCTCCGTGAAAAAGCATCGCAGACGTCTGAATTTTTTTGTAAAACCTAGATTTGAATTTGTCAAATTATGCAAAATTACACAAAAAATTCCTAGGTTAATATTTCAGGAGCTGAAGTAAGATATCGCGTAGAAAAAAGTTGTGGTTATCTATCGAATAAATAATGTATTAGCGAGATCTTTTTTTGTAAACAACACCTATTAATATGTAGAATTACCGATAATAGGCAAAAATTTTTTTTTTTCATAATTTTTAAACCTTCAATACGTTTTGAATGTTCCGATAGGGTGACCATGACTTATTGTTTACAGAAAACTTTCCGCCTGCAAGTATTAGAAATTATGTGTCAAGGATTCTATATTAAATTAAAATGAAACGTTATGATACGAAAACATTTAAAAATCTATATTTATAATCTAATATTTTGTAAAAAATCACGATAAGCGCACAATGCCAGAGGGGTCTCACTCCACAGTTTAGGTACGATCGGCCGGTGGTCCGTCTGAAAAGGAATATCGCAGAAGGTTATCGTTTCATTTAGAATCCTTGAGATATAATATAGTTAGTAGTTAGTTATTTAGTTATATGTATAGTTTTAAGGAAATAAAAATATTTTGTTTAGGTACTTATTTTAGACCCCCCGATTTTGGCAGGGTACGAAGTAGTGCTATAGGTATTCTATTCACCTACCAATCAGATTATTTCCTTACACATAATTGTTTTGTTAGAAAACACCATCTAGGTGTTCTAGATAGGATAGCTGGATACCATGACTGAGAAATTATACATAATAGCAGTACATGGCCAGTCTTAATGCATTTTCACTCTGAAAAGGTAAATATGCATACATTTATATTTGTATGACCTACAGATAGTTGTTCCGGCTCTGGGTGTTTGTGCATGTGAGTTTATATGTTTGTAAACGCACCCACGATACAGGAAAAAAATCCTAGTGTGGGGCAACGTTTTTATTAAAAAAGAAAGAAAGAAGAAGAAAGATTTTGCTCAAGTAAGTGTTTAGAAAATTCGATACAAGCCATTTAGCGCTTCAAGGTGACCTAGAATTCTGTCTAGGCCCTATAAATAGATAGCACCTATGTAATTCTAGTACATAGACATCACTTACTTGAGATAATGTGTCTGTGCATGGACGTTTCTATGCGTCTGCCGATGGGTCGCTGCGTCCAGGGACATTTGTTGCCTGGTCAGCTATAGATATGCTGTCTGAAGCATTACCTCTGTGGACCCTCAGGCAGGCGCTTAGACTCAGTCACAATGCAGAGCTAATATATAGCTATATACACACATACACAGACGTTAAAGCTATGGAACAACGCAATATTTCGTATTCGGCCGCTTCACGGCGCCTTAAGCAGGAGAAGGGCTGGTGGTACACCCATCAGCCACACATCACCCGCCATTCGGCAGCCCAGTTTTCCAGCTACTCAACCACACTTCCAGAAGGAGCCTAGCTCTGGTGGTTGAGGAGCTAATCGACCTAACATGGGGCGAGGTTCCATGGTTTTTTCATGTAAACAAAGATGTAATAAGAGATGCTGCTTCGAGGGTCGGACATATATCCACCAGGCTTCTACCATGAGATAGCCCATCGCGACGGCTGTCCGATGGTGAATGTTTGGTGAGGATCCGCCCAGCAGCTTGACCACAAATTGAGCTTATGAGCCAAGATCGGGAGCATAAGCTAAACTTTCGTACCTTCACGCGGCTGTACGCCTGAAGGTTATCAATATAACCGTGACACGTATGTGTGTCGACGGTCCAGTAGGAGGGCTCCAAGTACCTCGCTGGTACCCTAGACCTAAAGGGTCTAGTTTTAGAATAAAACCAATTGTAAAGCATTAAACTGGCGGGAATTCCCTTTCTTTGGTGTTCTCCCTACGAGAACTCCCTGATGGTAGGGGCTAGGGACCTGTATCAAAGACCGGAAGGAAGGTCTTCTTCAGACCTATCCAAAGACGCAAGCTTAGAGTCGTAGGTTATATTTTTCGAAATAAAAAGTTTTTGCGCACGGAAAATCGTGGTCCTCGTTGCAGTTGAGTTTGTGTGAACGATAGTGCGCAGGCGCATTATCGTATTGTAGCCATTATTTTACCTAAAGTCGTTTCCACGCATCATTGTGTAGCGAGGGCCATGAAGAGACGTCGCTTCTGGCCATGAACAAATAGTTTTTTTATTTAATCCGGACATCACTTTTCACCTCAACACACTTGGCAGCCTTCCAGCAACTCCAGGGTCCATAGTTACCAGATGACAACTGAAGAATAGGTGCAAGGGGCGTCAACGCGTTCAAGCAGGAGCCTTACAACCTCCTGATTGCCTGTCGGTCTTGGACGATCACGTCCGTCCCGTACACTATTCATTTTGGAGAATTGAGCTGTTTATACGGAACCCTCTGTGCGCGAGTCAGATTCACA
The DNA here is from genome assembly GCA_949775005.1 of Orthosia gothica. Lineage (NCBI taxonomy): Eukaryota > Metazoa > Arthropoda > Insecta > Lepidoptera > Noctuidae > Orthosia > Orthosia gothica. The sequence continues at coordinate 3,772,516 of OX459061.1, read as the reverse complement.
CTTGGCTGATTTTTATGAAAAGCTTCTATGTATGGGTAGGTTATTATTCTTAAAATGCCCCAATACCAAGATAATGGGGAGGCACTAATACCACGCAGGCAGAGCCGTGGGTTGCAGCTAGTGTTAAATAATACTGACATCTTTTCCTGTTAGAAGCGCAGCCCGCGCACACACACCGTGTATTCTTGAGTCGATAACACGTACCTACCAAAACAGGTGTGATTAATACAACGTGTTTTTATTCATTTTCCTTATTCTGGTTTATTAAGAAGTCTGATTCATTTTATATATTACTTGAAACCGAACAAGACCAGTGAAGTTTTTTAAACAATTCCTTTAAATTATTTGTGTGATTTTTCCGTTGTCTCCACGAGAGTTTACTTTATGACATTTTCTCTCCAAAGTAAAAAATAAAGTGTAATTTATTTAAATACTAGGTATTTTGAACGAGTTAGTGTTCGTCGTTTGTGGAATATCTTTGAGATAAGCTTTATATTATGTTACCTTGCTTTCATAATTATGTTTGTCCGGCAACCAGTAATCAATTTTTCACACTGCCTGGCATCCGATTAATCTGAAACTTGGCGTTCTAATGTACCTTTGGAAATATTGAAATAGAATGGTATTATACTATGGAGCTGATCTCATGATAGAACTGGCTGGTGGCCATGTCCACTACTCAACCAGACTAGATAGCGCCATCGTGTTTAGACTCATTGGATGTGTATTGTCAAGTGATATTACATTTCAAAAAGCTTGCTAGCTCCACAAGACACTAACCTGGCTCGTGGAGTCCATGATTAGGTAAAGACTGGCTCTCTAGTATATTTAGCCAAATTACACTAGTATTGTGAGTAGTGAGTAGTATTGGGTACAGTTTGCAAGTTTAGATGTAAGAGATAATCTTCGAAACTATCTACTCAATACTCATTCGATTCTGCCTTTTTTACCCGACTGGGTTATGTGTTTCACGCGTATGTTTGTATGTATGTAATATTCTTTATTACCTCATATCTTTTTAACCACTAGACCGAATTATATAATTAAGACATCGATAGATAAGTCTTGACCGCGCAAATGTTCTTAGATAGGTAAAATTCTAAAAAAACAAGCATTTTGGGCGTAATATTGTGTGGGTCCCAATTTTTTTTCTTCCAAACCCGTCGTGTGGCGTATCAAAATGAAGGGTTTTAAGAGGTGATTACAAAAATATAAACCACTTATATGTTTTAAAGTAATTCGAAAAGAAAAATATAACTAATAAATAAAAAAAGTTAATTTAAAACCAAAAACCCGACTGATTAAAAATCGAATTAAAAGCTGTTAAAAAAGCTGTTAACAAGAAAAAATCATGCAGTGCAGTCGGAGGATCAGTTCGCGCGAATATGTTTCCTCCGACTGCACTGCATGATTTTTTCATGTTAACAGCTTTTTAGTTCGATTCTTAACCAGTCGGGTATTTGATTTTAAATTAACTTTTTTTTTTGTTGATGTAGTGGTCCCAAGCGCTACTGTGAAGTGAAGTGAAGTTGGGTTTTTCCATCTGGAATTTCCCAGAAGCAATAGACTCACCACCTATATTACATGTGACCTAAACATACGTCAGTGGTGCCCCTCTGACCACCCCTTCTGGGGATAAACTCGTGATGTGTATGTACTGGTCCGATTATCTAGTGGTTGGGATTACTGTATTGCAGAAAATGTATGGTCAGGAAGTAGGAATTAAGAAATGCGTGAAGAACTTCGTTCCTGACGGGAGTCGTCTGTCCACACACTTGTTTTATTCTCTCGGGAAATTATATTCTCCCATGGGATACACCAAAGGGGCGAAGCCGCGGGTGTAGTGCGAGTTATATATTACCTAATAGCTTTTGCCTGCGACTTTGTCTGCAAAGCATTTGTACTTCGAATAGGGTTATTGCGCAATAATTATTTTAGGTGTGTGGGCTGCCTTATTTGAGAAATAATTAGTTTCATACCAAATTTAATCTAAATGGTTTCAGCGGTTTAAAGTGAAAACGTAACAGACAGACAGTTACTTTCGTATTTATAATATTAGTATGGACAAAAATATAATTTCGTAGATGGATATGATAGGTTCCTATGTTCAACCTCCGACCTTTAAGACAGGTTTCGAGGTTCCGGCTAGACGTTACGTCATTCAATAATCTACTACGTCGTTGGTATATATTGAGGATACAAAATGCAAAAAAAAACGTGACATTGTAGTTTAGATTGTCTTGTTTTATGATGTTTTATCTATAACGATATCCACCGAACACGACTGCGTGTCCACTTGCTAATTTAATTTCACATTTGGCTCTAGGCTTTAACGTTAGCTCAGAGGGAGGTAAACATAAGCCACGTTAACAAGAATAAAAAGTAATTATAAACTAAAATTAAGAAAAGGATATCTATCTATATATATAAAAATGAAACCCGTTTTCCTTGGTCACGGCATCACGCGTGAATGGCTGGACCGATTTCACTAATTATTTTTTTGTTGTATTTGTTTTTATTTGGAGATTGTACTTACGGAAAAAAAATATTAAGAAAATCTCTCAGAAATATTGAAAAATATACATTTAATTTTGCATGTTTAAAAAAACGCGCGTAACGAATGTCAATGTCATTCACAGCCATAGACTACATTGAAAGAGCATTGTTTGTTCGGAAACGTGGTTACTTAATTAAATTCGAGCATCATTTGTTCGGAAACGTGGTTACTACTATATAAAAATAAGTCGGGTTTTCCTCCCTGACGCTATAACTCCAGAACGCACGAACCGATTTCCACGGTTTTGCATTCGTTGGAAAGGTCTCGGGCTCCGTGAGGTTTATAGGTAGGGTAGGGTAGTGTAGGGTAAGGTAGGGTAGTGTAGGGTCGGGTAGGTTAGGGTAGGGTTGGGTAGGGTAGGGTAGAGTAGGGTAGGGTAGTGTAGGGTAGGGTAGTGTAGGGCTGGATAGGGTAGGGTAGGGTAGGGTAGTGTAGGGTAGGGTAGTTTACTGTATGTTTTTTACTGTAAAGGTGATCATTGATTTCATCTGTAAACGCGATTGCGTGGTACTTTTGTTTTTCTGACACTATTATATCATATTTTTTTTTTTTTTCTATTATTTATCTATGCAAGAAAGAATAGTTATTGGTCTATAGTTGTTGGTATTCATATAACTGCCCGTTTTGTGTATAGGTCTTATTACACCAATTTTTAAGTTATCAGGATAACAGACTTTTATATACAACTATTAATTAAGTGTGTTAGATTAATTATCTTTTCAATATTTGTGTTATTTTACATAAGGCAACTTCTAAACACATAACTGCGTTTAGTATACGATTGTATTACGTTTATTTATTAAAATATTTTTATTGATATTATTAATTAATCCAAAATTCTAAAAAATATTAAACTAACATGAAAATAAATGGCTTAGTTGCCTTAGTAAGTGGTACAAATTCTATAACCGAACAACAAAAAAGTATGCGGTACAAAATCTGCCGTTCATCTTTCAAAGAAATATATGTATTACAAAATATTCATACACATACACGTGTATTCACGTAAATGGTAAATATTAAACTTCTTCTACTACGCGCCCCGCGCCCCTCGCCCCGCGCCCTTCCCTAATGTTCTACGAAAAAAGTCAGTGAGTATCTAGTCAGCGCGTGTTTCACTTGTTAATCCCGTATTCCGCATATGCAATAGTGGCGACGAGGAGATGGCGATGTGTAAATTAGCTTTTGGAATATTAAATAACTTCGATCATACCTCACAGGAATGGAAAGTTTACAAAAGTAGACTAACGCAGTGGTTTGTGGCCAACGATATCTCCAATAACCTTTGGCGCGAGGCCGGTACGTACCCGGCAAGGTACCAAAAACGCGAGCGCCGGCTGCGTTTTATATTTATTTTTGGGTGGGCCCTCAGTAAAAGTGAGAAATCGGCAATTATTGCTATGAATCATGGTATATTATTGTACTTTCTTGGCTTCGATAAGTGTAAGTTCTCAAGATTTAACGTAGAATAGTTAAATTCTGATGTTACAACAGCTTTAAATATCTTTAAGAAGGTGTACATTTTCTTTTAAAAACGTAAGTAACCCTGAAGTAACCTCTATCCCGAAATGTTATGTAGCAGTAGTGACGTGGCGTGGTGAGTTGAAACTGTACTTACGTTTTTTCGCTTTTTGCTTTTGGTACCTCATTACCAAATAGCCAAAAGGAATTAATTTATAACCAGAGTACATCTCATGACAATTCCAATAAGCCCAAAAACTACTACAATATATTACTTTATTATGGAGTTCTAGTGCCTACCTACCAGCTTCATCATCAGATCAGTCTGATGGTGCCATTTTCATCAAAACCTACCTTATATTTTAAGTATTTGCTTCTCTCAGGCGATTAACTATTTGAGATATCTTATGCCCGTGACATACTTATGATAGATGGAGCCCCAGGCTTAGACTCCCATTTGGTCTATTGTATTGTGCGTGCAGGCCTCCTCTCTGTGAGAGAAAAATGGGCCGTATGTCAAATGTCTTCAAATGTCTGGTTTTAAGACAAGGTTTCCTCATACTGCTTTCATTAACCGTTTTGAGGGCAGTAGTGGTGAAATAATTTACACAAAGTAAAGCCTGCCTGGGTTCAAATCAACGTATAACTTGTAAGTCGCCGCGGCTACCACTGGGCCACCACTGCTCTCCTGTGATATACTTATCATTAAGGAGTTCCTGTGGCCACCTGTGGTCTTCTTCATCAGTTCCACTTTACTAAATGATACTTCCTCAGTGTAAATGCTTGCCATGTTGATGAAAATACCATCTCTGTATGTATGCCTATAATATTTGAGGAGTTCTTTCGATTTCCATGGGACTACTTTGAGAGTATAATACCCGTTCAAATGCAAAACCACAATTCAATCAAGAAACATACATAAACAAACATTCGCAAATAAATCTGTTTTAATTTTACAGATTTTTAAAACTGCAGTAATTTATGTGTATACAAATCAATGTATTACAACTGGGCACTTCTGTAATTTTTCATGTATGATGAACCTAACTGTATAATGACTCAACTATGATAACATGATGACGAAAATCACACTGAATATTAATAAATGTATGTACTATTACGTTACAGTGGGAAGGCGATGCTACAGCTGTGAGGAACCTCTTCACAACCAGTTGTTATATGAGATCACAGAAAGCAAGAAATCATCAAGTAAGTGTAGAAGTTACTCCTGTGTTTAATTAATTATTTGTACCTATGCTTGTTTTTACTGGCTCGTTGGTGTAGTGGTCACAAGCTCTACTCTGAGCATGATAGGTTCGATCCCTGGTACGAGCAGAGTTTTTGTGTTTTTCAGTCTGTAATTTCTCAGCTCTATAATAGTTATTTATGCTACAAGTGCGGAAGGTAGGTGATTTCCGATGAGTGGTATTTTTATTCACGAGCGAGCGAAGCGAGTGAGTGGATAAATCGACACGAGTCGGAAATCATCTTACGTACGTGTATCATACAACATTTTACTATGCATTGTGCGAGGAAATAAATAAAATGAAATTAATAAAATGGCGGGCTTATTCAAGCGCGTTCAGCATATCCACAGATTAACTAATAGTTCCTCGGGCATATCTACTGCGCATCTGCGAATAGCTGTCACAGCGTAACGCAATAAGGCACGAGCAAAATATACGTTCTGCCAAACATATTTAATGAATATTTAAAATTAATTTATTGATCAAAATCAAAATCTAGAGTAATTAAAAACGCCTAAAATAAAGTATTAGTTTTATTTTACATTTTATATGAATGATAATCTGTACATAACTAATTTTTAAAACTTTTCTCAAATAATAAAAACTCTATGCGTCGGGGAGTTAAAAATTAAAAAAGTACAGGAAAGTAAAAAGCACTAGTGAAAAAAAGTGACACTTTCCGCACAGTTCGGCTGCTTGGAAAACCGCTCTTTACGAGGACATGCATTGTAAATTATATTATTAAACTGTTTGGTAGTGAAGTTTTTGATTTTGAAACTAATTCCCAGTTTACATAACGGTTTCCCTTGTGACTTGGCCTTGTTACGGTAATCAGAAAAAATAACTCTGACCTGTTGAGCTATATATGTACCAATACCTATTAATAATAGTAAATTGTGTATGGCGTAAACCACACCACCATTATCACCAGCTCTCGCCATTATGTCTCCACCACTCTTGGTTGACTGGTAGAGAATGCCTCAGGCATTCAGTCTGCCTATGTGCCTGTATGTTGCGTGGCGTTTTAATAAATATATAAACCATCAGGAAGAAAAATCCAAGTTTGTCGCTAAGGTTTCGCCCGCGAGGATATCGGGCACTATCCCACGGGAATATACTACCAGGTTAAAAAGTAATATAATATGTGTTATTCCAGAATAGAATCTATCTCTGTGCCAAATTTCATCCAGATTCCTTCAGCCACACTGGTGTTATTGAGTAACAAACATCCATCCAAACTTAATTATAGTAGAACTAAAGTAAATGTTCAAATTATTTTCCTTCGACACTAGTACAGACTCTGCATCGCCTCAGTCTTGTAAGACTTTTTTCCTAGATGTGCATAATTTGTATATTTACTTTAGTTAAACTTTTTCGACGCTTACAGATGTCTTACCCGGTATGCGACCTATGACGCATCCGTTTAATTATAATGTTTCAAGTAAATATTGTTATCTTCAGACCAGCGCATTGTGGTCACAAATTTGTTTCAGGACACATTATCCTGTTATAATATGACGCGATTGAAGTTAATTTGGTCGAGTAAGTGAGTACGCGTACCCATAGCGCAGTTTCTAACACATTTAGGTGGATGTGTACTTTGCATTATGCATACGATTACGGCCGTCGCAGACGAACATTCTGCCAACACTGTCGGTAGCCATGCAGCTCCAGATCATAATGCTACCTGTATGTGTTTGTCAGTGGTTACCTCACAATCTGGATGTTATTTATCACCTACGCACCGCCGCATGAAGGTCATTGCGTAGTGCTGAATATCTTTGAATGAAACTAGAAATAATACGTTTTAGGACGAGGACAACGCTCAGTAGCGGCCCTAGGGCAGTGCCTCGTTGGTCTAATGCAAGCGCTGCTGCTGGTCTTGGGTTTGATTCCAGAGTCGCACAAAGTATTAGGTTTTCCTATCTGGATTTTCTCAATAGCAGCTCGAAGTCAGGTCTTATGCCCGATTGATGGCAAAAGGGTCGCTCCCTATTACATAGGACTTCAACATAATTGGTGAAATGCGGGTGTACTATAGGTGAAACTCTGCCCAACCCTCCGGGGAATACAGGCGTGATGTGTATAGTACTGGTCCGGTTATCGAGTGGTGGATAAGTGAGAGAGCACTGTATTGCAGAAAATGTATGGTCAAGCAATGTTTACACTACACCTTAAATGTTAGCATAACGAGCTACTTCCAAGACACTCTCTCTTCGGCTCTACTAAGGACAATTGTTACCTTGAGTCCTGTAATCACCCTGATCTGAACTGACCATTATTTCCCACATCAACCAGTTTATCCACGTTGTCTGCTTGTCTACGGGTGTTGTGACCAAAGTAACTTAGACTCAGACCCGTTGGTAGCAGATCGATAAGAGTTCGGTTTCTAGTCACATAATAATACGAAGATGTTTGATTTTTGCAGGTTCAGGTCTTCAGCCGGACTTTTAGATATTTGAAGTTGCTGAGTGCTCCCGTGTCTGCGAGTGCCGCCTGCCTCCGTGTTCATATCCAACCTTGAAGACAGTGTTAAGTAAAGTAGTTTATAGTCAATATGAGTGCTGCAACGTACAAAAAAAGTGAAGGAACGTCGGGGATTCGCGGGCAGCTGTACGAGACCAAGCTGCTTAGCTTGATATTCTACAGAGCGAAGCATGACGACAGTATCGAAGAGTTTCAGCTAGCTTCCAATATCGCTGAGGTAGGGGCATTTGATGATATTTGCTTCAAGCTCAAAGTAAAGGGATTTCCAAAATCTCTGATTGTGTTCATACAGGCCAAACATAAAGACGACAGCGAAAAGACTCGATATCAATATGATGAAATATTTTCGCAGTTATTTGAAAATTAGAGAGAGATTAGAATCGGATTATAAAGACGACCTATTTCAAGGTAAATTTCAAGAAACAGAAAGTTTTTTCGTCGTATACACGTCCGGCAAAGATACATTCGACAATAACCCGGTTGAAAGTGATTTTGCCTCAAAACTGAACGAGCTTATTGGTACCGAGGGCACAACTAAGCAACCCTATAAACGTAATGCGGATATAAAGTTCCTGTCCACTCACCGCCTGCCGTCCGCCTCGAGAGGACGTCCCGCTGCTCGCCGCTCTGCTGCTCGCCGCCCCACCGCGCGCCACGCCGCGCTCCCACCCTCCGTCTCGTCGCGCCCCTGCGTGACGTCACTGCGGTGCCGCGACTCTGCGCGCCGCCGGCATTTTTGGCCCCTTCCGGGTTAAAACCACGACTTAGTGGTCCTTGGTGGATACCTTACGGTGTTAACGAAGCCAAGTGGAGTGCTGCCCCTTGCACTCGCCAAGCTCCTTCAGAGCACGGCAGTCAGAAGGAGTCGGGAGCAGGATCAGTTGGCCTTGGTAGATAGCCTAGCCAACCCCTGCTCTGTTCCACAGCTACACCTGGTACGGTAGGGTGTTTCTACCCCTACGTACCAGACTCTGGTACACAAGTGGTGGGTGGCCCACCTTCGGTGGGTTTACCGGTACCTTAGGACCCCTGTCACCCAATAAGATTGGTGACAGGTGAACAAGCTTAGGGCTCACCCAGGTACACACCTCCCAGTCTCACCCGGCTGGGAGGGTAGGGTTGCACACATCCCCGGGCGCACCCACCCGGGGAAAATTCCTCTCTTTATTTTTTATATCGTCGACTATGTCTTTTAAGGCAGTAGTCGACCTCCTTCAGGAGATCCTTCTCTCCGAGCCTCAGCTCAAAAAGAAGTACGGTCCGGCCTTCAAAGCCGCCACCGCCCCCGCCCCCGCCCCATCCACTTCGGGCCCAATACAGGAGCCAATTAAGGCTTTCAAGCCATTCCCGGATGACGACTCACCCAGGTCGCCTTCCGTCGAACCTAGCCAAGAGGCTAGGACACCCTCCCCTACTCAGGCCAGTGAGCCAGACTCCCGCCCCGACTCTCCTATGGAGCAATCTCCGTTTCCTGAAGAGGAATCACGGGACGCTTCCCTTCCCTCCACCTCCTCGGAGGATGACGACTTCCAAGTCGTAGGAGGTAAGAGGAAGAAGAATAAATCCCCTTCAAAGGCCACCAAGCCCAAAAAACCGCTCGTGGCAACACCGTATGCCTCCCCTTGCTCTTCTCCTGAGCCGACAGAAACTCTCGCCCCCACTACCACTTCCCAGCGGACTAGTCGCCCCCCTAGCCCCACGGCCTCTTCTGTTAAGAAGATCAAGCCCCCGCCGCCGATATTCCTTCAGGATAAGGCAAAGTGGTCCAACGTATCCACTCTGTGTTCGGAGAACCGGATACATTTCAATAGTGCCCGCGCCTGCCAGCAGGGCATTAAGATCCTCGTCCCAACCTCCAGGGACTACCGGGAATTGACCCGACTTCTAAAAGTGAGGAAGTACTCCTTCCACACCTATTCTCTCCCCGAGGAAAAGACCACCCGGGTGGTTATCCGTCGGATCCCTAAGGAGATCCCGACAGAGGACGTCCGTCTGGACCTCCTGTCCCAAAACATTCCGGTCATAGCGGTTCACCGCTTGCACAAAGCAAGAGGTGGACAGCAATATGACATGGTAGTGGTTGAATGCAGCCCTACCGAGTCCCACAACCCCATCTTCGGAGTGAAATCGGTTTGCTCCCTCTCAGGCATCTCAATAGAGAAGCCTTACCGCCCCACTATAGTTGGTCAGTGTCACAACTGCCAACTATATGGGCACTCACAAGCCCATTGTTTCGCCACCCCCAGGTGTGTTAAATGCTTGGGGGATCACGGCACCAAGGACTGTCCCCGTCCTAAGGACCGCGCAGACTGCACAGAGCCTCCCAGCTGTGTGCTCTGTGGCCAAGCTGGGCACCCTGCCAGCTACCGGGGTTGCCCAAAAGCCCCTAAACTTGCGCCAAAAATGGCCAAGGAATTTAACGCTCGCCTCCAGCGCGCAACCCCCTCTGTGAGCTTGCCCTCCTCGCAGCTCCCTCAAAGACTCGCTCCCCAAAGAGCCTCACCTTGGGGCAAACTAAACCAGCGGAATGCCACCCAGGCACCACTGGCCTCTCAACCCCAGCCCATTCCAGCACTGATGGGACTCAACATCCCAGTGCCTAACCCACTTCCGGCCACAGCGGCCCCAGTGCAAACCAACACGGTGGCCTCCACCACCGTCGCTGGCGCGCGCCTACGCCCTGTAACTCAACCCAGCCAGGGTTCATACCGCTGTGTCGCTGAGACTATCTTCAGCGCATACGCGATCTGGATGACTCCAGAAGCCCGATCCCTTCACGCTGAATTATTAGCTAAGCCCAGAGACCCCATCGCTACCCTCGAGATTTTCTCGAGATATCCCACGATAACACAAGAGCTAGACAGCCTTGTCTTTGTTAACGGAATATGGGTACGCAATTGAGAAACAATTGCCTGAAGCCCAGATCCCTTAAGATAGGTTTTTTCAATGCAAATGGCATTAATACCCAGCGTGATGAGATTGCCACGTTTCTTCGCGATCATCAGCTGGACATCTTTCTCATTCAGGAGACCCTATTAAAGCCCCACCGCCGCGACCTAAAATTGCCAACTATCGCATAGTTCGCAATGATAGGACGCGCGCCCACGGTGGCGGCACTCTCATTTATTTCAAAAAGGAGCTCCACTGTAGCGAAATCACCCCACCTGATCCCACTTCGTACTTAGAGTACTCAGCCTGTCGGCTAGGAATGACTGGTCATCAGTCAATCACTATTATCTCCGCCTACTGCCCTCCACACTCGGCGTCATCGGGTGATAACCCAGATGGTCTCAAAAGAGACCTTACTGCCCTCTTCAGCTTGAGTGACTCCGTTATCCTAGCGGGTGACCTCAATGCTAAACATCCAGACTGGAACAGTACCGCTACTAACCCTAGAGGAAAGTTGGTACAGAGCCTATGCTCAACCCTCAATTTTGACGTCGTTGCCCCAATGACCCACACTCACTTCCCGGCTAATGTTACGCACAGGCCGGATGTCTTAGATGTAGCGTTACTCAAGAACGTAAACCTTCAGTTTCGCTCTATAGTAACGATAGATGAGCTAGATTCCGATCACCGCCCTGTGATCTTGCACCTAGGTAGTCGCTCAGGCCTCCCAGAGCTAGGACAGCCACCCCCTACCAAAAAGGTCACCGACTGGAGGAAAGTAAGTGAGAAACTGAAATCCACCAAGTCACCCCAGTTAGACTCAATCCCCGATGTCATTAACTCAGTCGCTGACACGACGGCTGCAATCGACTCGATTACAGCCCACGTACAATCCGTCCTGAACGAGTGTTCAAGGGAGGTTCCAGTGCTGGACATACAGCAAGGGAAACTGCCGGACGATGTACGGAGGCTGATAACCAAGAAGAATGCAGCTGCCCGTCATTACAGAAACTTTCCATGTAACGCATACAAATCTCACATGCGTAACTTACAGCTTGCTGTAAGGGAACGTACTGCTGAGAACCGTACTGCGACATGGAACAAGTTACTGAGCGAACTAGAGCCCAACCACCATGCCTTCTGGCAACTACAGAGGAGATTACGCTCCACTGAAGACCAAGTCATGCCCCCGCTTATTCGCCCCGATAAGAGTGTTGCATTTGAGAACTCTGAAAAAGCCGAATGTCTGGCTGACAGCCTCGAACGTCAATGCACGCCCAGCTCCCAACCAGTAGACCAAGCTCACCTAGACATGGTAGACGCCGAAGTCGAACGTAGGACCTCTCTTCCTCCCGTTGAAGACCCTGATGACCCGCTACCTCCCGTCACCCCAGACGAAGTAGAGGAGGTCATCAAAAGGCTTCACTCCAATAAAGCCCCGGGCTTAGATGGCATCACCAATAAGGTGTTGAAACTCCTCCCTCCCCAAATTATATTGCTAATGACGGCCATATTCAACGCTGCATTAAGCAAAAATATCTTCCCACAAGCCTGGAAACAGGCCACTGTGATAGGCATCCCCAAACCGGGTAAACCCAAATCGGAGCCTATCAGTTATCGACCCATCAGTCTGCTCAACTCCCTTGGCAAGGTCTATGAACGGCTTATTTATAAGCGGCTCAAAGACTTTGTCGAGCGAAAGAGCCTTATCCCCCACGAGCAATTCGGTTTTCGTTCCGAACACTCTTGCCCCCAACAAGTTCACCGCATCGTTGAACACACTAGTGCTGGTTTCCAGCGTGGTCTGATGACGGGTGCCTTGTTCTTCGACATAGCGAAAGCGTTCGACAAAGTCTGGCACAATGGCTTAATTTATAAGCTATACAAACTCGGTGTGCCAGATCGTCTCGTACTCATCTTACGAGACTGGATGTCGGACCGAACTTTCCGCTATCGTGTCGAGGGAGAACTCTCCTCCCCTCACCCCATACGAGCCGGAGTCCCCCAAGGCTGCGTATTATCCCCTATATCCTTCACGCTGTACACCAGCGATATTCCAAAGACCAAAGGGACCCAGTTGGCACTATTCGCTGACGACACGGCCCTCTATTACACTGGCCTAAGACCCAATGCCATCGCCCTGAAACTCCAGAGAGCCGCAAACACACTGGCCAAGTGGTTCCGCCTCTGGAGAATAGAAGTCAACCCAGACAAAAGTCAGGCTGTCCTCTTCTCGAGGCCTGACCGTAAATATAATAACCGTTATAATAACCCCCGCCCCCCCCAAACCCATCACCATGTACGGCAAGCCGATCCCCTGGGAATGGCAAGCCAAATACCTAGGTGTCACCCTCGACAACCACCTCACTTTCGCCAAGCACATTAAGGCGGCCCGCTCGCGAGCCGCCTTCGCTATGGGCAGACTCCATGGGATGGTGAACGCGAAAAGCAGCTTGTCACTTAGGTGCAAGCTGCGCATTTTCACTGCGGTCATCCGTCCCATCATGACCTATGCTTGCGCTGTCTTCGCACACGCAAAGCCCCACCACATTCACAAGCTTCAGGTTATACAAAACCGATTCCTCCGTAAAATCACTGATGCCCCCTGGTACGCTCGTAACCAGGAACTCCATGTCGATCTCAAAATCCCCACTATCCAGCAGTTTATGAAACGCGTTACCAAGCGCTTTTTCGACTCTGCTGTCAACCATAGTAACCCCCTAATTCAAGCGGCCTGCCGCTATGAACCCTCCCAAATATCTAAAGTCCGCCGACCAAGGCTCACTCTCTCCACCCCCGATGACGCCACTACCCTGTTCCAGGAGAGCAACCCAAAGACCAGCACAATTCGCAAACACAGACCGCCTTCGTTCCGCCCTCGCCGCCGAGGCCCGCCGCGACGTCCCCGACAAGATATACAAGCCAGCCCGCGAAATGCTGTGCCATAGTTAAATTCTAGCTAGTTAATCGGAGTTTCTTGTCCGTTCTTCTCCACGTAGGCTTTTTCCGAACGGATGGTAGAATCACTTTATTAAGATCCAGCCTAGTTAGCTGTCCCCCCAGCGACGCCCTGAGCCGAGGTTCGACCCCACAGGGGGTAGCCCTCAGCGTTGTCGCTTAGGTTTAGAAATTTTTTGCCTGGCTGGATTCTATATAGCTTAGTCTCCACAGGAAAGCCCGGTTAAGCAATAGCCGGCCACTTTGGCCGAATAGCGAGACGCCCCGTAGAAAAAAAAAAAAAAAAAAAAGTTCCTGTGTGAAATATTTAGGGCAGATCAAACTATCTCACTAGCCAAACAGCTAGCCACTTTTATAAGTGGTGAAAGAAGTTTTCAAATGATGCTATCTGATGAACTGATACTAACCTATCATGTCGTTCTGGCGCTAAAAGTTGTCGACATTTCAGCAATTGAACAAGATGGACACCGAATCGCTACCTTTCGACCAGATTTCTTCGATACCAAAGATCAATATCTCATACTATTCAAAGATACACTTTACGAAGAGGTTCTTGAAAGACGAAAGATAGGAACCTCTGCTGTAAAGGATTTACTGTCTGAATTCTTAGCCGAGCCCACTGACGTTACAAAATTAAGCAAACTGATAGGGACCGTTCTAACATATAACAATGGCCAGCTAGAAATTGTAAAAACATATAGAAAAGACTTCTTCTATTCACAACTGAATCAAGTGGACGTTTCTCGATCGACTGTCAATGAAGCTTTAAATCTGGCTGCAAGAGAAATATTATCAAAGGGTCTGAAAGTCCCGGCTGCGTTTGGTAACAAAGACCTGATGTTAAGCGGTAGCAATGCAAAGAAAGCGCGAAGGTTAAAATATTTAACGTCAAAAATCATCGACTTGTTGGCCAAGTCTAAAGTAAGTAACATAGTGACTATAGATAACTCTTTAGACAATGGATTCTTGCAGCTTAATAGTATAGCTGGAGCCATCGGAAATTTATTTGTGCTTGACGATAACACCAAACTGATGAAGATTACAGATAACTGGGAATTACTTGGAGATCATGCTCAAAAGCTGTATAAAAAGTTAACTGACGAAATTGTCAATTTGCATGAAATTCGATTTTGTTTCAGTGTAAACAAGTTCCCAAAACTTTTTTTCGACTGCAGTGAGTATGAAGAGTCTCTAGCGAGAGATTTCTTGAGCAGATTGCTATTCTATAGCAAACAAGCCGACGAGAACCGCGTAGAGGTAATATTAAAAGAAGAAATAGAAGAGTACCACCTTGATCACTCGAACTACTTTCAAGCTAAAACGGATGCAATGTTTCTTAAATATCACGACGAAATACAGAAATGGTGGATGCAGCCAGGACGGGCACCGTATCTTACAAAAGACAGCGATATATTTGAGAACGCAGTAAATTATATTTTAGAAAACCCATTGTTGAACTCAATGAACATAATATGTATGAGCAAAATAAAACATTTGATTGATTATTCATTTACTAAAAACGAGGTGAGTACCTGGAACTTGCAGGATCACCCGAGTACTGTCACAATTACCGAGAGCAGCGTAATCACTGTTGTTAAACTACTGCAGTATTTCAAGAATACGAATGAGAACCACGTTGTGATAGATCTAGAATATATTGTGAATCTACCAACGAAAGATCGTAACGTAAGCCACAGAGTTGAAGAATAAAAATGGAGAAAAAACTATTGTTTTTGTATGCGATAAAATACAAAATTCCAGAAATGAAATCAAAACATTAGAAAATATCGCGAAAATTATTCTAACAAAAAAGACAATTATTATTACCAGTGCCGTGTCAGTTAAAACATTACAGAATTATTTCCCAAGAGCAGATAGTCCTGTACATGATGTAAAAAAAGTCTGATTGACATGAGTGAAGAGTCACAGAAGAGCATCTTTGAGACTACTAAAGTGATGTTTCAAGGCGTAGAAGTAAGATTAGGTTTGATAGTCGATGATATTGATGTAAATTATATTTAAACACATATTTGGTGTAAAATATAAGCAGAATTTATTAAGCACAAGACATGACATGAAAACAATATTTGATTAGTAACAGAACACAATGTCAGTCATTTCAATAAATTGGAGTCGGCCAGGATTAGCAATAAGGTTTTAACCCTCCAACACGCCCTCTTAATCCTGGAGGACTTCAAGTATATCTCGTACAAACGACAAGTGCTTACAGCTAGGCAGTGCCTTCGTGAGCACATCAGCAGTCATCTGCTCTGTTGGCATGTACATCAGTTCTAGCACCCTATTCTCAACAGCTTCACGAATATAGTGAT
Organism: Orthosia gothica; assembly: GCA_949775005.1. Classification (NCBI taxonomy): domain Eukaryota; kingdom Metazoa; phylum Arthropoda; class Insecta; order Lepidoptera; family Noctuidae; genus Orthosia; species Orthosia gothica. Next base: position 3,756,587 of record OX459061.1, on the reverse strand, counting down.
ATCTAATGTCCACATGTTTTGTTCGCTTATGGAACACTGAGTTACTAGCCAGCTTCGCCGCAGACTGATTATCACTATACAGGGTTACAGTGTGACATTGACCTATCAACTCAGCAAGAACCGCACGGACGTATACCGCCTCTTTGGCAGCTTCAGACAAAGCTATATACTCCGCCTCGGTAGACGAAAGTGCGATACACGATTGCTTATAACAACCCCAGGAAATAACATTCCTACCTAGCTTATAAATATACCCCGTGTAAGATTTACGATCCGCCCCGTTAGCCCAATCAGCGTCAGTAAATCCATAAACATGAAATTTATCATGTTCATCACTTTTTCTGTACACAAGACCTAAATTCATTGTGCCTTTTAAATACCGCAATACACGTTTGGCCGCTGCAAAGTGTTCCGCTGTGTAGCAAGTATTAAACTGACTTAAGAAACATGCAGCAAAAGAAATGTCAGGTCTTGAGGTCACAGCTATATACAATAAACATCCTATCAGCTCCTGATACGGTAGTCTACTCTCGTGGGTGGCGCTATCAGAAAACTTCAGACCTACATCTAAGGGCGTCTTAGCAACTTTACAGTCACTCATACCGAAACGTTCAAGTAACTTTTCAATATAGGTTTTCTGACTCAGCTTCAACTCACGACTAGTGCGCTGTACTTTGATGCCTAGCATATGTTTAATCTCACCTAAATCTTTAATTGTGAAGTGAGACTTCAGTGACGTTTTTAGCTTATCAGCAAGCTCGTCACAGTCGTAAAAAACGAAAAAATCGTCTACATAGAGAGCAATAATAATGGTTCGCTTACCCACTCGGCGACTGAAGATACAGCTCTCATACTTGCTCTGCGTGAAATTCTCTGCGAGTAAAACTTCCTTTACCTTATCGTACCAGGCACGTGACGCCTGCTTTAACCCGTACACGGCTTTCTTGAGTCTGTAGACCATATGCTCATTGCCTTGCTTGACGAAACCTTCAGGCTGTGACATATAAATTTCTTCACTCAAATTGCCATTCAGAAAAGCAGTCTTGACGTCAAGGTGATCAATCTTCAGATCTAATTCAACCGCAAGAGACAACAGCATTCTCAACGAACTATGTCGCACAACCGGAGAAAAAGTATCCATGTAGTCAATTCCGAACTTTTGGGTAAAACCCTTTGCAACCAATCGCGCTCTATAACACGCCACTTTGCCATTGGCGTCACGTTTGATTTTAAACAACCATCGATTCTTGACAATATTCTTGTCTGCCGGTCTGTCAACTAGCTCCCAAGCCTCATGCTTATTGAACGAATCAATCTCATCTTGCATAGCTTGCCGCCAAAGCTTACTATCACTCGATTGCAAAGCTTCCTTGACATTCGTCGGCTCACTCAACTCTGTCTCGAGCGCAGACATCGTCCTCGGTACTCTCGGCCGTAAATTATAGGCTGGTCCGTCAGATGGTGGCTTCCGTGACATTCTGGTTGTATCATTAGATGAACTCGGCACCTGCTCGTCAGCCTCAAACCACACTTCAGGCGCTACCGGTCTCTCCGCCTCAACCTCAGCCTCTACAGTTGGTAGTGATGGTATCTCCACCTCAAGCTCAGTCCCAGACTGATCAAGAACATCCGCATCTTCAACGTTATCTCCGTCATCACTAGTCGGAAAGAAGATCTCCACGGGCCGTTTACTCTTGACACCTGGAAAAATTGTTTCGTTAAAAACAACATCACGACTACGAAAAACTATATTTTTCGCCGAATCGTAGAGCCTATATCCATTACCGTCATAGCCAAGAAATATACAACGCTTGCTTTTTGGTTCAAGCTTATTCCGCTTCACTTTATCAACGTGAGCATAAGCTTCGCAGCCAAACACACGTAAGTGTTTCAAGCTAACCTTCTTACCTGTCCAGGCTTCCTCAGGAGTTTGCCCTGAGAGCCTTTTCGAAGGTGACACATTTATTAAATGTGCAGCAGTACAGGCAGCTTCTGCCCAAAACTTGTGGTCTAGGTTCGAAGTATACAAGAGGCACCTTACTTTTTCTAGGAGAGTCCTGTTTAGCCTTTCCGCACAGCCGTTCTGTTGAGGACTATAAGGCACAGTTACCTGATGGACTATCCCCTTACCTTTCAAAAAACCTTCAAGGTCTCTGTTCACATACTCGGTCCCATTGTCCGACCTCAAAACTTTAACTTTGTCACCAGTCTGAGTTTCGACTAGCTTAATAAAGTTTTTCGTGTATTCACTCACCTCGTTCTTACGCTTCAGGAAATACACGAACACCTTCCTCGAATGATCATCCAAGAATGCCAGGATATACCTCTTGCCTCCAAGCGAGTTCACCGGCAACGGACCACACAAATCGGTATGGATTAAATCCAACCGCTTTGCAGCCACAGACTTCTCAGGATTGCTGAGAAAAGGAAACCGAGCTTGCTTTCCCTTTAAACAAACTTCACAGGCAACGTCTTTACAAGGGTCATCCTGAAAACTAATATCATTAGCAAGTCCCTGCCTCAAAAGCTTCATATTGTTGGCGCTTAAATGGCCAAGTCTTTGATGCCAAGTTGCAGTGCTAATAGTAAGATTCGCCCGTAGACTGCAGGTCTGAAGTCTGTAAGCCCCTCCAACGTCATTTGCCTTAATCAAAACATCGCCCTGCTTAGAAATTGTACAACCAGTAGTATCAAAATTAACAATACAACCATTCTTAATCAATTGCGAAACAGATATGAGATTTACAGACAGCTTAGGTATATACAACACATCAGTTAACGTCGCGCTATCCGACAACTTAACAGTACCTATACCTGTACACCGCAGTTTATCTCCACTAGCAATGGTGACGTGACCATCTCGCGATTTGAAGTCTGTCATCAAATCACGCCTGCCAGTCATGTTATTTGTAGCCCCCGAGTCTATGTACCACGAAGATTCCGAGTCAGTTCCAGTACTATATGCTGATAAGACACAGTTTCCTGAAGAATCCTTCGCGTTCCGGCAGTCTTTCTTCAGATGTCCTTTCTGTCTGCACTTCCAGCACCACGGTTCTCTCTTTCTAGCGGAATTATCCTTCGCCTTTGACTCATCCTTGTGCTGCTGCGCTTTTCTCGTCCAGGAGTTACTCGTACTAGCGCCTTTTCTTGTAGAATACAAGCACTCACTCGAATCTCCACGACTAGTCCAACGTTGATCCTGTAGCAGTTTCGATTTGACTAGATCAGCAGTAATGACAGCTCCCGAATGCTCTAGTGCCATGATCATGGGCTCGTACTCTGTCGGTAAACCTTTGAGCATCAACGCACCAAGAAACTCGTCATCAACAGGTTTGTTCATATTCGCCAATTGCTGCGCTAATGACAATACTTCATTGACGTAAGCTTCCATGCTAGAATAGTTCTCCAGTTTGACAGCGCACAAGTTCTGAAGAGTTCTCACTCTTGAACCGAGTCCTTTATCATCATATGCACGTTCCAGTGCATTCCATGCGTCTTTCGCCGTATCCGCTGACATCAAATGTGAAAAACATGACTTTTCAACGCTCAAGCAAATTTTAGATTTTGCAATTTCGTCACGTCGATTTTTCACTTCGGACGTTGTTTTGTCATCCTTACCGTAACCGCTTATACAGATCCATAAATTGTCGTGAATCAATGCATTTTTCATAACAAATTTCCACTCGACGTAATTTTCACGTCCGCGTAATTTTTCATGTGAAAAACTATGATTTTTCGTTTCCGACATATTTACAATAACGTTGCACTATTTTTGCTGAACCATAACCTGATGTAAATCATATTTAAACACATATTTGGTGTAAAATATAAGCAGAATTTATTAAGCACAAGACATGACATGAAAACAATATTTGATTAGTAACAGAACACAATGTCAGTCATTTCAATAAATTGGAGTCGGCCAGGATTAGCAATAAGGTTTTAACCCTCCAACAGATATATCAACAGCATTTGTGAAAGGAGACATTCTAAACAAAGTAATCAGTAAGGACACAATTCAACTCGGTAAACTAATTGTTTCAACAGATTATGATGAAAGAAAGGAATTGTATGTTGACAGAATGGTTCATAAGACCGACGAATCTACACTCTCACCAAAAACTCTTTACGATTTAGAAGATGACGTTGTACTTGTAACAGCAGAGCCCGGGATGGGCAAGTCTACTCTACTTACTCATTTATCGCTTAAAACTAAAAAATACCTCCCAGAAGTATGGATTGTAAGAGTAAACTTATTAGAATACTCGAAAGAACTTAGCAAGTGGAAGGAAGATAAAACAACCATCGACTTAGGAGAGACTTTAAAGTTTATGTGTCAAGTTATACTCCGCATGAAACTTGGCAAACAAAATGATGTGGCAATTTCGTTTGAGGAACAAAATGGTTGTGTGTATCTCAAGGATTGTACAGGTGATCAGTTGATTGAGTTCGAGTTGAAGTTGTTTCTACACTTTTTTAATGTTGGCAAGATGGTATTCCTATTTGATGGATTCGATGAAATCAGTCCGCATTACATAAATGAGGCTATCAAATGTATAGAAGTTATCAATAACCATCCTAATAAGCATAAAATATGGCTCACAAGCAGGTCGTATACTGAAATTGAAATTATTTTACAACGAGCTTTTGGAGATGCTTATAAAATAAAACACTTTACTCGTGAGATGAAGAACGAATATTTAAATAAAATTTGGAAGTCCACTTTGAATCTGAAGGAACTTGATGAGACGCAAATTGTTGATTTCCTGAAGTTTACGATTTCAGAAAACTTCTGCTTCGAAGCGTGTCAGTTACCTCTTGTTGAAATATACATCAGCGCATGGTGCTTTTTGGTAGAAAGGATTAAATGCTCATGCAATACTTCTTGGACAGTCGCTCGAAGTCTTTATGCATATACTGACACCATACATCTAGATTGCCAACAGAAACACATAGAACTTCGTTCAAATTATTGTAACGGCGAATATGAAAATTATAACAATCCTTTACTTTTATTTTTGATGGCACATTTTTGCATAACCCGTTTAAAAGACGTTGGCAACTTTAGTAACAATTGGAAACAAAACGTTAACACATTCACTTTTTACGAACAATTCTTAGAAACGAAATTAAAGGTACGGTTTGAAGATAAAAACAAAATGGACATTAATAATCCTGATATTATGATTGCTTTCGACAAAGAACTTGCAGATTGTAAAGCAAAGTATAAAAAATTGGCCGCTTATGCTATTTTCAATCAACACATTGACAAATTGTTTACTGAGAAAGACTTGCGAGATATCAAGGAGACGATAAAATGTATAGAAAACGGAGGAGAGAAAACTGGTCTGATATGTAGTGTAGCAAACGAAATCCCAATATTTATACACATGATATTAGCTGAATACTTTGCAGTGGAATATGTTTGTGATTTATTAAAAAATTAAATCGAAAATGAAATTGTCTGTATTAAATTCATATTTGATGTGATTTTTTCTGGATTTAACTTTACGAATGTTCGAAGTATTTTAAATTGTAAAATAGAAATTGACAAATCGCTAAAAATGTAATATATAGTTTGTTAATAAAGCAATGGCAATTAATTTGGGAGGGAGACTTCAAATTCTGTTGGGCGCCATTCACAGCTATAGGTGAGGGCCTCATTATCTTCAATTCTTTGTTTGTGTCAATTTTTAAGGAATATATAAACGGCAGCAATCTTGAACAATTTCTAAAAGCATTTTTATTTTTGTAACACCCAGCGTACAGTTTGACCATCATAGTAACGAATTATTTTTTTGTGTCCTCAATAAAGTCAGGAAGAATGATTATTTTAGATTAACTAATTTTCTGCTGAAAATACACATGTGTGAGTTTATTTCAAACGGAAACAGCGCGACATTATTTTGTGTGATTTGTAAAAATCTACTACGGCAAGTCGGCTTAACAGCTGCAGGTCTGACGTTACAAGACGGTTACGAACACCGTGTTATTGTCTAAAGATAAAGCCTTGAGCGCAGCGCTGTGCCAGCGACAAATCTACAGTTTGGTTTTCGCTAAGCCACGAATAGCGACACTAGCGCTCTAAGCTGTGACGGCCATGCAATGTCAAGCAAGTTGCCACTAGTTGACTGTTAGCTCGTGGATAGAAATGAGTGAACTGTATTTTTTAGGCGAATGGTTTAATACCGTTATAATTAGAAAATTCAACTGTCCCGGACAAACAATTAGATATTGGGAAGAGGTGTCGACTGTCGCGGTGGAGTCCGTGGTAGCGAGTGTTGGTGTCCGCCAAGCGGTGCCGCGTCGCCGCCACGCTGTGCACTCACACACCGATGCCGTGTGTCTCACGCAGATGTGTGTGCAGCGTAGACGGCGCGCTCCGGCCGCCTGAAGTGTTGGGTAGAATTCCCAACATTGACAGTTCTTTTCTTCATACATGTTTTTTGGTATTCCGTAAGAAAAAACAGCGCCGACGACGCTCGCAGCCTAGCTTACAGCCTCGTTTTTTATCTGTCAAATCCAAAAGCCACTATTTTCGCGCGTAACTTCTTGGATTTTAACGTTACTAATTTTATAAATGTGAAAGTTTGGATGGATAGATGTGTGTGTGTATATGTATGTAAATGTATATATAATTTACATCCCGATTAAATTATGTTACATCGAAATAATAAACAAAAATTGTCAGCTCGTTTAACTAAAGCTACATTTATTAAAAGAAGCTACGAAAATTAAGGATTTTAACAGAGCTCGACAGGCGAGAGAATTAGCAACGTTGAAAACAATATCCCGGGATAGAGACTTTATCCATAGTTACAGGCTTTCTCAGGATTTAATAACATATTGGAAAACGACTTCATACAGGCGTTTTATATGTTTCGTGTGAATGTTAATTTAGGTATCTATACCAATATTATAAAGAGGAAAGATTTTTTGGTTTGTACCGAATAGGCTCCGAAACTACTGGACCGATTTGAAAAATTCTATCACCAATAGAAAGCTACATTATTTCTGAAAGATATAGGCTATTTTTTTATCCCGAAAATAGGTCCTGTGGGGTGGCCCACGGGAGCGAAGCCGCGGGCAACAGCTAGTATATTATGTAACTAGCTGTTTCCCCAACTACGTCTGCATTTGTACTTCGAATAGCCTTAGGCAATAATATTGTAGGTCTGCGTGCCGCCTGACAAGAGAAATTATTGATTCACCATACAAACTTCCACCCCCTTGAGGAAGATTTCCATGATAAAAATTATCCTATGAAGGGCATAGGATAGTTACTAGGTCTCAAACGGTATTCATACCAAATTTTATTTTAATCGGTTCAGCGGTTTAAGCGTGAAAAGGTAACAGACAGCGTTTCTTTCGCATTTATTATTTTAGTATTGATTGCATAGGTTAATTAGTAGCTTCTATAATTAAAATAATATGTCATAAATATATTTGAGGACATTAAATATTAAATTGATTAAAAAGATTGATTGAATATTCTGTAATACCCTGTATATAATTCAGTAATGTAATGTCATTTTTATGTATAACTTCATAGCTTTGTTAATTTTAATTGATTCATCTATTTATTGTTAACAATTGATATTTTTATTTCTTGTAAATTTTTATTTTTTATTGTTTTACGTTCAAAAGTGCCGCTTGAAATAAATATATTTGACTTTGGTAATGCTTTTTGATTAAATGAATTACCTAATAATAATCTAACTTTGTTTGTTAAATTTCAATTGCATTGTCTGTGTGGAACTAATAAACCTTTTTTATTTTTATTTATAAACTAGCTGTGCCCGCGTTTTTGCTGCCGTCAACTGCCTACCCTACCCTACCCACCCACCTATCTACGCCTTACCTAACCTACCTACCTACCCTACTTACCTAGGTACCTTCCTACCCAACTTACGTCCCTGCACAAAATATTATTTACTCTAGGGAGAAGAATATCGACTTCATACAAAAAAAGTAAAGACTGTTTTGCTGCGCGCCATCTAGTTGCACTTCAAAACACCACACCGAAACGAAAACTTAAAAAAAATATCTATCTATAGCTGGGCCTCGAACCCGCGACCTTGGGCGTAGTAGCCCACCGCGTTTACCATTAGACTGTTCAGACGGGCAGTAGCGGTGGCAGAATTATGAACCACACTGAACACACGTCAACGTCATCATTGAGATTTGTAGTGTGATTTTGATTAGAAACCTAAAACCTCATAAAACAATAATGTTTTCGTTTGTTACCCGTGGTACTGCCAGTAGTAATACTGTTAATTTTATTTCCTTTCTTACTACCGCAGTAGTAAGAAAGGAAAGAAGTAAGTAAGTTGTTAGAAGGGTAATTACAATTTGCCCTTGTTACTACCAAATATAATATTAAATAATTATAAAGGATCTGACTTCTGACGACATTTTGGATAGATTACAAGAAGGCCTATGACTCAGTGCCACATACATGGCTCATGAGGGTGCTGGAGTTGTATAAAATTGATGCAACTCTGCGCGCCTTCCTTTCATGTATGGGACAGTGGAGGACGGTCCTTCACTATCCAGGTTGTCGACAGATTCATGAAAACAGCGAACTCATAAGGATCGGGCGCAGCATATTTGATGGCGACAGTCTGAGTCCTTTGTGGTTTTGTTTAGCCCTGAACCTTCTCACTACATTGCTGTAGAGTTAGGGCCTGAGCTATCGGTTGAGAAGAGGTGGTCAGGTCATATCACACCTCTTTTACATGGATGATCTGAAGCTCTTTACCACCGCAACTTACAACTGATGAAGTTACTGGAGGTAACAGAAACCTTAAGTGACGCCATCAGGATGGAATTTGGTGTGGACAAATGTGCAGTCATGCATGTAAAGCGAAGGGAGATTATGGAATCCGTGGGAATACAACTCTCGGATTCCATCCCCCTTCAATCCCTTTCCTCAACCGAAACTTACAATTATTTGGGTATGTTGGAAGCACTATCAGCATCAATGCTACTGACGAGAAAAAGACGTTGAAGGAACGCTTCTTTGGTCACCTGAAAAAGTAAAAAAAAATAGTCTTTATACGGGACGGACGTGATCGTCCAAGGCCGACAGGCAATCAGGAGGTTGTAAGGCTCCTGCTTGAACGCGTTGACGCCCCTTGCACCTATTGTTCAGTTGTCATCTGGTAACTATGGACCTTGGAGACACTTGAAGGCTGCCAAGTATGTTGAGGTGAAAACGTGATGCCTAGATAAAATAAAAAACTATTTGTTCATGACCAGAAGCGACGTCTCTTCATGGTCCTCGATACACAATGATGCGTGGAAATGACTTTAGGTGAAATAATGGCTACAATACGATCATGTGCCTGCGCACTATTGATTACAGAAACTCGACCACAACGAGGACCACGATTTTCCGTGCGCAAAAACATTTTATTTCAAAAAATATAACCTATGACTCTTATCTTGGAACTGACAGAAACTACCCTTCTACTGGATCGATTCTGGTGAAACTTGCACCTTTGGATAGGTCTCGAGGAGACCTTCCCTCCGGTCTTTGATCCAGGTCCCTAGCCCCTACCATCAGGGAGTTCCCGCCAGTTTAATGCTTTACAATCGAGTTTCTCCTAAAACTAGACACCTTAGCTCTAGGGTACCAGCGAGGGACTTGGAGCCGTCCTACTGGGCCGTCGACACACATAAGTGTCACGGTTACATTTAAAACCTTTAGGCGTACAGCCGCGTAAAGGTGCGAAAAGTTAGCTTATGCTCCCGATCTTGGCACATAAACTCAAATTGTACTCAAGCTGCTGGGCGGATCCTCACCAAACATTCACCATCGGATAGCCTTCGCGATGGGCTATCCCACGGTAGAAGTTTGGTGGATAACATATCCAACCCTCGAAGTACCATTCATTCTGACATGTTTGTTTACATGAAAAAACCATGGAACTGAGCTAGGCTCCTTACGGAAGTGTGGTTGGGTAGCTGGAAAACTAGGCTGTCGAATGGCGGTACCCGGATGGGTGTACCACCAGCCTTTCTGCTGCTTAAGGCGCCGGGAAGCGGCCGAATACGAAAATATTGCATTGTTCCACAGCTTTAATGTGTCTGTATGTGTGTGTATAGCTATATATTAGCTCTGTATTATGACTGAGTCTAGGCGCCTGCCTGAGGGTCCACGAAGGTAATGCTTTAGACAGCATATCTATAACTGACCAGGCACCAAATGTCTCTGGACATGGTGACCCATCGGCAGACGCATAGAAACGTCCATGCTGGTGATATGTTTTGTAGGTAGGTTGTATGGTTCTTGAGTAGTTGCAAGCAGGGACATTTATATTATTAAAAGACATGGACTTCAGATCGACGCTTGTATTCCAGCAGTTTACAAGAGAGAGAGCTTATTCATAGCCAACTTAACTAGAACTTATAAATCAAAGACAACTAATTATTAAGCATAGTGTAGATGTAGATACTACACTAATAGGGTGTGTTTAGACAAACACCACATTCTCCACTTACAAAATTAAAATTTTATTGTTACATATTTTTAAACAATTCCAATAGGTAATATAATAACTAACTTACAAATCAAACCTAACTGGTGGACGACGTACCCTTAAGGACTTCCTAACGATACAAGGAGACTGTTGCCTAACTGACTGAGTTACATTAGAACTTGGCTGTGACTGTACTGGACTATCACAAACAGACTGACTTACATTTGACTGTGATTGTACTGGACTATTAGAAACTGACTGACTTACATTTGACTGTGATTGTACTGGACTATTAGAAACTGACTGACTTACATTTGGCTGTGACTGAACTGGACTTGACATTCTTAAAAAACTAGGTCTGCCTGAAATACTTACATTACTAGGAATTACAGAAGAAGATATTATATCATCATCTCTCCCACAGGAAAAATTAAATGTTGAATTTTCACTTCTATCTGAATTATAACATAATGGTGCAAAAGTTAACTGATTTAAATGCGCTTTCTTAATAACACCATTTACCACAACTAAATAAGTCATAGGACTTAATATTCTTACAATTGTTCCTTCAATAGGTGAAGTATTTCCAAAACGAATTAAGACTTTATCATTTTCACGAAAATGTGAATATACTTTAGGAAATTTCTTTGTTTTTACACTGTTATTAATTGGATTTAACATTGACAATTTTGTTCTTGGTTTAAACATCATAAGCATTGAATTAGGTGACTTTTCATTAACAGTGGTTTCTGTATTTCTATAAGACATCAAAAAATTATAAAGTTTTACATCTATATCTTGTATTTTATTGTTTTTATCAAGCAAAATTCTTTTAAGACCTTTTTTTACTATTTGGACATTCCTCTCAGCCAATCCATTGCTGGTTGGATGATATGGTGGTGATTTAGTGACTTTAATATTTAATTTGGTACAGAAATCTATAAACATAGTTGAATCAAATGGTGGTCCATTATCGGACACAACTTCACATGGTAACCCTACATATGAAAAAATTGAACTTAGTTCTTTAATCACCTCTACAGCTGTACAATCACGCATCTTTTTAACATCTATCCATTTAGAATAACTATCACAATAAATCAAAAAGTGTATTTTATGAAATTCAAAGAAATCAATATGGACTCTCTCAAAAGGCTTATTTGTTTGAGGCCATGGAATTTTTGCATTATCTGGTTTAAAATTTACTATAGCACAAGGCTCACATGACTAACATTTATTTTAAATATCTAATGACATATTTGACCACCAAAATGAAGCTCTGGCTAACAACTTAGTTCGAACAATACCAGGATGACCTTCATGCAACAAATTCAAAACTTTTTCTTGACATTTTAATGGTACTATTACTCTAGACCCAAACATAATACAATTTTCAAACACTGTTAAGTAATGACGCAAACGAAAATAAGGGATTATGGCTTGATCTGTTATTGGCCAACCTTTTTGAATATAATCTCTTACTTTAATCAATACACAATCATTTAAAGTTTCACATGCAATGTCTTCATGAGACATTGGTAACTCATTACCATAAGTATTATTATCTAACACAATTTTATTAATTGGAAGCCTTGACAAGGCATCTGCATGACACAACTGTTCACTTTTCCTATGCTGGATATCATAATCATAATTTGATAACATTAGCGCCCAGTGTTGCAATCTATGAGCTGCTAAGGTAGGTATATTTTTAGTAGGATGCAAAATATGACGAATTGGTGAGTTATCGGTGACTAAGGTAAAGTGTCTACCCCACAAATATTTATGAAATTTAGTAACAGCATAAACAATCCCTAATGCTTCTCTATCTAACTGCGAATAATTTTGTTGAACTTTAGTTAATGAACAGGATGCAAATGCTATAGGTTTCTCTACATTTTTATTATTTTGACCTTTTACAACATGACATAACACTGCACCAAGACCTACTGGACTTGCATCTGAACACACTACTAATGGGAGTGACGAATCATAATGGACTAATAAATTACTGTTTAACAATTTTTCTTTAGACAGCTCAAATGACTTTTGTTGAATATCTGACCAATCCCACTTTACATTTTTCTCAATTAATTCACGAAGAGGTTTTGTTAATGTACTCAAATTTTCAATGTAATTATTATAGAAATTTAACATCCCCAAGTATGACCTTAACTCTTTGACATTCTCTGGAATTTTACATTTTAATATTGCTTCGACTAATGATGGACTAGGTTTCCTACCGTCCTTACAAATGACATGACCCAAATACTCTACAGACTCTGAAAACCAAATACATTTTTCCTCATTGACTCTGACATTATATTTATTTAACCTTTCTAGTACTTTTATAACAGTTTCTAAGCAATCATTATAATCTAACCCTTTTATCAAAATATCATCGATGAAACAACAAGTATTAGGTATGCCTGACATTATCTGATCCATTACCTTTTGAAATATTGCTGGTGCTGATGCTATACCGTAGATAAGACGCCTAAATCTGTATAAACCTTTATGAGTATTAATAGTTAATAGTGACTGACTCTCCTCCTCGTTGACTAATAATTGTTGGTATGCATCTGACAAATCTAAAACAACAAATATAGATCCTCCTGACATACTAGCAAACACATCTTCAGCTTTAGGTAAAGGATAAATATCAATTTTTAAATTTGGATTGACAGTTTTCTTGAAATCAACACATAATCTATAGGTACCATTGCTTTTCTTTATAGGTACTATGGGTGAAGCCCATTCTGAATGACTTACTTTATAAATTTTGCCATCTTTTTCCATTTTATCTAAAGTTTTTGACACTTCATCTACAATGTTGTAAGGTAACTGATATGGTTTCTGAAAAACAGGGGTATGACTTTCTTTTAAGGTTAATTTTGCTTCAAATTCTTTAATGCATGAATCAGACTGTTTCTGAAATACATTTTTAAACTGACTTTTAAAATTACTTACTTGTAATTGAATATGACTTCCCATATTACTTTGACACTTAACATTATTTGACTGATAATGACTCTTAAAATTACTTGACTGAGACACACTTTCCTGATCACTCTGATCACTAGACTGAAGACTAATTGACTTTGACATTTTTGACTGACTTTGACTTGAATTATTTAAGAAATTATTTCTCCACATTGGAATCAGTTCATCTAACCAATCTCTCCCTAGTAAAGGAATAAAATCATCACTTTTAGACCCAACAATTAACAATAGGCACTTACCCTTATCTTGATACTTAACAAACACTTTAATTTGACCTGCAATATTAATATTTCCTGAAATTGAACTTAACTTGAGCTTACATTGTTGTATTCTTATTTTACTAAAGTATTTTTCATAGATAGAAAAAGGTATGATAGACACAGCTGCTCCTGTATCCACTTCCATTTTAAGTAATATATTTTCAATTCTTAAATGTGCAAATTGTGAACTTTTTGACTGACCTGACACAAGATTCATATTAATATTAAGCTTTTCTAACACACAGTCTACACAATTATTATTATTTATTTTGATATCATTAACAGATTTATTTCTACAAGTTTTAGAAGTATGACCGTACTTTTTACACACAAAACATTGCCAATCTTTGGCTGGACACGTTTGAGGGTTATGAGATCTGCCGCACCTGTAACACATTGTTGCTGGACCTCGTTGACTGCGATGACATCCCGACCGACTGGAATGCTGCTGGTTCTGACTCTTAGACTTCTCTGACATGGATTGACTGGACTGTTGGTAGTTATTGTTGGACCTCCCTGACATAGCTTTATTGGACTGATTGGACTGCTGGTACTGACTGTTCGACTTCGGGTTTGACTGACTTGATGGATTGTAACATTGACTGGACCTATTGACTCTATTATATTTGTTATTGACTTTATTTATGTTACTTTTTTCTTCTTGTAGATTCTGGATTTGATTCCGTACTGTTTCTTCCTGTAGAAATGTCTCCTTTGCCATCTCATAAGTCAGATTCTGAACACTTAGAAGCTTTTTCCTAATATTTTCTCCTCTCATGCCACAAATAAGCTGATCACGTAATGCTGTAGGTAAATATTGTGGATCAAACCTACATTTGATAGCTATTTGTTGGAGATTCCTTATATACTCAGACGCAGACTCGTTTTCCAACTGTTTTCTCTGATGGAAAATATAGCGGTTCGTTGACTCTAACCCTGGGGGTTCATATTTGTTTTGTAATATTGCACATAACTCAATAATAGTTTTCGAATTTGGTTTGTCGGGCAAACATGTGCTATGGAGTATGTCATAATTCTTGCTTCCTATGTGCGTCAAAAAGAGAGATTTCTTTAAAGACAAATCTGTAACCTTGTTCAATGTACAGTATGCCTCAAATAGCTCTATCCAGCTATTGAATCCGATATTACCATCGTAAGGTGACAAAACTCCGACGAACGCAGCTGCCGCCATTATGCGTTGTTACAAAAAGACAATTTTATACGACTCACTATTTGGGAATGTTGTTCTTCGTGGTTTTTCTTCCGCCTCGTCGCCAATGATATGTTTTATAGGTAGGGTGTATGGTTCTTGAGTAGTTGCAAGCAGGGACATTTATATTATTAAAAGACATGGACTTCAGATCGACGCTTGTATTCCAGCAGTTTACAATCGAGAGCTTATTCATAGCCAACTTAACTAGAACTTATAAATCAAAGACAACTAATTATTAAGCATAGTGTAGATGTAGATACTACACTAATAGGGTGTGTTTAGACAAACACCACATTCTCCACTTACAAAATTAAAATTTTATTGTTACATATTTTTAAACAATTCCAATAGGTAATATAATAACTAACTTACAAATCAAACCTAACTGGTGGACGACGTACCCTTAAGGACTTCCTAACGATACAAGGAGACTGTTGCCTAACTGACTGAGTTACATTAGAACTTGGCTGTGACTGTACTGGACTATCACAAACAGACTGACTTACATTTGACTGTGATTGTACTGGACTATTAGAAACTGACTGACTTACATTTGACTGTGATTGTACTGGACTATTAGAAACTGACTGACTTACATTTGGCTGTGACTGAACTGGACTTGACATTCTTAAAAAACTAGGTCTGCCTGAAATACTTACATTACTAGGAATTACAGAAGAAGATATTATATCATCATCTCTCCCACAGGAAAAATTAAATGTTGAATTTTCACTTCTATCTGAATTATAACATAATGGTGCAAAAGTTAACTGATTTAAATGCGCTTTCTTAATAACACCATTTACCACAACTAAATAAGTCATAGGACTTAATATTCTTACAATTGTTCCTTCAATAGGTGAAGTATTTCCAAAACGAATTAAGACTTTATCATTTTCACGAAAATGTGAATATACTTTAGGAAATTTCTTTGTTTTTACACTGTTATTAATTGGATTTAACATTGACAATTTTGTTCTTGGTTTAAACATCATAAGCATTGAATTAGGTGACTTTTCATTAACAGTGGTTTCTGTATTTCTATAAGACATCAAAAAATTATAAAGTTTTACATCTATATCTTGTATTTTATTGTTTTTATCAAGCAAAATTCTTTTAAGACCTTTTTTTACTATTTGGACATTCCTCTCAGCCAATCCATTGCTGGTTGGATGATATGGTGGTGATTTAGTGACTTTAATATTTAATTTGGTACAGAAATCTATAAACATAGTTGAATCAAATGGTGGTCCATTATCGGACACAACTTCACATGGTAACCCTACATATGAAAAAATTGAACTTAGTTCTTTAATCACCTCTACAGCTGTACAATCACGCATCTTTTTAACATCTATCCATTTAGAATAACTATCACAATAAATCAAAAAGTGTATTTTATGAAATTCAAAGAAATCAATATGGACTCTCTCAAAAGGCTTATTTGTTTGAGGCCATGGAATTTTTGCATTATCTGGTTTAAAATTTACTATAGCACAAGGCTCACATGACTAACATTTATTTTAAATATCTAATGACATATTTGACCACCAAAATGAAGCTCTGGCTAACAACTTAGTTCGAACAATACCAGGATGACCTTCATGCAACAAATTCAAAACTTTTTCTTGACATTTTAATGGTACTATTACTCTAGACCCAAACATAATACAATTTTCAAACACTGTTAAGTAATGACGCAAACGAAAATAAGGGATTATGGCTTGATCTGTTATTGGCCAACCTTTTTGAATATAATCTCTTACTTTAATCAATACACAATCATTTAAAGTTTCACATGCAATGTCTTCATGAGACATTGGTAACTCATTACCATAAGTATTATTATCTAACACAATTTTATTAATTGGAAGCCTTGACAAGGCATCTGCATGACACAACTGTTCACTTTTCCTATGCTGGATATCATAATCATAATTTGATAACATTAGCGCCCAGTGTTGCAATCTATGAGCTGCTAAGGTAGGTATATTTTTAGTAGGATGCAAAATATGACGAATTGGTGAGTTATCGGTGACTAAGGTAAAGTGTCTACCCCACAAATATTTATGAAATTTAGTAACAGCATAAACAATCCCTAATGCTTCTCTATCTAACTGCGAATAATTTTGTTGAACTTTAGTTAATGAACAGGATGCAAATGCTATAGGTTTCTCTACATTTTTATTATTTTGACCTTTTACAACATGACATAACACTGCACCAAGACCTACTGGACTTGCATCTGAACACACTACTAATGGGAGTGACGAATCATAATGGACTAATAAATTACTGTTTAACAATTTTTCTTTAGACAGCTCAAATGACTTTTGTTGAATATCTGACCAATCCCACTTTACATTTTTCTCAATTAATTCACGAAGAGGTTTTGTTAATGTACTCAAATTTTCAATGTAATTATTATAGAAATTTAACATCCCCAAGTATGACCTTAACTCTTTGACATTCTCTGGAATTTTACATTTTAATATTGCTTCGACTAATGATGGACTAGGTTTCCTACCGTCCTTACAAATGACATGACCCAAATACTCTACAGACTCTGAAAACCAAATACATTTTTCCTCATTGACTCTGACATTATATTTATTTAACCTTTCTAGTACTTTTATAACAGTTTCTAAGCAATCATTATAATCTAACCCTTTTATCAAAATATCATCGATGAAACAACAAGTATTAGGTATGCCTGACATTATCTGATCCATTACCTTTTGAAATATTGCTGGTGCTGATGCTATACCGTAGATAAGACGCCTAAATCTGTATAAACCTTTATGAGTATTAATAGTTAATAGTGACTGACTCTCCTCCTCGTTGACTAATAATTGTTGGTATGCATCTGACAAATCTAAAACAACAAATATAGATCCTCCTGACATACTAGCAAACACATCTTCAGCTTTAGGTAAAGGATAAATATCAATTTTTAAATTTGGATTGACAGTTTTCTTGAAATCAACACATAATCTATAGGTACCATTGCTTTTCTTTATAGGTACTATGGGTGAAGCCCATTCTGAATGACTTACTTTATAAATTTTGCCATCTTTTTCCATTTTATCTAAAGTTTTTGACACTTCATCTACAATGTTGTAAGGTAACTGATATGGTTTCTGAAAAACAGGGGTATGACTTTCTTTTAAGGTTAATTTTGCTTCAAATTCTTTAATGCATGAATCAGACTGTTTCTGAAATACATTTTTAAACTGACTTTTAAAATTACTTACTTGTAATTGAATATGACTTCCCATATTACTTTGACACTTAACATTATTTGACTGATAATGACTCTTAAAATTACTTGACTGAGACACACTTTCCTGATCACTCTGATCACTAGACTGAAGACTAATTGACTTTGACATTTTTGACTGACTTTGACTTGAATTATTTAAGAAATTATTTCTCCACATTGGAATCAGTTCATCTAACCAATCTCTCCCTAGTAAAGGAATAAAATCATCACTTTTAGACCCAACAATTAACAATAGGCACTTACCCTTATCTTGATACTTAACAAACACTTTAATTTGACCTGCAATATTAATATTTCCTGAAATTGAACTTAACTTGAGCTTACATTGTTGTATTCTTATTTTACTAAAGTATTTTTCATAGATAGAAAAAGGTATGATAGACACAGCTGCTCCTGTATCCACTTCCATTTTAAGTAATATATTTTCAATTCTTAAATGTGCAAATTGTGAACTTTTTGACTGACCTGACACAAGATTCATATTAATATTAAGCTTTTCTAACACACAGTCTACACAATTATTATTATTTATTTTGATATCATTAACAGATTTATTTCTACAAGTTTTAGAAGTATGACCGTACTTTTTACACACAAAACATTGCCAATCTTTGGCTGGACACGTTTGAGGGTTATGAGATCTGCCGCACCTGTAACACATTGTTGCTGGACCTCGTTGACTGCGATGACATCCCGACCGACTGGAATGCTGCTGGTTCTGACTCTTAGACTTCTCTGACATGGATTGACTGGACTGTTGGTAGTTATTGTTGGACCTCCCTGACATAGCTTTATTGGACTGATTGGACTGCTGGTACTGACTGTTCGACTTCGGGTTTGACTGACTTGATGGATTGTAACATTGACTGGACCTATTGACTCTATTATATTTGTTATTGACTTTATTTATGTTACTTTTTTCTTCTTGTAGATTCTGGATTTGATTCCGTACTGTTTCTTCCTGTAGAAATGTCTCCTTTGCCATCTCATAAGTCAGATTCTGAACACTTAGAAGCTTTTTCCTAATATTTTCTCCTCTCATGCCACAAATAAGCTGATCACGTAATGCTGTAGGTAAATATTGTGGATCAAACCTACATTTGATAGCTATTTGTTGGAGATTCCTTATATACTCAGACGCAGACTCGTTTTCCAACTGTTTTCTCTGATGGAAAATATAGCGGTTCGTTGACTCTAACCCTGGGGGTTCATATTTGTTTTGTAATATTGCACATAACTCAATAATAGTTTTCGAATTTGGTTTGTCGGGCAAACATGTGCTATGGAGTATGTCATAATTCTTGCTTCCTATGTGCGTCAAAAAGAGAGATTTCTTTAAAGACAAATCTGTAACCTTGTTCAATGTACAGTATGCCTCAAATAGCTCTATCCAGCTATTGAATCCGATATTACCATCGTAAGGTGACAAAACTCCGACGAACGCAGCTGCCGCCATTATGCGTTGTTACAAAAAGACAATTTTATACGACTCACTATTTGGGAATGTTGTTCTTCGTGGTTTTTCTTCCGCCTCGTCGCCAATGATATGTTTTATAGGTAGGGTGTATGGTTCTTGAGTAGTTGCAAGCAGGGACATTTATATTATTAAAAGACATGGACTTCAGATCGACGCTTGTATTCCAGCAGTTTACAATCGAGAGCTTATTCATAGCCAACTTAACTAGAACTTATAAATCAAAGACAACTAATTATTAAGCATAGTGTAGATGTAGATACTACACTAATAGGGTGTGTTTAGACAAACACCACAAGGATAAGCATTGCCATACAATGTGGCAATAATGCCAGTCCTTTGGGTACAATACCAGTAAACAACGATGTGGAGTAATTCAAATTCATTTATTTTTAACGTGCACAAATATAACATGATGACAATACACAGTGCGGCCGCCTTATTTTGTAATACTTAGTTGGTAGTTTTTAATTTAAGTAAATAAGTATGTGGTTATACCTATTTAAGTATTTTGTACACTGTGTATTTTTTTATATTTGTAAATAAATGTCTTCTGAAATAAAACTTTTTTAAATTCTTTCTTGTTTCAGTGAGACACCAGCGGCACAAATTGGCAGTTGGGTTTTCTATTATTTTAGTAATTGATGCAAATAATTTGTGTCTTAGAGTTAACAGCTAACATTCATTTGATGACCACCAGTTTAAGCAAAAAAAAAACACCATTTTATCATTTATCTTCTTACTTAAAAAACAGATCAGCTTGCAGTGAACATGTAAATCAATATTTCTTTACTTTTATTTCTTTTTATCACACGGTGCTTATAAATAGATTTTCTAATCAATATGGAATTTGCTTCTTTAATATTCGTCGTGGAATGGGTAGTCCGGGTGATCCGTGCTGTAACAGAAAAACAAACAGGTTAGCTAGGTATATTAGGTATTAGTTAGTTACCGTTTTATAATAAGTAAGTCCCACAGACTTTTACTGCCATACTCAATGCAAGGCTATTGCCAATGGGATACCCGGGGATCTAAAATCCTGGCCTGGGGCAACATCTGAAAATCCTAACGGGAAATTCCAAAAATCATCCAATTTGACAACTTTCAGCGGTCGCGTTTGCAACCTTTGCTTACCTTACCCACTTTATTTTTTAAGTTTGAGCGTATTTTTGCATTTATTGTTTAATTTATTCGTTGTCGGATTCTTAGTTTACACTATCGAAATCAAAAGCCACTGGATCACGTTCCTGTTTAAGTGAGCGAAGCCGCGGGCACATCTAGTCTATACCAATATTATAAAGACGAAAGATTTTTTTGTTTGTTTGTACCGAATAGGCTCCGAAACTACTGGATTGATTTCAAAAATTCTTTCATTAAGGAAAGCTACATTATTCCCGAGTATCATAGGCTATAATTTTGTCGGGAGCGAAGCCGCGGGGGTCAGCTAGTACATTTTATTATAAATGCAGTATTAGTAGAATGGAGGAGTCGACAGAGGCATATTATTATTACATAGTACCTAGACTCACATTGCGGCAGTTATAATAAGACCTACGCTACAGGGAACAAGTCCATTCCCACCATAGAAATCCAGACAGACAACTACTACTGAAAGAATCCTGACGGATAACTTAATGTATGATTATATTAACGAGCAGTGCATCACTGATTAAATGTTATGGTGGCTCAGTGGCTAAGACTTCGCCTCTCTTGATTGAAGTCGTGGGTTCAAATCCGGGTAAGTACCAATGTGACTTTTTCAAGTTCTTATAAAGTAAAGGTGACGGGAGCTGAGCCCGTCAACTCCTTTGAACCTAACCTATCCGTGTCGGGGTGCCCTATGCTCCCGAGCTCGCTTCGCTCACTTTTGGACTAATTAATTGACCATAATTATCGGTTCCGTATGGTGTCGGACGTAAAGAATCTCACCATCCCATATCATCCCGTGGGTGTCGTAAGAGGCGACTAAGGGATACACCAGAGAATGGGCAGCAGCGTTCTCGGTGCTCTTCAACAACAAACTGCGATCGCCAACCCGCCTGCCAAGCGTGGCGATTAAGGCAAAGCCCCCAAACCAAATGAATAGCACAAAGGAAAAACGGCCCCGAGTACCCGGCAGCCCATCTACCCTCGACAACGGTAGCGGTCGAGGCGATGGCGTGGCAAGGGGTATGAGGAATCCCCAAAGTGAACCCGGCTACCCCAATAAACACCGACGACTGGCCCTGGCAACATACAACACGCGAACACTCCGGACCGACGAGAAGATAGCCGAACTCGAGGAAGAACTGAGCAGGTTGCGATGGAGTATTATAGGGTTGTCTGAAGTCCGAAGAGAGGGGGAGGAGTCGATAATCCTCAAATCCGGTAACCTGCTCTATTTCCGAGAGGGTGACCGGCACTCCCATGGTGGTGTCGGTTTTATCGTCCACAAGTACCTGTTGAACAACGTGGTGAAGATCGAGAGTGTGTCGACCAGGGTGCCGTACCTTATACTCAGAATATCCTCGAGATATTCCCTGAAGGTCATACAGGTCTACGCACCGACCTCGACACACCCCGACGACGAGGTAGAGACCATGTATGAGGATATCTCCAGAGCCATGCATGATTTCAAAACCCACTTCACCGTTGTCTTGGGGGACTTCAACGCGAAACTGGGCAAACAAAACGAGGATGAGCTGCAAGTGGGGCAATTTGGAGTTGGACGTCGGAACCACCGGGGTCACCTACTGGCCAGTTTTATGGAGAAGAAGGGCCTCTACATGATGAACTCCTTCTTCAGAAAGCGTGAGCATATGAAGTGGACCTGGCAAAGCCCTGGTGGTGCAACTAAAAACGAGATCGACTTCATCATGTCAACCAAGAAGCAAATGTTCAATGATTAGTAGTAGTATTGGTATAGGTCAGTCTGATATCTTTTTTATTTTATTTTTTTCAAAACAAAAGAAAACGTTACATGTTGAAGTTGTTTCTTCTTGTTTAACCTATGGAAGAAGCCTTTCAGCACCGTAGACCACATACAAACGCTGCGGCATGTTATACAGAAGACCGAAGAGTATAACCTGCCTCTCTGTTTAGCGTTTGTGGACTACGAGAATGCTTTCGATTCAATCGAGACTTGGGCTGTACTGCAGTCTCTCCAACGGTGCCAAATCGACTACCGGTACATTGAGGTGTTGAAGTGTTTGTACAAAAACGCCACCATGTCAGTCCGACTTCAAGATCAGGCCTCGGAACCTATCCTTCTGCGGCGAGGTGTGAGACAGGGAGACGTCATATCTCCGAAACTGTTCACCGCTGCACTGGAGGATGACTTCAAGGTTCTGGACTGGAGAGGGCTGGGCCAACTGGATCAACGTCAATGGCGAGCAAATCACTCACTTTCGGTTTGCCGACGATATAGTGGTCATGGCTGAGACCATGGAGGACCTCAGTATAATGCTTGATGACCTCAGTAGAGCTTCCGAAAGAGTGGGTCTTAAAATGAACATGGACAAAACCAAGGTAATGTTGAATGCCCTGTGCGATAAGACCGCCCATTGTACACTTGTTTTTATGATTTTTTGTCCTGTTTATATAATGTGTGGTGTACATTAAAGAATATAATAAATAAATAATAAATGCCCATGTAACCCCATGTGATAATGTCTACCTGGGACAAACGATCCAGTTGGGTAAGGCCAACTTCGAGAAGAACTTCTGAGACGTGGCGCTCACAATGGGCCTCATCAGAAAGCTTACAGTCACCCAAAGGGCAATGAAAGGGCTATGCTCGGAGTATCCTTGCGTGATCGAATCAGAAATGTAGAGATCCGCAAGAGAACCAGGGGTACCGACATAGCCTGAAGAATTGCCAAACTTAAGTGGCAGTGGGCAGGGCACATTGCTCGTAGTACGGATGGCCGATGAGGCAGAAAACTTCTGGAGTGGCGACCGCGAACCGGAAGACGATGCGTTGGAAGGCCTCCCACCAGGTGCACCGATGACCTGGTGAAGGTTGCGGGGATTCGCTGGATGCGGGACGCACGAGACCGGTCATTGTGGCGACCCAAGTGTCGGAGGCCTATGTCCAGCAGTGGACGTCTTTCGGCTGATATGATGATGATGATGATGAATTATCAAATTGCCAATTAATCTACCATGCTTTGCAAAAGAAGTAATCTGGCGCTCGGTTGCTGCTGCCGCGGCAAAATTGCTAATATCCATTGCAAAAAATATAAAATAAAATTACAAATATTTTGTATTAAATATATGATTATATTAAAATAAAATTGTATGTTTATTTTATATAATTCCCAAAAAAACTTATTTTTGACTTTATATTTTTTCAAATATAAAATCATTTGACCAAATACTTATTTTCTTTAGATTGTTAGCTGTAATAAATTATTTGATTAAAGACCAAATGCCTAAATAACACAATCCTTGTTAATATTCTGGCAAGTAAAAATTTGCCCAAATGAAAATGCCCAAAAATCATTCCAAATATTTCATTGCTATAAAAATGGTTGCTAAAATTTGTTAAAGTAGTAAAATTTTGTCAAAATCTTTTCGCCAAAACGGCAGGATCCCCTAAATAATACTTACTCGCCCAACATACAGACGCGTCCGTTGCACTCCAAGCCAGCGATGGACTTGATATCGTCTAGGGAGAGTTGGAAGTCGAACACGTTATAGTTGTCGACGATGCGAGAATTCGTCACAGACTTCGGGATCACCACGATGCCGCGGTCGATCGCATATCTGGAACGAGAAAACACATGTTATCAATCAATCTGCCGAGCCTTTTTTCCAACTATTTTGGGGTCGAATTCTAGTCTAACCGGAGTACTCAGCTATGCTAGTATTATATTATCTGTGACTCAGCTGAGTACCAGTGTTTTGCATGGAGCGACAGCTGTGCCAAGGGATATCGTGTTACACAGTTACAGGATTTTTGAGGTACGCCACAGCCTTGATCAGATCATCGCTGTACCTAGAGGGTTTTGGTACACTGTTGCCACTCCAGAAACTTTCAGCTACATCGACCATCCATTCTGCGAGCAATGTGCCCTGCCCACAGCCACTTAACTTTGGCAATTTTTGGGCTATGTCGGAAACCTTGGTTCTCTTCGGGATGTTTTCAATTCTGATTCGATCACGCAAGGTAACTCCGAGCATATACCTCTCCATTTCCCGTTGAGTGGCTTAGAACCTTCTGATGAGGACCATTGTGTGCGACCAGTATTTAACATGGAGTTGTTACTCACCTGATCAAGACCTGTGCCGTACTCTTCCCATACTTCTTAGCCACAGCCTTGATCCTCGGGTCTTCGAGCAGCCGAGGGTCATCAGGCTTGGCCCATGGTCTGTCGGGTGAGCCCAGAGGAGAGTGCGCGGTGACTGCGATATCATGTTGCTTGCAGAAGTCGGTCAGAGGCTGTTGATTCAAGTACGGATGGACCTCGACCTTGGTAGAGAATTACAAAATAATAAGTTATTTATTAAAATTAGACTGCCTCGTTGAACTTGTTTTCGCGAGCGCTACTGCTGAGCGTGAGGTCGGGGTTCGATGCTAGGGTCGGGCAAATATGTTAATGGGTTTTTCCCATCTGACTTTGCTAAGTAGCAGCCCGGAGTCAGGCTTTGTATATTTTGCTTCACAAACTGTCGTAAGTATAACAATTGTTTATGTGTTTCTTACGAGAACTTACCGTACTTCAAAAGAGCATACAGTATTATTTGATTATTAACTTTATTTTTTAATATCTGCGATCCCTATCATAAGTTCGAAAAATATTTGACCGAATTTCATTACACCTAAAACTTTTCAACTTTTTCGTTTCGTTTTTTTTTACTTCATCTAAGTCAGGTCTGCCACTGTCTCAGTTGACCAATTCGATATTTTTCTTTACTCCAACGTTTCAATTGGTTGAAAACTTTTTACCGAAGTTGCAATTAGCCGGAATAACATTTCATCGAATTATTATGTTTCCGAACATTCATTATCATCCTCATATCAGCCGAAAGACGTCCACTGCTGGACATAGGCCTCCCTCAAGCATCGCTACTTTGACCGGTCCCGTGCGTCTCGCAACCAGCGTATCCCCGCAACCTTCACCAGGTCATCGTTCCACCTGATGGGAGGCCTTCCAACGCAAAGTCTTTCGGTTCGCGGTCGCCACTCCAGAACCTTTGTGCCCCATCGTCCATCCGTTCTGCGAGCAATGTGCCCTGTCCACTGCCACTTAAGTTTGGAAATTCTTCGGGCTATGTCGGTAACCCTGGTTCTGTTGCGGATCTCTACATTTCTGATTCGATCACGCATGGAAACTCCGAGCATGCCCTTTGGGTGACTTGTAAGCCTTCCGATGAGGCCCATTGTGAGCGACCACGTCTCTGTCCCGTAAGTAATCACTAGCAACACACACTGATCATAGACTTTCGACTTGAGACACTGTGGTAAGGTTGGACGAGAAGATACTGCGCAACTTCCCGAACGCTGCCCAGCCGAGTCGAATTAGACGGTTGACCTCTTTCTCGAAGTTGGCTCTACCCAACTGGATCGTTTGTCCCAGGTAGACATAGTCGCCCACAACTTCGAGTGTAGAGTCTCCGACCTTGATAGGAGTGGGTGTAACATGGGCATTTAGCATCACCTTGGTTTTGTCCATGTTCATCCTAAGGCCCACTCTTTCGAATGCTCTACTGAGGTCATCGAGCATTGTACTGAGGTCGCCCATGGTCTCAGCCATAACCACTATATCGTCCGCAAACTGAAGGTGAGTGATGTACTCGCCATTGACGTTGATGCCTAGCCCTTTCCAGTCCAGAACCTTGAAGAAATTCACTTTTAGCAGCCGCACTTTGCTACTGCGAAACCAACTAGGTAGTTATGTAGTACATTAAGAGACCGCGCGTTTTTCTGACGCTATTATTTGGTCATACTAGACCGAAGTAAACTCGCCACACGATCGGCTATCTTTGGGAGCGATCGTGTGCACGGGACATTAAAAATGCCGTGTTTCTTGTATGGTGGCACAAATGTATAACTGTAACTGATTTTAAAATCTACATCAAGTCTAACGGGATTAAAAAAATAGTTGTATGTTAAACTAGACCATTTTCTTAATAATTTGATCTGTGAAAATTAGAAAAAATACTAACTGCTGCCAGCGGCTTCGCCCGCCTGACAGTCGAAATTAACCCAAAGGAACCACTTGGATACAATTGTAGCCTATGTGCTCCATTCCAGTGTAATTAATAATTGCAAAGTTATGTCTAACGCGGTCAAAATAAAATCGCACTAAATCCATTGAGCGTATTATTATAAAATTTTCACTATCTCGGAGTTGAAAACCATAACCAACGGGCGTATTATTATGAAATTTTCACTATCTCAAAGACTGGTCGCGCGGAAATGAAGCGAGCGTGCATATTATTTGACATTCAGGTAAAATAAAAAAAAAACGAAACAATAAAACTTAGTATAAGTTTTATAGTTTCGTGTTTTTGTTTTTATAATGATTAATTTATAGCTTATAAATCACAAAAAATCATGTAATGTTGATTTAATTTAATTTTATCTTTGTTTTGTATTCCAATTTTATGTAATTTCCATTATAATTTGATGTAAATGTTGATATGTTTAATGTGGGAATCCCCGCTTGGCATATTTTTATTTTTTGGCATAATGTTGTTTGGCATATCGTTTTCGCATAACTTTTATCAGTATAATACATAGAGCAACACGGACCACCGGTGGTCCGTGTTGCTCTATGGTATAATAATACTTTGGGATAATGCAAAGGTTAGCATAAATGTCATTTGGTCTTATTTGTTTTACCTTAATTTGGAGTTATATATAATAATAAATATTTAAGGCATAATATTTATTCGTCATAATAATTTTTTGGGTAAATATTTGAACGTCGAAAATTAAAATACCTACGGGTAAAACGTAAATTTTCAAAATATTGAATATTTTAATATAAATTTGAATCGATTGAAAATTGATATCCCTAAGCATAAAATGTCTTATTAAATATTTAATAAAAGAACTCAAATTAATTAGCTTAAGGTGAGGCGGAGTGGCCCTCGGGCCACCCTTGAGCCGCGAACATGTTTGTTTTATTCCAAAGAACATTATGTGTAAATATTATCATTATGCGTTTATAACATTATGCTTTATAAGATTATAAATCATTATTGTTATGTCAACAGTATTTATGGCAATATACATTATGGCAAAGCATTTATGCCTAATAACACTATGCGTAATGATCAATATGCTTAATTTCGTTATGCCGATGTAAATTATAGGAATATATTTTATGCTTGTCATTAGTAAACTAAGTTTAACTAATTTTAAGGCATTCGCATGTCAATTTATTTTCATTTTATATCCTTTTCATATTCTTAATCAACTATATTAAGCTGTGTATGCTCGGCTTTGTATAAGCTGTGGTTGCCTGTAATTGAGTGTGCATTTTAGGATAATGATGATGTGTACCAATTTTTATATCTTGTGTATGTTTTATGGTTTTGTAACACTCGTTGGTGATCCTTAAATCAAATAATAAATAAATATTCCCTCAAGGTCTTTGGCGCCTGTCGCGTTATCACGCGAATGAGTGAGCCCTTCTTTACTTTTTAAACCTATGAAGATAAGCTTATCTTTTAATAACACAATTTATTAACAGCGATTGTAGTAGACTATTGATAAACTTTTATCTATTTTATCTACGGTTCCTATCTTATTCTGTCTTATCTTACGAATTTTCAGTGATTTCAGTCACTCCATTAATCTTGCTGGTTTGAATCACGCCGTGTGTAGTTGACAATGACAATGCAAAACAAGTATGAAATTAAAAGTACCATAACTAATTGACATACCTACGTACACAGATAACGAGGGTTATTAGGAAAATGCGCTCATACCACTTTGGCGAGAGGTATTTTCCTTTGAAAAAATGATGACATCAATATGACGGTCAACGTCAAAGTCAATTTACATAATATTAGAAAAGAAAAAAAATTACATGTGTCTGAACCTGATGGTCTCTGTACTGCCACCTACATCATTTCTAAAAACTCTATATACGTCATTAAATCGGACTCGATAAAAAACTATGCGTGTTCACAATAAAAAAGAAGACTGTCGAATTGAAAACCTCCTCCTTTTTTTAGAAGTTTAAACCGTACCGTATAGGATTTTTGTTTTGCATAGTTTTAGGAAATTTAATAAAAGCTTTTACAAGCTTTTATTAAATGTACGCCTCGGTGAGGCTTAGGTCCAAAGTTATAGTTGTTAGACTAGGGCGCACGGTTGGCGCAGTGGTTGAGCGATTGACTGCTGCACTGCGTGTCGCGGGTTCGATTCCCGCACGGAACAAATCAAACGATATAAAAAAAATAGACTGGATATCGTCAGAAAAAAGTCAGATACAAAAATCTTTGATGGTGTCGGGATTGCACCCATTTTGTGGGGTGATTTTATTGATACCATTATGTGTATTTAGCGGCCTTATAGCTTTATATTCACATCATCAACCTATTAATGTTCCCACTGCTGGGACACAGGACTCAGTGAGAGGGAATGGGCTGTAATCCACCACGCGGGCCCAGTGCGGTTTGGTGGATGTCACATGTCTTCGAATTTTTGGTTCTAGGACATGCCGGTTTCCTCACGATGTTTTCCTTCACCGTTTTGAGAGCAGTGGTGAAGAAATAATTTACACAAAGTAAAGCGCCTGCCTGGGCTCGAACCCACCACCAACAATTTGTAAGTCGCGGCCGATACCACTGGGCCACCACTGCTCTATATTACACTTGTATAATATAAGCCAGCCCTACCTGCAACATAGCGGGTTTAATCTTGGCACCACTCAGCACCTTCTCAATCTGTCTCTTGTTGAAGTTCGAGAGGCCGATGCTCCTCGTTAGGCCCTTTTTCACCAGCTTCTCCATTTCCTTGTATGTGTCCAGGAATTCCACCTGAGAATAGATCAATTGACCACCGTCGGGATCTCGTGGAAATAGATCATCTCCTTCCTGTAAAACAGTTTTTTTTTTCCTAAAATGGTCGTTATTGACGCTGAAGCACGCTTGCCTAGAAATAGCGATGGATAGCCGTTTTCGGTAAAATGGTAAACGGGCGATTTTAGGGCATTCTTTCATTATGTGGACAACTAACTTTAACTTTTGAATAAATAAAACTAAGGAGTGGAATTCCCTGCCCGAGTATGTGTTTCCTGATAGCTACAACCTTGGAGTCTTTAAGTCAAAAGTGAATAGGTTACTTCTAGGTAAGCATCACAACATCGCTTACCATCAGGTAAGATAGTTGTCAAACGCGATCCTATCAATAATAAAAATAAGTTTACCTTCAAGGCCTCAGGCCAGTGAATCAGATACAGATCCAAGTACTCTAATCCGAGATTCTCGAGAGTGACCCTGATGGCTCCTTCAACAAGGTCTGGACGATGGAAGGTGGACCACAGCTTCGAAGTTATGAAGATATCCTCCCTATAACCATAACTATAATATACTAGCTTTTGTCTGGACGATGGAAGGTGGACCACAGCTTCGAAGTTATGAAGATATCCTCCCTATAACCATAATTATAATATACTAGCTTTTGTCTGGACGATGGAAGGTGGACCACAGCTTCGAAGTTATGAAGATATCCTCCCTATAACCATAATTATAATATACTAGCTTTTGTCTGGACGATGGAAGGTGGACCACAGCTTCGAAGTTATGAAGATATCCTCCCTATAACCATAATTATAATATACTAGCTTTTGTTATGAAGATATCCTCCCTATAACCATAATTATAATATACTAGCTTTTGCCAGCGGCTTCACCCGCGTGAATGTCGAAAATTATCCCTAAGGAACATATTCCCGGGAATAAAATTATTATAAGTGCTATTCCAGACTATAATCTATCCATATCAATATCCGTGCCGTAATTTCATCCAGATCTGTACAGCTATTTGAGCGTGAAGAAGTAACAAACATACAAACACACACTCATAAAACTTTCGCCTTAATATTATAATATTTATGTGATATATTTTTATCTCTTTCCCGTGACTTTGTCTGAGTAGCATTAGTACTTTAAATTGACAATTTTTTGCTCCGAGCCGCCTTACTTGAGAAATTATTCGTTCATCTTAGAAACTGCCACCAACCCTTATGGATGCTTTTCGGGATAAAAACTATCCTGTCCTTCCTAGGGTCATAAACTTTATCTAAATTGGTTTAGCGGTTTAAGCGAGACAAGGTAACAGACAGTCAGACAGAGTTACTTTCATGTTTAATATTAGTCTGGATATGGATATATATGGTGTATTTTATGCAAATTATTAATATTAGTTTTTGCTTTCCATGGCTTAAAAATGCACCTGCCATGTTATCTCTCCATCGCTCCTTATAGACTAGTAGAAGTCCTATGGCCTATGGCATGAAGTCTGCCATTGTATCTTTGTGCAATAAGTATAAATAGAAAAAAAAATAATGAAAAATCTTTTTACAAAAAAAAAAACCGACTTCCAAATAAAAACACTACAAAGTGAAAAATAAATTCAATTTCGGAAGTCGGTGTTCCTGTTTTCGTTTCTTAGTTTTTTGACACCGACTTCCGAAATTGAATTTATTTTTCACTTTGTAGTGTTTTTATTTGTTGTGGTACATAATGGACCAGTTCTATAGGTTAGGTACCTATAATGTCCAAAGTGAAGCCAGAATTGATTATCCCAATAACATGAAACTTAAACAAAACCGGTGGAATGAGAGTATACCAGGGTTAACTGTTCACACCTGCGTACCCTCTTTAGAGCGTACTAGTGTGATGTTATGTTATGTATTGGTAAAAACAATAAACAGACATGCGATTGCAGCTATCCCGAGTGATTTGCAGTCATTTATTGAAGAGTTCCGATGTATATCTCCAAAGTTCTTCATCAGATTTTGATGAAATTTAAATGGGACCACATGACAAGCACCAGCTTTCAAATAAAAAAAGAATCATCGAAATCCGTCCACCTAGTAAAAAGTTCTGAGGTAACAAACATAAAAAAAAAAAAAACAGTCGAATTGATAACCTCCTCTTTTTTGGAAAGTCGGTTAAAAAAAAATACAGTCGAATTGATAACCTCCTCTTTTTTGGAAAGTCGGTTAAAAATAAAAAAATATATTTTATTTATTATTTTGAATGCTTGAGGTCAGCTGCATCTCGGTTAGACTGGCAGTAATATAGTTGGGTAAAGGGTAGGAAGATGAATGTTTACTAAAGATAAGCATACAATTTAATGCACCAATTTACATTGGCATAACGAAAATAGAAATCATATTTCTAGGCATAAATGTTTTGCTTAAATGTATATTGCCTCATATACTGTTGGCATGATAATAATGAAGCATATTGTTATAAACACATAATGATAGTTACACATAATGTTCTTTGGCCCCGCCGCACTATAACCTAATCCAATTGAGTCCTAACCTTTTTTAAACCGACTTCAAAAAAAGGAGGTTATCAATTCGATACGTACGTATGTAGTATTGTTGGAACCCAGAATTTTCACGAAAATTGCCCAAATGTTCGGGTACTCCGGTGTCAGTAAAAAGCCGATTTCTCGGAAGTTTTGTATAGGAACCATGTATGGAACTTATGTTGTTAGAATTGCTATAAAATAATCTATCACATTTAAAATGAATTTATCCTATCCTTTAAATATTTATATATATATATATGTAGTATAGTAGTTCTGGGCGCAACGTTATCACGTATATGAATTTATTCATGTTCGTACTTATGTAAATATTGTGAAAAACGTATTTTTTTAAAAGAGTAGATATGGAGTTTCTTATGCGTTCTTCTCCATAACAAGCTACTTTTCCGAATGCACGATAGAATAATTTTTATTACTTGTAAATAATTGTTAACTTTCAAAAGACCCGCTTAATGGCCCAGTTGAAATAAATTCATTTGACATTGACTATATACCGTTGAACAATTAATTGCACGCCATTTGGTTCTATTTTCGGCAACTGTCATCCAGCTGCTACCAGCTACCCTGCGATGGTCGTCGCTCCACCTAGCCGGTCTCTACTCAAGAACACGTCTACCCCAACGGTTATCGGTTCTACGACTTATATAGCCGGCCCATTGCAACTTCAGCTTGCTTATTCTGTGACCTACGCCTACAACTTTGGTTCTCTGCCAGATCACCTCGTTTCGGATTCGATCCCTTAGAGCGACCCCGAGCATACCCCTTACTTCTCCGTAATCATGCATACATACATAAGCGCTTATTTCCCATGCGGGTAGGTAGAAACTACAGAACACCACCAGCTACGAGCTTAACATACTGCTTTTGTTTCACTTACGTTCATACATCTAGTCATTCACACACGCCTGTTATGAGTACTGTGCACCCTGGCTGTTCAGAACTACATCATCAATGAGATCCGTGTTTCTACTTCTAGTGCTTCCTCTCCTGGCATTTTCACTTACGTCTGACTTTTATTATTCGCATTTCATTCATCCTCTCAACATGTATATACCATCAAATAATGCTCTTTTAAATTTTTCATCTAAAATATAAAATGCGAGTATATTACATTATGTTCAAAATAATGAATACGGATAATTATTTCAAAGGCAGAAAGATGATGAAGATAAACTAAGGGTACCTCTTGACAACACCCTCGTCAAACTTAGTCTTCAAACCGGCGCCCACGTCTCTTTCATTCTGATAGACGTGAGCGCAATCAATAAGGCGGTATCCCGCGTCTATGGCAGTCTTCACCGCCTCTGTCACTTGGCCGGGTGGGGACTGCGAAATAATAATAAAAAACCGTTTAAAATCGTCATCATAATCATCATTCAGCGAAAAGACGTCCACTGCTGGACATAGGCGTCTCCCAGGCGTCGCCACACTGGTCGGTCCTGAGCGTTTCTCAACCACCGGATGCCCGCAGCCTTGACCGGGTCGTCGTTCCACCTAGAGGGAGGCTTCCAACTCTGCGTCTTCCAGTACGCGATCGCCACACCAGAAGTTTTATATGCGCTATTCCAGACTATAATCTATCTCTGTGTCAAATTTCATCCAGATCCGTTCACCCGTTCTGGTCTAGGGTTAAATGGAAAAACATTAGGCACTTGGCACAAGTAAAGGGTATTAAAAACTAATTTAAAAAAAATGTCTCCGGATTTATTTTTATACTCCACTGTCGTCTTAGCAAAGGTTTTGTCAGCGTTATCTTTGCATTTTTTTTTATAGCATTGTCTATATTTTGTTACGGAGTGGATTTTAACTCCTAAAATAAGCCTATACCTACTTAGTTAGTCTCACCAAGATAGCAATGTTACATAGGTGAGATTTTTTTTATATTTGACTGTACCAAGTTGGTGATCAGTTTTGAAGCTTTGCTTATACACCATTTTGGTTCTCTGAAGGTTTACTTTGGGGTAAATTGAATACGTTCTGCCTGGTGAGTTGTATGGACAAATAGTTTTCATTACTTTCCGTTTCAGCTCGCTGAACATAATCTCCAGGAGAATCATTTTAGGATTTGTTCAACAATGCAGAGTTCCACTGGTATACAGACGGAATTCGGGTGAATGTATGAGGTGGCTTCCTGCGTTATGGATGCAGGATGCTACAAATTGGAAGAGAGGCATGATTAGGGATGTATAAAAGATGGTGGGGTTATGCCCAGATAGTGGGAAGTTCGTAGGTAGAATAGGCTTCCTGGTAGTTACTTTCATAGTGACGGAATCCTTCAATATCGATATCAGCATTAACCAAAATACGGCACTTTGTGAGTATTAAATGGGCAATTTATGTGTATGGGCTAGTAAAACTCAACATTTCGATTCGGAATAAAAGTATCTTTTTTAACTTTCGTATATATCGACACTTTAGAAACTTAACAAAGTTACCACAACACTAGATATCTTCCTATAAAGACTAAGGCGCCTGGTAGCCAAAAAAAATTTGATTAGTATTATTATTTTTCTGTTTTTAATATAAAAAACCGGCCAAGTGCGAATCGGACTCGCGCACGAAGGGTTCCATACTTGGTAAATTGCGGTTTACGATTTATGACGTATTAAAAAAAAACTACTTACTAGATCTCGTCCAAACCAATTTTCGGTGGTAGTATACATGGTAATGTACATCATATATTTTTTTTAGTTTTATCATTCTCTTATTTTAGAAGTTACGGGGGCGGGACACACATTTTACCACTTTGGAAGTGTCTCTCGCGCAAACTATTCAGTTTAGAAAAAAAATTATTAGAAACCTCAATATCATTTTTGAAGACCTATCCATAGATACCCCACACGTATGGGTTTGTAGAAAAAAAAAAAATAGTTTCAGTTTCAAGTATGGGGACCCCCAAAATTTATTGTTTTTTTTTCTATTTTAGAGTGAAAATCTTAATGCGGTTCACAGAATACATCTACTTACCAAGTTTCAACAGCATAGTTCTTATAGTTTCGGAAAAAAGTGGCTGTGACATACGGACGGACAGACAGACAGATAGACATGACGAATCTATAATGGTTCCGTTTTTTGCCATTTGGCTACGGAACCCTAAAAAAGACTCCTATTGAAATAAAAACTATATATTTAGGGTTTTAGGCAATAGTAACAATACGCACAAAGCATTTATCATGTATTTTAATGTAGCTAATAAATGTTATGATTAGATATTGTCTTCTTATAAAGACATGGCGTGGAAGGCACAGAAAGGAATCTCCTGTTTAGAAGACAGTGTCGCTCAAATGGTTAAATTATCAATTTACGTACTTACATAGATACACACTATACTCCAATTAAACTCCAATTATTTTTATTACTTGTAAATAATTGTTAACGTTCAAAAGAGCCGCTTAATGGCCCAGTTGAAATAAATTCATTTGACATTGACTATATATACCGTTGAACAATTAATTGCACGCCATTTGGTTCTATTTTCGGTACTTGTCATCCAGCTGCTACCAGCTACCCTGCGATGGTCGTCGCTCCACCTAGCCGGTCTCTACTCAAGAACACGTCTACCCCAACGGTTATCGGTTCTACGACGTATATAGCCGGCCCATTGCAACTTCAGCTTGCTTATTCTGTGAGCTACGTCTACAACTTTGGTTCTCTGCCAGATCACCTCGTTTCGGATTCGATCCCTTAGAGAAACCCCGAGCATACCCCTTACTTCTCCGTAATCGTGCATACATACATAAGCGCTTATTTCCCATGCGGGTAGGTAGAAACTACAGAACGCCACCTACTACGATTCTTGCATACTCCTTTTGCTTCAGTTACGTTTATACATCTAGTCATACACGAACCCTGGATATGCTCAAATTAATTTTGATAAACATAGTGCATGTACGTCCATGAACATTTATTTAAGATATTTTTATAACTTTCCTCCGGACTAGAATTTTCTCCAGTATCATGAGTACGATTACAAACATTTAAACTGACACGTACACGAATACCCAGACCCGATTAAATAAAAAAAATAATATAAACCATTACCATCAGGAATTACTCTACAGCAGTCCGGAGACTGGCTTTGATCCCGGTTCTATTCCACCCAGAGAAAACAGACGTGATTTTTAATCCAATTATTGCAACTTAATTTATTATTAATAGCTCAAAAATAGGAAACTTACCTTCCAGGTCCCAAGCCCAAGAACAGGGCAAGTTCGTCCATTGTTCAAAATAATAGATATGTTGGTCGACATTTTAAAAACACTTGTACACTCCACGAAGTATATCACGATACTGAAGTATCAACAACGATCAGTTTATTTTCATGACTACTGGATAAATAAAGGTGTGGTTCTGTTAGCGCGATTGTGCGACATAAAGACGTAGGTAGGTTCGTAATTAATTAGTATTTTCCGTTAATTGTTAGTGGTCATGTGTATTATCATCACGTTATTAGTTTTGTGAGTGTGGTTCTGAAAGTATAGCGTTTTCTTTTAGTAGGTAGATACCTGAGTACTTTCTTTACATTAAAAAAAAACTAGAATAGAATAAATGAATTATATTTACACAAGTATGAATAATTTATTTATGCTATATCATACTCAATACATTACTTGCTTCCACATGTGAAATTAGATGGTACGTTACAAATTTAGACCATTGTGGACCCTGTCGGGCACTGCAAAAGTAGGAGAGAGGAAGAGGGCTTTTATTTGACTAAGTATTTATTTATTTAGTAGATTCTAATTTTTTAAGTTGAAAATTTGTCATTTAAATATTCAATAACATTCAAATAGCATTCAGTTAAACTTATTAATATTTTTTGTTTAAAATTTATTTATGTAGGTATATGATTGGAATTTGTTAAATTAAAAATTTGTCATTTAAATATTCATTACCTTCTAATATCATTTAGTTTTGAATGACCTTCAACTCCTCAAACAGAAATTTAAATCCATTGGCCTGGAACTTAACCCCTCAAAGTGCGAAATTGATCTCTCTGACGTTACTGACAGACAATCGACTTTAGATAAATTTAATGCAATAGCCCCGCAAATCAAAATCTTAGAAAAAGTTCCCTGCACCTCCTAGGTTTCCCTATTTTAGAAGAAAGTTTTTCATCTTTCATCGAAGACAAAATCAAACACTTTAATGATATTTCGGATTGACTCTCCAAAATTAATTTACATTCGGCATTCACCCTTATCAGATATTGTTGTTTCGGTCCAAATTTTATGTATTTTCTCCGTTCTTCTCCTCTTTGGAAGAAACCACAACTTTTGGACAAAATTGACCAAATTATTCGCAACACATTAACATCCATTCTTAATGTGGCCTTGGACGACCGAGCGTGGCTGCAAGCCACCCTACCAATTCGTTTTGGTGGCCTCGGCGTCCGCAAAATTTCTAGTGTAAGCTTACCAGCGTTCCTGTCTTCTGTCCACAGCACTGAAAAGCTAACCAGAAAATTTTTAGCTCTTTCCCTGGTTGACTCCGAAGTGCCGTGCTTGACAGACGCAGAGGACGCCTGGAAAGTGGCTTGCCCGGATACGGATCGGCCCGAGAACCCATTTTCCCAGAGGCAGTGGGATGAGCCGCTCTGCAGGTTGGTACGGAATAACCTTATTAATACGTCTACCAATACTGCTGAGCGTGCCCGCCTGCTGGCTGTGGGTGAGTGGGAGTCGGGCCTCTGGCTTCAGGCACTACCGTCGCCTAACATAGGTACTATGCTAGGTGACACAACCTTCCGACTCGCTACGTGCCTGCGATTGGGCGCTACTTGTGGGGCTCCACATCGCTGTCAATGCGGTGAAGCAGTCGACTGCCTCGGACACCATGGCCTATCTTTTAGTAAGAGTGCAGGTCGGATTGCGCAGCACGCTAGCATTAATGATCTCATCCGTCGTGCTCTTGCCACCGCCGGGGTGCCAGCTGTCTTAGAACCCAATGGCCTGGCACGCGTCGATGGGAAGAGACCAGATGGTATGACCATAATGCCTTGGAAGTTGGGTAGGTCTTTGGTGTGGGATGCAACTTGCGTCGACACCCTTGCACCATCCCATCTTCCTAGCACGGTGGGCTGCGCTGGGGCAGCTGCTGCAGGTGCTGAAAACCTCAAACGGCGCAAATACAACAATTTAATTGGTAATTATGTGATTGAGCCGTTTGGGGTTGAAACACTAGGGCCATGGGGTCCGAGTGCTCACATATTATTTCGGGATATCGCCAAACGGTTGGTCGACTCTTCTCGAGACCAGAGGGCTGGCCTTTTTTTTGGCCAAAGAATCAGCATTGCCATTCAACGTGGCTATGCTGCCAGCCTTCTGGGCACTTTTCCTGTTGACAGCGATGTGGACGAATTTTTTGACGCCCCGTAAATGTACATATCTTTATTCTTATTTTATTTCTAATATTAGTTTGTTTGTTAGTTTTGTTTTTTAGTATTAATGAATAAAGTTAAATTTAGAATTAGTATTTCTTACTTATTAGTCAATATGTAAAAACAATTATCGTTACAGTTGGGATTTAATGTTAGTATGATTGTGCCTAGGGTAGTATATTCGGATAGTTTGCTTTCACATACAAATCTTAGTTCTAAATGGGTGAACACAACCATCTATTATTGTTTACCGATTTCCATTATTTTAGTTACATTTAGAGAACATTGTAAATTAACAATTTTGTTCATTATTTTTGTTTCAAAAACATTTTATAATCAATTAATAACTTATCTATTTTTTTATACTTAGATCTTTCTTGACTAAAGGCTATATATGGGGCTGACGATAATATAAGTGCATATGACTTAGACATAATTATTAACATTATGAGGTACAGTCAACATTGTTATACAATGTATACTGGCTTATCAAAGCTAAAGAAAATTTAAAAGTACCTAAACAGAAGCTTATCATCTAAAATATAACTTACAATTTTTGATTGATTTATTTAAGTGCGAATTTCACTTAACTCCAAATCTATTTGGAATTCTGTGTATTTAGGCAAGGTTTAACATTTTCAAAAAGGACGTAATACAAATCACTTGGTGATAACCGAAGGGTGCAGAGCACTTGAGTTTGCACACACAAAATGGAATAAAATGTCTTCTAATTTGTAGGAGAGACTTAAAATACTTGATTTAAAGTGTTTTGTAGAGTGGCTCTAAGTATGAGACCATTCACATCGGATGTGATATTATTAGTGTGGGAGAGAGGTTTCTATTGCAGGATATTTAATTATTAAAATATTAAGTCTAAAGCTCAATTAATTTAATATTAAAATAAAAGGGATAGAATAACTTATAACTTAGTGGAACTATCAGTAGCTAATTTTAGGTGATCATAATGATGTTTGACAATATGTTTGCCTATTAATTATAAGAGGAAGTGTGTGGTTACCTTTGTTTTTAACTACTTTATAGGGACCTTTCCACTCAGGTGACAATGATTTTCGCATTCGTTTTTTTAGATAAATTAAATCACCAACTTTATAAGTCAGGTCGGGACCGTTTGTAATAATACTCTTTTGATGTCTCTTGGGTTTATTTATATTTTCTATGGCTCTGTTATGGGATAGTTTTAAACGGTGATTTAACATTTTAATGTATTCGTGATAGGTGCTAGTAGGGTCTAATTTATAAATTAAATCTGGTACCTAATTAAGGTTTATGACCGAACAGTACTTCATACGGTGTGAATTGAGTGGTTGTATGGACATGGTATATGGTATTGTTATAAGCAAGGATACCTGTATAAACATATTTATACCAATCTGTTTGATCATTATTAACATAAGATTTTAGATATTCCTTTAAAGCGGAATGACTCCTTTCTAAAGCTCCTTGTATTTGAGGATGATAGGGTGTTGACCATAGTAGTTTTATTTTAAGGAATTCGCAGGTTTTTAAACAAATCAGCTGTAAAATTAGTACCTTGGTTAGTCAATATGGTTTTAGGGATACCGAATAGGGAAATAAAGTGGACAAGGCATTCGCAACATTCTTCAGCTGAAGTATTAGTAATGTGGTAAGCAAACGAGATTTTTGTCAAGTCGTCTTGAATTTTGTAGTTGGCGAATTCAAATTCAAATACATATTAACCCAATTTGTATTTTAATATGAATTTGCCAGCTTCAGGAAGTGGCCTTACAATGTCGTCACTAACGCGTTCAAAAGGAGCTGTCGATGTAGAAGTAATCTGCACTGGGGCTCGATTGGTTTGACGAAGAGCTTTATATATATTGACATTGGGAGCATTTCTTTACATAGTTTTCTATGTCGGTTTTCATGTTTTTCCAATAATATCGTTCTCTGATGCGATTGTACATACGTGATTGTCCTACGTTACCGGCTATGGGTAAGTCATAATTCTGTTTTAGAATTTTAAGAATTTCACTTGGAAATGGAAAGATAATAGTATTTTTATGTATATTAATTATTTTATTTGTATTATGAAATACATATGCTAGAATATTGTATATTTTAGCTTATGAAAGTTTGACGAAGGGGTCTTTGAAATCTGAGATAGCTATTTCATTGGGAATTTCATCGGTTCCTACTAATAATTCGTTTCGTAGGTTTTTCAGTGATTTGAATAGATCAGGCTTTGGGAGTTCATCAAAGTGATGCACTTTAATGAAGAGGAAGTAGTAGGACTTATCTTTCAATTTCAGGTTTACAAAGGAATAAAGAGTTCTTTCTTTACTCATTAAGTCAGAGATGTCACCATAGTTAGCAAGGATTTCTTCTATGTAAGGATTTGATTCATCAAGATCTATGGATGTCGGTACAATGATAACTTTGGAATTTGAACAAACTAAAAAGTTTGTTTACTCGTGTATTATGGTATTATAAATACGATTCTTTTTCGACGTAGCTTTAAGGAAATCCGAGTATAAGTTTTCAAGCACGGACCTTGTAAGTTTACTGGCGAGTTTTCAGGGGTTTCAGAATATGGTAAGTTTTCAGCATTATAGTTCGGGAAATTTAGGTTATCTGGATTGGTACTAATACTGTTTTCATTTTCAGAATTTAAAAGACTCGGCGGGGGCTGTGAATCTAAAGGATTAGGCCGTGAGGGTCCTGGTTTTTGGGAAGTAGATCTGGTTAATATATCTGCAGGATTTGATATTGGTAGGACAGGGGTAGCTTCTAAATATTCGGGTTTTATTGCATTTACATTACATATTACCCCTGTACACATATTGGATATCTAGATAGTGCATCTGCGGCAGAGTTGAGTTTTCCCTTTTTGTAGATAATTTCGTATTCATATTCCTTTAATTTTAATCTCCATCTTTGTAATTTGCTGGAGGGATCCTTATGATTGAAAAGCCATTTTAATAGACGATGATCGGTAACAAATTTGGAATTTCCGACCATACATCATGGTCTAAATGTTTTACCACCAAAGATGTTTGCTAGTAATTCTTTTTCAGTGGTATTGTAATTGGCTTCACTTTTGTTAAGAATACGGGACGCGTAAGCTATCGGCCTTTCTTTACCATTCTCTCCTTGAGAGAGTATGGCACTTATCGCGTAATTGGAAGCGTCACACGTGAGTATGAATCGTTTAGAAGAGTCTGGATATGCTAATAGAGGTTTTAGATCGGGTTTAACGCCATCACCAGTGATTTGGTGACCAAGACAGAAAACTTCCTTTCGAAGGAACTCGCATTTGTCGGGTTGCAATTTAAGATTATAGTCTCTTATACGTTGGAACACTGGTTATAGGTTTCTGATGTGGGAGTTGTTGTGTGAATGTACCTTAACTCTATGAATGATAGAGGTTTGGTCGATGAAGCCTGGTGTAATGGGCAACACTGGGGCGGGGATGGTGAGAGGTACCAACGGAGGCTAGGACTAGAAGCTCGGTGCTTAGAGCGTTAAGAGAGTAGATCTATTATAAAGATGTATAAATAAAAGTGATTCATTATATTTATATTGTGTTTATTTAAATACGTAACATCATCATAAACATGGTGTCAGGTGTAAAATAAGTTGAATGCACCAAACGTAACGTGAAAATGGAAAAGTTTAGCGTCGCCGGCCATGTTGGGCCGCTTACTCTTGACGGCGAGAATCACGCTGAGGCTTGGAAGAAATGGTTCCAAAAATTGGATATTTTTATAATTGCCAATGATTTAGAGAAAGCCCCAGACAAGAGAAAAACGGCGATCCTTTTAAACGCCATCGGTGACGCTGGAATAGAGATTTATAATTCATTTGATTTGGGTGATCAGAAAAATGATTTCCAAATTATAAAATCGAAATTTGACGAATACTTCATACCTAAAAAGAATATTTCAATGGAACGTCACAAGTTTTTTACTAGAAAGCAGAGTCCAACTGAATCTTTAGAGCATTATATAACCGAGCTTACTAACAGCAGCTTTTCCTGTGAATTTGGTGACCTGCGGGAGAGTCTAATTAGAGACATATTAATAATAGGTATAAGAAACAACACAACAAGAAAAAGATTATTAAGGGCTGATGACATAGATTTGTCAAAAGTCATAAGAATATGTAAAGCTGCTGAACTCTCACAGAAGCAGTTATCTGAGATATCCTTAGAAAATGGAAACAGGAATAGTGCAGTGTCTGAAAATGTATTTTCAGTAAAATTTAAGAAGAAAGTGAAGGAAAATCAAAGGATTTGTTTCAGATGTGGTTTCCAAGGTTGGGAGCCTTCACACAAGTGCCCGGCTATGGGTGCTACATGCCTAAAATGCCAAAGGAAAGGCCATTTTGCGAAAGTTTGCAAGAGTCGCCATGTGGCAACAGTAGAGGACCGGGACAGTGATTTGCAAGAGGCTGAGGAAGTAGAAACATTTTTTATTGGATCACTGGAGGTGAACAACAAAAGTGAGTGGCTTGAGAGATTATTGATTAACGGAAAAGCAATTATGGTAAAATTAGATACCGGTGCACAAGTGAACTGCATGTGCTATGATACATTTAAAAACTTAGAACTTAACTCTAATTTTATTATTAGAAAACCTATAAAATTAATAACATTAAACAGTAAAAATATATCAGTTAAAGGAGTATGTATTATAAAATGTTGCCTGGAAAATGGCAATACATATAATGTTGAATTTGTAATTGTAAATTCACCTTGTACAACTATTTTGGGACTAAGAACATGTGTAAACATGAAACTTATTAGCAGAAATTTTATAAGTAAAGTTTTATCAATAGAATGTCCCAATGTAAATATGCTTGTAGAAAGTCATTCTCAATTATTCAAGGGAATAGGTTGTTTTGATAAACCATACAAAATTGAATTACAGGAATGTGCAGTTCCCAGAGCCGATCCACCTCGCCGAGTACCCATTGCGCTCTGTAAACCTTTAAAAAGTGAATTGGAACTTATGATTAAAGAAGATATTATTACAAAAGTAGATGGCCCGGCGGAGTGGGTCAACTCTATGGTAATTACTAAAAAAGCAAATAATAAATTAAGGATTTGTATTGACCCTCGTTACTTGAATCAATTTATTATCAGACATCATAAACAAT
Source organism: Orthosia gothica (assembly GCA_949775005.1). Lineage (NCBI taxonomy): Eukaryota > Metazoa > Arthropoda > Insecta > Lepidoptera > Noctuidae > Orthosia > Orthosia gothica. The sequence continues at coordinate 3,712,848 of OX459061.1, read as the reverse complement.
TGCCAACGGTTGAAGATATTATGGACAAACTTTCAGGAGATAAATACTTTACAAAACTAGATTGTAATAGTGGGTTTTGGACAGTCAAATTGGATGCAGAGAGTTCAAAACTTTGCACTTTTTCTACGCCATTTGGCAATTATAAATATAAAAGATTACCATTTGGACTTTCTGTATCCACCGAAGCTTTTCAGGAACGTATGGACGAATCATTCAGTGGTATTGAAGGGGTTGAATTTTACTGCGATGACTTGATTGTTCATGCAAATAATATAACTGATCATAATGAAAGGTTATTAAAGGTTTTTGAAGTAGCAAAAAAGTATAATGTAAAATTCAATAAAGACAAATCTAGATTTTTACAGAGTGAAATAAAATTTTTAGGCATGATTATAAATGGTGATGGGATCAAACCAGACCCTTCAAAAGTAACAGCTATTACAAATATAAAAATTATTAAGGATAAAAAAGAGTTAGAACGTTTTCTAGGTGTGACAAATTATTTATCCCGTTTTATAAATAATTATTCTACTATAACTGCACCACTAAGAGAACTATTAAAAAAGGATGTTATATTTCAATGGGATAAACCCCATGAAGATTCATTTAATAAATTAAAAGACATTCTTTCACAAGCTCCCACATTAAAAATTTTTGACAGCAATAAAGAAGTTACTATTTCTGTAGACTGCAGTAGTGAAGGTGTAGGTGCATGTATTATGCAGGAGGGACAACCAGTTGCTTATGCATCTAAAGCATTGACCGACTGTCAAAAAGGTTATGCTCAAGTAGAAAGAGAAATGTATGCAATAGTTTTTGGTTGTATGAAATTTCATAAATACATCTTAGGTCGACATGTTACTGTAGAAAGTGACCACTCAGCACTAGAGACATTATTTAAAAAACCTTTAAGTAAAGTACCAGTAAGACTTCAAAGAATGATGCTAAAAATACAAGGGTATGATATTCTTGTTAAATATGTCCCAGGTAAAAAAATGTTTATATCAGATTTTTTAAGTAGATCATACCTCCCAATAAACCACAAAGAATCAGATAGGTTTGATGAAGAATTAAACAAAGAAATAATTTGTCATGTAGAGATTGCATTGGAATGTCTTCCTATTTCTAAAAGGAAGAGAGATTTAATAAAAACAAAAACTAAAGAAGACAATACTCTTAATATTATAACAGATTATAACATTTTTTATATAAAAAATGGTTGGCCAATCTCTAAAAATACAGTGCCTGATAGTGTCAAACCCTTTTGGAATTTTAGATTTGATCTTTCTGTCATTGATGGTATAATATGTAAAAATAATTTGCTGGTGATACCAATATCTCTACAAAAAGTTATGTTACAACTAATTCATGAAGGACATTTTGGTATAAATACTTGTATCAATAGAGCCCGGAGTGTAATGTTTTGGCCTAATATTTCATCTCAGATTAAGGAAATGTGCCTAAGCTGTCAAACTTGTGCAACATACAGGAGCAATAATACTAAAGAACCTATACAATTTCATGAAATACCAGATTTACCATGGATAAAGTTGGGCTCTGACTTGTTTGAATTTAATAAAGAGCATTATTTACTTGTAGTGGACTATTATAGTAAGTATATAGAAGTGGTTAAATTACACCAATTATCATCTAATATAGTAATAAAACACATGAAAGCTATAATGGCAAGACATGGTATTCCTCTTGAATTGGTCAGTGATAATGGTCCGCAATTTTCAAGTAAAGAATTTGGACAATTTGCCTTGGAATATGATTTTATACATACAACTTCTTCTCCAAATTACCCAAAATCTAATGGACTTGCTGAATCAAGCGTCAAAATAGTTAAAAATATTTTCAAGAAATGTTATCATGACAGTTCTGATCCATATATAGCATTGTTAAACTTAAGGAACCAATGTAAGGGTGATTGTCCATCTCCTGCTAATTTGCTATTTAATAGAAATCTTAATATTAAGTATCCGGTGTCCAAAAAGTATCTACAACCACAAATCTCAAAGCGTAACAAATCATTGGACAAATTAAAACAACATAAAATTAAGCAGTATTACAATAGAAATGCAATAACTTTAAAAGAATGTTATCCAGGCCAACATGTTAGATTTAAAAAGAAGAGTGAAGATAAGTTTTGGACACCCGGAAAAATAGTATCTAAGCTGACTGATCCTCGTTCATACATGATTGAGGATCAGTTGGGTAATACGTATCGCAGAAACAGGCAACACATCAATTATGATTATGGTTGTAGCACTGACATTAGTGATGATAGTCATAATGCAAATGTAAACAAATCAGAGTATATGTTAAGTGATGATGAGTCTGTGCACAATTTTAATGTACCTATATCTCATGAATATTCTAATGAACCTGTATCTAATGATAATTCTAATATACCTGTATCTCATTATAATTCTAATTTACCTGTATCTCATCATTCTGAAACTATGAAACTAACAAGATCAGGAAGGCAGGTCAAACCTCCTATTCGTTATGGGTTTGATGATTAAGGAGGGGAATGTTGTGTGAATGTACCTTAACTCTATGAATGATAGAGGTTTGGTCGATGAAGCCTGGTGTAATGGGCAACACTGGGGCGGGGATGGTGAGAGGTACCAACGGAGGCTAGGACTAGAACCTCGGTGCTTAGAGCGTTAAGAGAGTAGATCTATTATAAAGATGTATAAATAAAAGTGATTCATTATATTTATATTGTGTTTATTTAAATACGTAACATCATCATAAACAGGAGTCTAGGTCATAAGAGCAAGTTACGATATCGTCAAGATATACAAAGCATTGGATTCCTTGTAGTCCAGATAGGACAGAGTTTATGAGTCTCTGGAATGTTGACAGAGCGTTTTCAAACTAAAAGGCATTCTTTTAAAATCGAAATATCCCTGCGTTACTCTGAATGCAGTTTTAGCTGCATCTTCGTGTGACATTTTAATCTGATGGAATCCAGAAGCTAGGTCTAGAGTTGAAAAGTATTTAGATTTTCCTAGTTGGTCTAGTATTTCAGAGATGTCGGGGATAGGATAAGAGTCTTCGATAGTGATGTCGTTTAGTTTTCTGTAGTCTATGACAACTCTCTATTTTCATCTTTTTCTTTGTAACGACCCAAATAGGTGCGGACATGGAAGTTTTAATAATGCCATCGTTCAGCATCTTAGTAATTTGTTTTTGAACTTCTTGTTTATGGCATTCGGGAAATCAGTAGGAAGTGACGTTAATGAACGTAAACGGTGCGTTACTTGTTGTTTTAATATCGTGTTGTAGTGCACACGTTGCTGTCAACGGGTCACCTGATAAATGAAATATTACCAAGTAATTAGAGCTGGTTTGATGAAGAGCTTGAAATTCTTCAGAATTTAAATGGGATGTTATAAGTTATTTAAGCACTTCTTTAGTGCGGAGATAATTGATTTAAGGTAATGTAGTATTAATAGCATATTCATCACGTTGAGGAGATTCAGAGGGCATTTCAGTTGGAATCATAATAAGATTTAGATTATAATTATTATATTAATTATTTAAGTTGTAGTGACTCTGTTATTATATTTTGTTTTGACTAAGCAACTTGCTATTAGAATGTTTTCATGTTTTGTTTGATCAAGGATTAACCCTTCTTTTATTTCAGAGTTAGAGGCAGAGCATTCTTTTACCTTTTTGGATCTACCTGGAATAGAATAAATAGGTTCGTTGAATTTGAGGGGTATTGGTAATTTATCAAAATTGATTTCTTGCTTAAGGTAATCGATGTTACCACCGAAAGCAACTAGTAGATCGCTTCCGATGATGCCATAGTGAGGAAGGTGTATTTTATCTACTTCGTGGAACTTGTGATTTACAATATTCGAGGGAGAGTTGGATAATCGTAACTTAAGTGGGAAATGAAAGTTACCCTTGTTCCTTGGTTAGGTTCTATTCTTTTTAGGTTTATAGGTTCAGCTATGAGTTTATGCTTTTTCTGAATACAGCTTTTCTTAAGGAGACTTATTGTTGATCCAGAGTCTATTAGTTTATTTTTTGGTCAATTTTTATTTGGTAATAGGATTCAGAATCATCTTTATATGCATCCTAAACAAAATTACCCCGGGAATTAGCGGCAGCATCGGCATATATCGGATCTGTTAGATTGGTTATTGTTACTGTTAGGTGTTGGACGCTGTTGCTGAGTTTTAGGAGGGGCGGGTTTGTTTGATTTAGAAAACCTATTTTCCGTAGACAAATTTCTTTTAAACATCGATTGTTGAATGCGCTACTCATAAATTGCATAATTTACAGACTCATTTAAATTTTGTGGAGACCTGCATCTCACCATATTGGAAATACGTGGGTAGCCCGATCGTGAAATGATGGAGAGCTAAGTCTTCCATAGCCGCTGTACGACCGGCAAGTTCTTCGGCTTTAGCCGTGGATAATTAAACTTCTGTGAGTAGTCGTGAGAGGCATGTCTCAATTTTTAGAGCAAATTCACTTGCATTTTCTTGCGGGCCTTGTTTGTTCTCTTGGAGTTCGGTAAGAAGGCATGGTATGGTATTTTTTTAATTGTTCCCAAGTAATAAAATCTCGTATGAAGCAAAGAAACACCGCTTGTCCTTATAATCGACTTAAGATATACTTAAATAAAATAGGTTTTTGACTTTCCGAAGCTATATGATACGCGTTGTTGCAATTGGTTATAAATGAGTTCAGAGTTTCCCGTGTCTCGTCGTAAGATTTGACGAATTTGAGTAAGCTATTCAAGTCCATTTTTCAACGGATTCTGTGATTTCTTCTGGTTTGATAGAGGTTCTGGGCATTATATTATGAGGTAGAATGTATAAATACTGTATAGTTTCACTGTTGGATGTTGCAAGGACTTACGAAAGGCAGGCGAGTATCAGGGCCAGCTGCTCCTGCGTGTTGTGCACTGGGAGTGTTGAACGAGCCGTACGGGTCGTCTAAGTGACGTCTAGATGGATGTAGCACTTTCACTTGCTGTACTTACTGCTCTCTTTCTGCTCTTGCTCTGTACTTGAGCTTATATTAGATTTTCACTGGTTTTCACTGATTTCACTGAATTTTTGGGCGAGTTTGCCGGCGAGACGGTGACGAACCGTGGGATTCGCTCTTTTGAATCCCTTAAGCTGCCACCAATGTTAGACCGTGCCTTCGTGGAGGACTTAATAAAAGCGAAATTAAACAGCTAAACTATTTATTTGGAAATAGTACAAAAATATAAGTTTTGAAGTAGTTATATTAGGATTTAGAAACGTGTGGCTATGTGTGGTGACAGTTAAATATTGACTTATTGTGCTCGGACCCCGCGACGCGAAGGGGTGCGGCGCCAGCGGTTTGCTGACACTTAAGGCGGTACCCCGAGCAAAACGCCACACTAGCCGTTTTTCGTGCTGTTTTTAGGAGCTATCTACTCGTTATTAAAACCGAAATATCAACTAATAAAAATTCATTAAATTTCTACATATTATTGAATCTAAAATGGTCGCATAGTTTTTTTTTAAAGAGGTATATGTTTCACTAATCTCCTCCCAACAAAACCATAAAAATGAGAAATAATTATTAATAGCATGCATCTCCTCCTAGTGTTCATTAATTATTTTTCGTACTAACACTAATGGATAGACAATTTAGTAATGAACATTTTTGTCGTATTTTTTTTTGAAAAGACTCAAATTCGTTTTTATAAAGATTTTATTCGAAAATTTGGGCGTATTCACTACTGCAATTCATGCGCCACCAGTGCCGCTAGGCCAAAAGTAATGCTCATATCTCATGTTAATTTTTTGGTCAGGGTACCGCTTTAAAATTCGAGAAATGAACAAGTGGTTTGAAAAACCTTATCCCCTGATCTGTCCAGGTTGGCCGGCCGCCGGGGCGCTGTCGGATGACGTTCCCGGGGGCCATTTTTTTGCGATCGCCCGGTCTCAGTAAAACGCCGATTTCTCGGTACTTTTGTATGGGGACCATGTATAAATGTTATGTTGTTAGAATTGTGATAAAATAAGCTATCTGATTTCATAGGGATTTACCCAGTTTTACCTTGTAATATATTTGTAAATATTGTGTAAAGCGGCGTGTTTTTTTTTCACTATCGTCTATTAAAGTACCGATTTAAACCCTGATCCTTTGAGAATATCCTTTCCCGTGACGTATTTCGGTCAAAACTTGTACTGACAGGATATCTTTTGAGTGAGTTGCAATTTAATTAATTTGTTGAAATGCATCAGTGTTGTTATATTTTTTTTTTAATTATAACTTAATGTCTTACGATTTATATTATAAATAATTTGCACGCTTGCTTCCAGGCAGAATACAATTACTTTTAGGCTTTAAGATCTCCCTTCTCAACAATTTATTTCTAGCAAATAAATATTTTGATTTGATTTGATGTAATAAAAATGAGACATAATTTCTTTTCAAAAAGGAAATAGACAGATCTATTAATTAATTAATGTTATTACTCAATTAGCAAGTTTCCTTACGAGATCGCATCAGAAGTGCGGATATCCGCAGGAGAACCAAAGTTACCGACATAACCCAAAGAATTGCGAATCATAAGTGGCAGTGGGCAGGGCACATTGCGCGCAGAACGGATGGCCGATGGGGCAGAAAAGTTCTGGAATGGCGACCGCGATCCGGATGCGCTGGATGCGATACGCACGGGATTGGTCAATGTAGCGACGCCTGTTGGAGGCCTATGTCCAGCAGTGGACGTGTTTCTGCTAAAATGATGATTATGAATTAGCGAATTTCTGACCGATATGAATTTAAATGAATAATATGACATCTATGTATTCCTGACTTGTAATAATTGTTGAGGAGACGTGGCAGATCGACGTTCACCCATCAGATAATTTCATGAGACATATTTATTATCAATTGAAATTTATTAGCAAACGTGCCTATGATAACTTGCCTATCGAAAAGTTTACATAGCTATTTTTAATTCAATTAATTTTAATCAAGTTTCTTTCATCACCTTCACTCTTTTCATATGATTGGCCATTTGCAATAACTCGGATAAATTAAATATCAAGTGGAAATTACGGGAGTCTTTTTATGAGTGTGCTTCCAAACATGGTCGGGTTATAGCCTCGACCTCCTTGTTTTCATCGTCGCTCGTAGGTATTTTTTTTCAACGTAGCTAGCAGATTGGTACGCGGCAAATAAAGTGAGTCATTCACGTCTAGTCTTTTCTCCAGATTGTTCTAGAAATAGCATTCTAGTACAAAGTCGATTAAGAATAATATTATTATTATTTATTTATTTACATACAGCTATTATTACAGTTGCTCAATTCGATATCAGTCAACCAATTAGTATAAGTTAAAAAAACCAAACAATTTTTTTTTTTTTAAATTGCTTAGAATCATTTATTTTCCAAAAAATACACTCACGTGGTGTTTTAGCTGCGTAAATGTATTTAAGTCCCTAAAAACAAACAACATTCACACTTTATATATTCAAGGTGGCATACAGATAAGTAGTACTAATCGCACGCCATACATGAACAAAACAACTGTGTAGCTTTTTTTTAATATTTACCAAATACATGTAAACAAAGGTAACAATTCATACAGCCTATTGAAACAGCTGTTTGGGATTTTGAGGGTTTTGAAGAATGGCCATTCATTTTTTTAGGCAAGTTAGCATTTCTCTGTTTTTATATCTCCTTTTATAGATATTTTTGTTGATTTCAGTCCATAGGTATTCCAAATCTTGATGTCTGTCACGTGTAAATCTTAATTGTTATATTCCTTTTTCTTGATATTTTTGTCGATATGTTTCTTCCAAGTTTCATCTTGAAATAATGTTACTTGAGTTTTTCACTTTGTCCATCAACTTTCTTGAGCTAAAAAATAAGTTTTAACCCCACTCGTGAAGAGTAAAGGGTACGTTTTTGACCTCTGACAGAAACATTGAACCATATGGCGGGCTCCAAAGAGCCCTAGGGATAGGACAGGGTTAAGGGATGGGACAGGATACTTCAGAAAATTTCGCGTAGAGCGGCCAACGCCCACGCTCATTTTTATAATATAAATAACTTGTATAATTCCAAATATACTCGTTTTCTTTTCTTTTGTTCATCACAGAAAGCTCCTAGACGTTCAGGTCGCAGTGCCCGCACCTGAGATCAATATACTATACTGTACAAACATATATAATAGACTCCCAATCTTCAACAGTCGGCTTTCACATTTACCGTATTTTTAAAATCTACAACTTGGTTGCGCCGGTCTGGCATCACACACGTACGTTTCAAGCTTTGGACGGCAGGTTCTCCCGCCGAAGACACACCCAGCGCGCTCAAATAAAATACAATCGTCCTCAAGATAAATAAACGATACGATTAGTGGTACAGCAGCGTGGGTTCTGGGCCGGCGGAGCGCCCGACAACATAACACTGAGCGGCGGTCGCGATCCGACGAAGCGCCCACGCCACTTATCACTAGCATAGAGTCCGCATGGCCAGCGGCGTTCTACACCGTCACATTGAGGAGCAGCTTGAGAGACAGCGTGCAGTCGAGCTCCGGACGGCAGTGGCTCTCGCGCTGCCAGTGCGTGGGAGGCGACGGCAGCGCGCACGCTGCCGGGGCTGCACCCCACTTACTGGCCGCGTACCGATCGCCGCCGCGTTTTGAGTCGCGGCGATCGCGGCCCAGCGCGGAGCGGCGCTGATAGCGGGCCTGTGCACTGCCCACACTACCAATACTGCCGACACTGCCAATACTGCCGCCACTGCCAATACTGCCCACAGACATGACGGACAACGGAGGACTGGGCCGGTTCATGACGGAGGTCCTCAGGTCTTCTTCGTCGGGTTGCTGATGGTTGCGTTTGTACGGACACTTCTTGTATTTATAATATTTCAACAGGCACTACGTGGTTTCAGTCGGGGGTGCTCCGTTACGTAGCTCACGTCCTCAAAGTCACCAGACTTTGATGTTTCACAAGATGGTCGCCGTCGCCGCTCGCACGCGAAATTGTGTGTGTATGTGGCTTCGCTCGATGGTTGCGATCCGCCGGGGACGGCCTCGAATCGCTGTCGATCTGCTTGGATGACACGTCGAAACACTTAACAGCTCACTTTCTCGACTTAATACGTCGGCGGTCACTTTGCTAGCTTCTATGATGTTCACACCTTCACCTCTCGATTTCGACTACGTGACGCCGGTGGCGCTCGTCTTATTTATGTGGTAATGGCGGCTGCGCGCCGAGTGCTGAGTGGTGGGGATATAAAGCGCCCCAACAAAGACAATACTTTTTTTTGCAGCTATTGTCCCAGCGATTAGTAAAAATATTTTTTTGTTACAATGATTAAAAAGGAAAAAGAGGATTGACTGAAATTATGCATTTTAGACATAGATACGTTACCGTACAACTCGCAACTGAACTGATCTGCTACGTGCACTGCCTCTGGGGACAGCTCTGCAATAAATTCGTTGCGACCCTGCGACGTAACCTTGTAAGAGCGGGTGATATTGCGTTATTATCGAGATTTTGAAGAAAAACCTTTAGATGTTAAATTCATATTTATTGCTGGAAAAGTACTAAGAATTACAAAATACACATTTTTCTATATATTGCGTAGTAAAAATATAGAATACTATCCAGTATCCTTAAAAAAAATAAACATAAAAATCGTTTATTATTCAAGTGGTAGCTCACTCGGACATAAATCTATTATCTAATTATTCTGCATTAACTTTTGTTTTATATAATATCCAAATATCTCTGGAAACTGTATTAAATGGCTTAAAGAAGACACTTGATTTAACACACATGTTATGGAAAATTCGCACGTGATCAGTAGAAAATCTCGTGTGCCAGGTCTAATGGGAAGAAGACCAGTCAGTTTGGGATTTTTACGTTACTAAAACCATCCCATGATCACCATCAGCACGAAGAACCCCCGTGACCTACACATCAGTCAGACATACATAGCATAGACTTAAGTTCATAGGTTATTCAATAATTTCTTATTTGGCTGAAATGTCCATAGAAATGGTCTAGTTCAGTATTTTAAAAGTGAAGTCTTAGTTGAAAGTCTTCCATGTTAATTAAATAAATAAATGTCACTAACTAACAGCATAGTTGAAACTGGTATTATATCCAGCTCATCGTACTTTAAGCCTTTTCATGCCAATCTTCTTATTTGATATGATTTCTTAGTCCGCCAGTTCGATTTAGCTATGTAAATAAACCTAATCGATCATCATCATAGGAGCTAGCAGCTCTACTAAAAACTGGTTTAGTACTACTACATAATCATTCTATCTTTGTTATCTCTAATCCATAGCAATTAGAGAAGTACTTATACAATTACCAACTCTAATGGAGAACCAATGCAAAGAGGTGCTTTAATCGATGACACAATTGTGAAATTGATAGTGTAATGGAATCAGTCCGGAGCTAGGATCTATGGGATTATTTCTGAAGTGCCAGAAAATTACCACACTTGGGTAAGTGTAATAACTTGAAGTGTGGTAATTTCTTATCTATCACAGTGTACACAAAGGAATGAATGTTATCATTAATATGCTATAGTATTGGTCTCTCAGAGTCTCGGCTCCTTGTTTTATGATTGCAAGAACAATGGCTTTCTAAAGGGTTTAGCACTTGCCTACCTGAGCAAGTGAATGGATCAAATCATAACTAAAGGGAAACAAAAGAAACCTACTCGTAGAAAAAGATAACTTTTGACGAAAACTATGCAATAATCAAAAATAAATAATTTATTTCTTCTATGTATTTTAAATTCTTGGTAGTAAACGCTTTTAATAACATAAATATTTAATATATTTATGTTATTAAAAGCGTTTAATAACATAAATATATTAAATAAATAAATAATAATAAATTAATAAATTATATACAATAATAATATATAATTATATATTAATTATTAATAAATTTTTCTGTATTTTTATGTTTTTTTTTTATTTATTGTACTAAAATTTTATAAGTAACACTTATTCTTGCCCGCTTTACATCCCGCATTTATTTAATTTTAAATTATAAATTAATTATTTTCCACTTAATTTTAAATAATAAGTATAAATGATCCGCCATGTATCATAACGCGTGCTTGACAATTTGTCACATTAATTCTCCGATAATTTTGACCTGGGAAACTGGGGGTAAGACTCTGAGAGACCAATACTATAGCATATTGATGATAACATTCATTTCTTTGTGCATACATCTTTCCTTTGTGTACACTGTGATAGATAAGAAATTACCACACTTCAATTTACCACACTTACCTAAGTGTGGTAATTTTTTGGCACTCCAGAAACAAATCCTGGCTCCGGACTGATTCCATTACACTATCAATTTCACAATTGTGTCATCGATTAAAGCACCTCCCTGCATTGGTTCTCCATTAGAGTGGGTAATTGTATATGTACTTTACTAATGGCTATGGATTAGAGATAACAAAGATAGAATGATTAAGTACTAGTACTTAACCAGTTTTTAGTAGTATATTATACAGGTTCTTAATTAGTTATTGCAGCTTAAATAGTTAGCAGACATTATCATAATTAGATAAAACATGGTTGGTTTCTTTTCTTTTTACTTACAGTTGACATATTAAAGATCGAATGCAGGTTCGGTAACTTGGAGGTCTGTAGACACATACTACAAGATGCTTATCAAGCTCAACACAGGACTATTCAATGGTGTGTTCAACCGACAGTCTAACAATGTCTTTTCTTTCTTAAGATTTAATTGCATTTTTGATAAGTTTTAATGATCCGCCATGTATCATACGTTTTCTGCTGTAATGGCTAACTACACAATAATTTTCATAATTAATGGACCTTACTTGGTGATCTTTTAACCCAGGGCTTCCCAAACATTTTTACATTGTGACTCCTTTTAAACAATGAATTTCTTTTGAGACGCCCTTTGTATCTTAATTACTAACTGTGTTTTTCTTGTTGCTTGATAATATGCTGGTTATTAGGAACAATGGGCTCGCTTTTTTGATTAAAAACTTATTTTTTAGCTCAAGAAAGTTGATGGACAAAGTGAAGAAACATTAAAACTCAAGAAACATTATTTCAAGATGAAACTACGAAGAAAACATATCGACAACAATATCAAGAAAAAGGAATATAACAATCAAGATTTACACGTGACAAACATCAAGATTTGGAATACCTATGGACTGAAATCAACAAAAATATCTATAAAAGGAGATATAAAAACAGCGAAATGCTAACTTGCCTAAAAAAATTAATGGCCATTCATCCACAAAGTCCCGAACAGCTGTTTCAATAGGCTGTATGAATTGTTACCTTTGTTTACATGTATTTGGTAAGTATTAAGAAAAAGCTAAACAGTTGTTTTGTTCATGTATGGCGTGCGATTGGTACTACTTATCTATATGCCACCTTGAATATATAAAGTGTGAATGTTAATAATTTTAGGGACTTAAATACATGTACGTTTTGGGAAATAAAACATTCTATGCGATTTTGAGTAAATTCTTTTTGTTTTGTTTTTTAACTTACATTGATTGACTGATATCTAATTGAGCAACTGATATGATAGCTGTATGTAAATAAATAATAATAATAATTGGCGATCTTTTTATTCTTAATCGACTTTGTACTAAAATGCGATTTCAAGAACAATCTGGAGAAAAGACTAGACGTGAATGACTCGCTTTATTTTTCGCGTACCAATCTGTTAGCAACGTTGAAAAAAAAAACCTACGAAGGACGATGAAAACAAGGAGGTTGAGGCTATAACCCGACCATGTTTGGAAGCACGCTCATAAAAAGACTCCCGTAATTTCCACGTGATATTTAATTTATCCGAATTATTGCAAATGGAAGGAACCTCATCCGTAAAGTAAAAAGTAATATTAAGTCAAAAGACACAGCCAAATATTGTACGAATAAAATCCATGTTTCCCAGCTTGATCCGTATTAATAATTTGGAATCCGTTTCACAGATGATGTATTTCTGTTGCCGCTATAACAACAAATACTAAAAACAGAATAAAATAAATATTTAAGTGGGGCTCCCATAACTTCTTTTTTTGCCCTTTTTTAGGATAATGATACGGAACCCTTCGTGCGCGAGTCCGACTCGCACTTGGCCGGTTTTTTAGCCCTGGCTAGACGCTTTAGTTAACTAAATTAGTCTCCACAGGATCACCCGGATAAGCAGTAGCCACTCTGATGGAACTTGCGAAATGTACGCGCATTGCACGACTTTTCTGGATAAATCATTTACGGTATAGGCTACTCGTCTATGGAATGCATTTCCAGATCCAATCAAACGTGCTCAAACATTGCCTGTTTTCAAAAGACTTGTAAGGGAACATTATCTGTCGTTGTCTTCTTCTTAGCTTGTCAATTTCAAACAGATACTGTGATTATCAATAGATTGTCGTATATTCTTTTTGTATTTCTTTTTATTTGCCTATATATTAAGTGGGTATGTATGTATGTATGTATCTATTGCATAACTTATGTATTTATCTGTGTATCTATTGTAGTCTATAATTTTAGCACTGTTATTGTTACACCAATGACCGCCCCGTTTCATGTCCAAGCAATTACTGTCCATACCAGATTGCCTGGAAGAGATCGCATCATGCGATAAGGCCGCCCATTGTATGTGTATTAGACTTAAGTTTCTTTTTGTTAATGTATTTTATGGTGTACAATAAAGCATATAATAAATAAATAAATAATAACAGCGTGAAAACGAAATTGTAACATTTATATTTTTTTATTTGGTAATAAGCCCTTTGATTTGATACCCAACATCATCACATTTCTTTTTTTATGACGTTAGAAGAAATAGATGTCATCTAGAAGGCGATGCCTTAAAGTTAATGTGACGTTAGATAGCCTGTAAAACAAGCGGACGTTAATACTCTTCTAACCATACTACATTTTTGGCAAATTATGATAAGGTGTTTACATTTTATGATGGAACAGATGAATATACATCATACCGCTTCACCGTAGTGGGATAAAAAAATAATGTCTAAGAAAAGGGACAAAAACAAGAAAGACGTCAACGAGACCTCTTACGCCTTTGATTCACCTACAGGTATGACCAGTATAAAATGAACTCCGATGTACAATATCAGAAAATAAAACGAATTATGATAATAATTATAACTACTAACTTTGCCGAGTCATTATTAAACCATCTTTCCAAAACTCGAAATCTGGCTGTTGTTACCACCCTTTCGTATAATGTACATGTCGCCATCATAGTATTTATTTTCGCAAAAAATAATCATTGAAAACCTGGTTCATTTTAATAAACGAAAAAATACCACATGTGTTTTAAGAATTGCCTTCAGCCAGCTGGCTTGCTGACTTGGCCTTTCTCAAAACAGTCGGTATATTTAAGCAGCTCGGTAGGTAACAATAGATAAATACTATCTTACTCTATTGTGTAAACGCTAAACACTTACACTACCAATTTCAGTTTTACAATCTAGTTGGCAGAAACAATAAATCCAAAACTCTTTTGTTCAAGAACTTAACATTGGCAGTACTTAATTTCATTATTACGATTTCAATATTTTCCAGGTACTCAAAGTGGATCCGAAACCCTTTTGTGTAGGTATCTAAGCAATTTAGTACTGCTTATAATCCCATTTTTTTCACTATTGTTTCGTTTTATCTTTTACAATCTTTTTACCAAAAAAGAACCCCTATCCTCTTGATATTTTCTTTATTTTTTGTTAACTACGGAATTGCTTATCTATAATGATTATTTTTTTACAAAAAACTTTTTCTTGTGAATACAGATATTTTCATGATGAACACACATGTGATGATACAGTTTAGCAGTTACTCTTACCTGTGAATATTTTTATTGTATTGTAATAAATTGGCTAAGGTTCATAATTATAATTACTTGAGATTTAGTGAATATCTTTTTTATTATGTGGAGTCATGATTTACCTTGTTGTGTTTTGGCTTGTGATGCTGAGTTTGGAAATTCTTTCTGAACGAAGTATTGTGTCAAACTTTGTAAACTTTTGTGTTTGATGACTGTGCTTATAGTGAGTGAAACTTTGTAAAGTTTTATTCTGGAAATTAGAGTCTATTTTATTTGTCACCCTTACAAGTAATACTAGTTGCTGCACGCGCCTTCGCCCCTGTGAAAGTTAAAATTAATCCAATGAGAACATACTTCCTGGACAAAAAGCTATCTTTCTGTGTACCAAATCTGTTCAGTAGTTTTCCGTGAAAGAGTAACAAACATGCACACTCATAAACTTTTAAATTATAAAATACTTACCCTCAGTTTCCCAGCTCAAAATTATCGGAGAATTAATGTGACAAATTGTCAAGCACGCGTTACCTGCTGTGATTGGCTGTTGAAAAGTCATTCAACCAATCACAGCAGATAACGCGTGTTTGACAATTTGTCACATTAATTCTCCGATAATTTTAAGCTGGGAAACTGAGGGTTAGTACGATTATTAATAAACTAAATTATTAATATAGTTAATTAATACATTGACATCATTATTATACAACATAATGATGTTAACGATTTTGAATTGGCAATTAGCTGGGATTTAACATAAATGTAAAAAGATAACTGGGCATTTTTGTACTCAATGACAAAAATGAGTCAGCAGTAATTTTTGGCATTGACTTTTTTGGCGTCTTCAAATAGGTATCGATTAACCAATACAGAAGAAATAATAAATAATTAGCAATTACTCGGAAGAACATGCAAATTATTATTAGTGTAATTAACTGATGAGTACAGAAATTCTCAGGATTTTACTAAATTTTTGTCAAAAATGGTAGTGGTCAAACGCGAGCCTATCGAAAATAAAAAAAATAAAAAAATAATGTTAAATCAATTAGTTAAAATGAACATCATCGGATATCATTTTAACTAATTAATAATTTAATGAACAACTGTTGACTCCACCCTTAATTTACTTAACCTTAAACTTATTATTTGGGTATTTATTTTTAAATTTATTAAAACATGGCTAAAATAATAATTATGTAATATCACAGCATGTAACCAGTTAAGTAACTAGGTAGCTATTAATGCACTCACGTAATACAATAACTTGCATAATCTGCTAGGTTATTATCAACAAAATTATATGCTTTTTGTGATAAGAATTTGATTAAGTATTATTTGAACGCCTGTAATTCTTTTTTCTGTCTAAATTGCTTTAGAATTTTGCTATGCCATGCCTAGAAAACTTTACACAAAACATGTTATAAATAAAAATTGTTATGTAATTAAGTTAACCTAAAATTGGTTTAGATACTATTGTTATGTAAAATATTAGGTTTACTGTAGTTAGCGCATTAATCGTATTGGGTGTAATCCTGTAAAGATTTATGTGATAAGGTTGAAATAAATAAATAAAATAATTGTTGCATCAACCCCAGATTAATTGGTTTAAGAAAATCCAGATGATCAACTGCCCTCAAATGCGTATCAATACGACACGAAAAGCAGCTTTTTCGCTCTGAATATGTGCATAGCAGCTGACGCTGAGCTGGCGGTTGTTTTTGAAGAAATCATGTCTGATTAGCGTGGATAAAGTAAACGTAGCATTCGTAACGATTTAATTCGTGTCATGCCGTCACTTATTATTTCTACTAAAACCACTGTACTGTCACGGGCCCTCGCGCAAGGCTCTCTTAGTTCTTTGACCGTGTTTGACCAAAGGACGTACTGGTTTTTATGTTTTTGTATTTATTTAATCGCAATTTCGCGAGTTATCAAATGTTAATTTCTATATAATGCCCCGGTCTAATTGAGCTCATAACTAATCTTGTGTTGATTGGCTTGTACAAATATTATTTAAACCTATTTGCAAAATAAATATTTAAAATCATGCAATCATCATCAATCATCGGACTCGAATTAAAAGCTTAAATAAAAAATCCTTTAGTCCTTAAATGATAAATGATTTTATTTCTGTAAGTTGGTTTGTACAAACGCTTTTACATGTCTAACAATTTTTTTTTTAAACTAGATGAGGTCGGCGTTTCCTATCTGACTACTCTGAGAAGAAAGGCCGAAACAAACTCAGAAGTCACAGTCTCTTTTAAAGTCCTGACAAAATCTTGGTAAGATCATGTGAAGACCATGTAGACTGGTGTCTGAAATGCTCTTAGAATAGAATAGAATAGAATACTCTTTATTATGTACACCATATAAGTTACAGAAAATATAGACGAAAAAAAACATTACACTGGGTGACACAATGGGCGGCCTTATCGCTAAAAGCGATCTTTTCAAGACAACCTTTGGATGGATTTTAAAAATGAAAGGAAAGACAGTACTGTAGGTAAGTTTGGTGTACTATTTATATAGAAAATAAATACATATATATATACATACTATATAGACAAATATAAACAGTAACAAGTATGGAGCAAAACTAAGAAATCAAGAAAAACAACTATTAAAGAGAGAGGTAGTGATTCTTCACCATAGTTTTAAAAATCAATCTGCTCTTTTGAGGAAAGAACTAGCCAGATTGAGTGGACTTCTCCAGTCAGTGTACGCATTTGTCAATAACCGAGCAGCTCAACTCAGAATTTAAGGAGCTCAACGATTCGACGAACAATACCAAAGAAAGGACATTCGGGTAGGCCGCATAAACTACTCAAACTGCCAGACCATGATTAAAAACTAAGATAAATTAAAAACAAGATAATGATCCACATAGTCTTCACATTCACAATAATTAACTTAAAATAATATAATACTTTAAAAAGTAAATATTCTTGTCATTGCAAAGAAACAAATTTAAAAAAATGTTTAAAAAATAACAAAATTCATGGTGCAAAATATTTAAAAAAAAAACTAAATTAATTGGAGCAGCTCACTCCCAAGCCTTTTTATCATCAATGTAATCTTTAATGCTATAAAACGCTTTTTGGCACCACTTACGTTTAATGAATGATTTGAATTTATTAAGACTTAGATTTTGTGACTTATCACAATTTAACTAGAATCACAAATATCATTCTGCCTAACCACAATGGCAGTTAAGGCCCTGTCAATCATATTCGGAAATATTTTGCAGGACGTAGTGAATTTATTGTTTCATACAATGTATGGTGTCACCGTATTTGTTACCTGTCCAGGGTCCATTTGTCGACCGTTAGAACAATACCACCTTTTGTTTCGCCCTCCTTCTGGTAGCACTCGACAGGCTCGGGAACATGGCACTCGACAGAGTGGAGGAGATCAGTGTGTCCGTGGCTGTCGAGCAGTGAACACGAGTTTCGAAACTGTCGCGTAATCCGTATCTAACTCACTTATCTCTGTCGTTTTGTGTACGAATCTTTACTCCGAGCTTTATAGTCGATGTGACTCCGTCGTGAAGTGCAGTGTTATACACAATCACAACAAAATTAAATCTTTTAAAGTGAAAGCCGGTCACCGTGTTCTATGTGAAAAGTATTGTAAAAGAAAACCATTTGCGTTTTAACGAATTTGGTTACAGGGATTTAGTGAAGTGAAAAGTAATTTTATGTGAGATTCATGATGGAATCAGCAGCAGCAGTAGTTATGGCAGACTCTACAATCACGATTGACAATAGTAATTTAGACGGGAATAACGGTTCTCTAAACATTACTGACAATAGTCATGGAGGTGGTGAAGAAGGCATTAGCGGTGAACTGACAGACGTGGCAGCCATTAAGGAAGCAAGCGAGGCTAGAGTTCGGGAGTTGGAAAATGAGGTTGAAAATCTAAAACGGATGCAGACTGAAGTAGCCAAGCTGATGAGTATGGGTAACCTACCAGGACTTACAAAGCCACTAAACATATTTAAGGAGAAGATTGAGGTAGACAACAGATCAGTGTACGTCGGTAACGTGGACTACAGCGCCACCGTTGAGGATCTGAAAGAGCATTTCCACGGATGTGGATACATTAAGAGGACCTCAATATTATGCAATAAATTCAACAGTCACCCAAAGGGGTTCGCTTACATAGAATTTGACGACAGAGACAGTGTAAGGAGTGCTATGGCAATGAACGAATCATTATTTAAGGGGCGACAGATAAAAGTTATGCCCAAGCGCACCAATAAGCCGGGGCTGGCAACGACAAACCGGCAGCCTCGCAGGATGCAAGGCCGCGGCCGCTCGTTCCGCGGCGGCTTCTCTTCGTATAACCCCGGCTGGAGGACGGTGCGCAGCAGCAGGGGCTGCAGTCGCGGCAATTATTACTCTCCGTACATAGTGCGTAGAGGACCCGCAGCCGCCGCGCGGTAGCTTTGTGCGAGTGTACGCTGTGGTGTATATTTATGTGAGTGTATGGACTCGATTAGAATAGAGGCAGACTCTAGCTCTACGCCTTTATCGTCTAAAAGTCGTATTTACGACTGATCGTGTGATAGAAATATAGATTTAATTTTAATTTTTATGTGTAAGATTACTGATTTGATGTCAATGTTTTTAAACTATGCTGATTCTGGGGGGTAACCACAAGCTCTTAGAGTAAGGTTATTTTGAGATCGAGTAAGTGACAGATGTATACAAGTCAGATACATCTGTCCCTTACTCGATCTCAAAATAACCTTACTCTAAGAGCTTGTGGTCACCCCCCTTATCGAGTTAAACAAAACCTTTAGACTTGTTTAGTTTATAAGTTAAGTGTTTAAGTTCGTGTTATTAGTTTAGCAAATAAATAATAAAAATTTACAAAGTTGACTTCTGTTGCTGCTCGTTGAATTTATAATATGAGTCTATTGTGTAGACTCTTAATTTTGTTTTATCTATTGACTTTTGTTTACGCAGCAATGAGGCAACATTGGTTTAACAATATGTATTGGAAAAATGGTAAAATTTAATTTTTTTGTTTACGTTTTTATCTGGAACAATCTGCACTAAACAAAAAAATTGGTTTTGCTTTTTCTACTAGCAACAAAGCAAAGTTTATCGTTTTGTTAAAGTTTATTTTGTAGTTAGTAGTAGTAGTTTTTAGAATAAAGTTGGCTTAAATTTAAAGTGATGAAACGTATTTTGATGTAACCGATACATATTTTTAATATTTATGCAAACTTTAATATTTAGAAAATAAACTGTAATAAAAACAAGTTATGTTGTAGTCCCAATTATTATTTTCAGTGTGTGCAGGACACTGAGTTTAATTTATACTTTCATCTCATTCCGCTTTTAGCTAGATTTGTTAGTGTGCAGATAGTGTAGATGTAAGTTACTATACAATGTATAAAGTACTCAATATTCATAAAAATATAATATTATTGCAATCTATTGTCTGATTTTTATTTCTATTCCTCATAATTAACCATAATTTCTAAGTAATTTGCCTTGATCTTACATATATTAGCTTCTACCAGCAGCTTCACTTGTGTGAATGTCAAAAATTATCCCAAGGCGCAAGGGTACATATTTCCGAGATGAACAATATCCTATATGCTATTCCAGACTACAATCTATCTCTGTACCAAATTTCATTCAAATCCATCCAGCCGTTTTACCTTGAAGAAGTATCTAACATACAAACACTCACACACAAACACGCCGACACACTCACAAACTTTTGCCCTTATAATATTAGTGCGAAGTGTGACATTAGCTCTAGCAATTACTTTAATATTTTAGTAACTAATTCTTCTTTTTTCCAACTGGTAACTAATACTTCTTTAACCTTGTTTGAATATTTGGGTATAACAAAATGAATTTTTTGGTCAATTTCTCAAATCAGTTTATTTTATAATATCTACATCAATATCATAAGCCATTATGTATTCATAAATCTATTTGATCTTTTTTCCATCAATTCTAATCAGCTTTGCCAGACCATCTTTTATAAGCTCCAGAGTTAATTGTTTCAAGGCATTGGCAAAGTATTTGCGTTCGCAACAGTCAACTTCTTATGCAAAGCTTTCTCACAGACACTCTTCAGCCTGCGGAGTCGAAAGTAAGTAGACTGCTGTAGCTAACAACTTATCAGGTATGTCATCATTTAAAGTTTGACACTGTTTAGCCATCAAATTGACAAATAGATCCTAACGTTTCGATAATAACATGTAATCTTAAAAAGATAGACAAAATTTACAAATGATAAATTTTTTGTCAAGTTACCGAAATATACACCTAACACTACAAAAAACTGCCATATTAAAAACTTCTATGTTCTATGTTATGGGGTTTGGTTTCCGCACTTAGTTCTTCAGGTGGACCATTGTGCGTGGGCCATGGCGGCCGGTGGGCGGAATAATCCAGCCAGCCCACCTCCCTTCAGAAGCTAATAAGGGCTCCTGATTTTCTTAGAACGTCCGTGTAAGTTCTGGGCGGCCCGAGGGTTTGTGTTCTTATCTGGGTGACCCCTGTGCATTCAAAGAGAACGTGCGCAACGGTTTCCTCAGTCTCCATGCATGCCCTGCACAGAGGACTGTCCGTTATGCCTATTGTGTGGAAGTGTTTGTTAAGTGAGCAGTGTCCCGTGATGGTCCCCGTCATCAGGCGCAGGCCATTCCTGTCCAGGCGTAGCAACCGTCTGGTAAGCCTACTGTCCAAAGATGGCAGAGCTTCTTTGGACTGCCTACAGCCTGGTGCCAACAGTAATTTTTAGACATTAACTAAAGAGTACAAAATTGCCAGGTTTCTTTTTCAATGTAATGTTAAATACCAGCTAATTACAAATTCAAAATCATTGACATCATTTTATTGTATATTAATCAATAATTAATCATTTATTAATAATAAAAACTCTAAATCTGTATTTATTTATTACTAACGATACTACGATGTATTTTTTGGTGAAAAAATTAAATAAGTAAAAACACATGCTTGGGATAACATTTATATTGGGATAACTACATGGTAATTCCACGCGGGTGGCAGCTAGTAGGTACATAGGTACAATTTTTTTTAAAGTATAGATGGACTTTTTATACTCTTCCACGCTAAATCGCTAAATCAACGGAATAGATTCCGCACAGACAGTATATAACCTAGATTAACACATAGATAGCTTTTTGTCCAGGAAGTTCCCTTGGGATTAATTTCACCATTCAAACGGGTGATGCCGCTCGCAGCATCTAGTGTTACTTATAAGATTTACAATTAAAATTGTGTCCTAACAATGTATAGAATAAAACTTTACGAAGTTTCACTACACAGCGCAGTCGCAAAATTTCACAAAGTTTGACACAACAGTTCGTTCACAAAGAATTTTCAAAGCTCAATATCAGAAGGCAAATACACAACAACAACGTAAATTATGACTCTACATTTAAACCAAGCTAGTTAATAATTCTCGAGGAATTATATGAACCCTAGCCAAAATAATACATCCACAAGATATAAAAAGATTCACAGGTAAGAATAGGTAATTACTGCTAAACTGTATCATCAACGTGTGTGTTCAACACGAAAGTACCTGGGGGGTGACCATAAGCTCTTAGAGTATGGTTATTTTGAGTGTGTGTAAGGGACAGATGTATATGACGTGTATTCATCTGTCACTTACTCGATCTCAAAATAACCTTACTCTAAGAGCTTGTGGTCACCTCCCTGAACTGACTAGAAAAGATATTTAGTAAGAAAACAATCATTATAGATAAGCAGTTTCAATAAACAAACATAAACCAAAAGGTTAGAGGTTCATATTTTGGGAAAAGATAGTAAAAGATAAAATTAAACAAAAGTGAAAAGAAATTGGATTGTAAACAGTTCTGAATTAAGCGATTCAGAATAATGGTAAAAATGGAATAAAACAATATCTCAAAATGTTAAGCCCTTAAACAAAAGTGTTTGGGATTTATTGTTTCTGACAACTAGATTGTAAAACTGAAATTGGTACTGTGAATGTTAAAAGATTTAATTGTATTTATCTATTGTTACCTACTGAGCTACTTAAGTATACTGTTTTGAAAAAGGTCAAGTAAGCAACCCAGCCGGCTGAAGAGAATTCTAAAACCTATCCTTCCTATTCTATTCTTGTTTTTTGTTACTAACCCTATATGAGTCTTCACTCGAAATGTAGTTTTTGAATTTGAATCTTTGAATTTTAAAACACACACGTGGTATTTATTCCTTTATTAAAATGATCCAAATTTAAATTAATTATTTTTTGTAAAAATAAATAATATAATGGCGTCGTAAGCAATATACTGAGTCAGACTGGTCGCAATAGCCAGATTTCGAGTTTCCAGAAAGATGGTATAACACTTACGTGCCAAGTTAATAGACATTAACGTAATTCGTTTTATTTTCTAACATTATGTAGCGGAGTTCATTTTGTACTGGTCATACCCGTAGGTTAAACAAAGGCGTAAGAGCTATCTTTGATGTCTTCCTTGTTTTTGTCTCTTTCTTCTGAATTTCAATATATATCCCACTACGGTGAAGTAGTTTGATGTTTGTTCATCTGTTCCACCCTAACTTCAAAACTCATCCTAATTTGACAAATGTGCTACGGTTAGAAGGGGCTCAATCGTCAGCTTGTTTTACAGGCTATCTGACGTTACATTCAATTTAAGGTGGGACCTGCTAGATGACATAACGTCACAAACAAAGAAACGTGAACGTGTTGGGTACCAAACCAAAGGGCTTACATTTAAAAATACTTTTGTTTTTGCACACTCCTTTGCTTGAATTCATGCGAGGCATGCGAGGCCGCGGCCGCTCGTACCGCGGTGGCTTCTCCTCATACTTCTCCAGTTAGTACTAAGGTATGGAAAATATACGAACTCTGAGGTATTTATATGGATCAGGTTGGGAAACACGGATTTTACATTTATAATATTTGATTGTGTCTTTTGATTTTATGCTAATTTTTACTTTATTGATAAGGTTCCAAAACTTCAATATTTCGCTATTTAAGTTTTAAACTTTAGTTTTAAGAAAATAAACATTGATAAAAGAATACACAACTACTTATTAAATAGTGAAACTCTGTTTTATGGGTAGTATGAAAAAAAGTTTTTTTATGAGTCTTCACAATAGTTTGCTATTATATTTATAATATTTGAGTTATGGCACCTTATCCATTAAGTAAAAAATAACATAAAGT
Source organism: Orthosia gothica (assembly GCA_949775005.1). Lineage (NCBI taxonomy): Eukaryota > Metazoa > Arthropoda > Insecta > Lepidoptera > Noctuidae > Orthosia > Orthosia gothica. Next base: position 3,688,787 of record OX459061.1, on the reverse strand, counting down.
CATAAGACACAGTCAAATATTGTACCAATAAAATACATGTTGCCCAGCTTGCTTAGTATAAATAATTTAGTGTCCGATTTTTTCTGGCTGTAGGCTTTAAATTACTAAATTAGTCTCCACAGGTTCGTCCGGTAAGCAGTAGCCACTCTGATTGAACTTGCGAAATATGATAAAAAATACATACCTTAGTACCTACTAACCGGAGTAGTACGGGTAGAAGCCAACGCAGAACGAGCGGCCGCGGCCTCGCATGCTCGCAATTATCAATTGAATGCAAGCAAAGCAGCGTGAAAAAGAAATAGTTACATTTATATTTTTTTATTTGGTTTGGTATGATTTGGCCCTTTGATTTGATACCCAACACCTTCACATTACATTGTTTATGACGTTATGACATCTTGCAGGTGGTACCTTAAATTTAAGGTGACAGACGTGACAGATAGCCTGTAAAACAAGCGAACGTCAAGATCCTTCTAACCATACTAAATATTTGTCATGTTATTTTAAGATGATTATAATTTATGATGGAACATATGTGCATACACCATACCGCTTCACCGAAGTGGGATAAAAATCAATTTCAGGAGAAAGGGCAAAATCAAGAAAGACATCAACGAGGGCTCTTACGCCTTTGGTTCCTCTACAGGTATGACCAGTAATTAATATAAAAAATAATACGAATTATGATAATAATTATAACTACTAACTTTAACAAGTAAATATTATACCATCTTACCGGAAATTCGAAATCTGGCTGTTGTTACCACCCTTACTTATATTGTACACGGCGCCATTATAATATTTATTTTCGAAAAAAAATATTATTGTAAACCTGGTTTATTTTAATAAACGAAAAAATACCACATGTGTTTTTTAGAATTGCCTTTAGCCAGCTGGCTTGCTTAGTTGATCTTTCTCGAAACAGTCGGAATACTTAAGCAGCTCGGTAGGTAACAATAGATAAATACTATCTTACTCTATTGTGTAAAGGCTAAATACTTACAGTACTAATATCAGTTTTACAATCTAGTTGGCAGAAACAATAAATCCAAAACTCTTTTGTTCAAGGAATTAACATTGGCAGTACTTAATTTCTAGAGATGCCACGAATATTCGGCAGCTATTCGGTATTCGGCCTATTCGGCCACTTTTTTGCTATTCGGTATTCGGCCGAATAGTACGTACTATTCGGCCGAATACCGAATAGTAAATCATGTAAAAAAAGACACGTTATTTTACTCAAAATTATGTATTTATTTCCAAATTACAACATTTTAGTAGTTAAAATTAATCATTGGTAAGTTGTGATGGATAAAAACGAGCTTTTTAGCATTTTTTGGTAGCAAACGATTGCGCTTTTCAGCGTAAACGTTACCAGCCTCAGAAAATAACCTCTCACTATAAACGCTACTTCAAGGCGAAGAAAGATAAAACTTTTGCAAATTTCGAAAGGTTCGGGTATAGTTTTTTGTTTACTGACCACCACTTGTAAGGATCGGCCTTCCGATCTAGGCGAACTGTATTCAAATAAAAATCCAACTCGTTTGCCACAGCATTCTTCTCCACGTCCTCCTCATCATTAGCATTTCCCATATTATCTGTAGCGACTTCTTCAAAGCAGTTCCAGAAACTGTCGTGTATTAAAACAGTCCTATAATTTTCATTCAAGCTTTTTTTCTTACGCGCTGGAGAAGAATCGTCATAGGTACTACTTGGTTCATCAAAATTTTTGTTTAGAGCTTCTAGAAGAATTTTTTGTCTAGCTCTTTCTGCTTGAACCAATTCTAGAAAACTTGTTTTAAAGCGAGGATCCAGAAAAGTAGCAGCGATTTTTTATTAACCGGTGTCATTTTATAAAAAAACAATTGAAAATGAACTAAGGTACAAACTTCTTAGCAAAATAGTAATTAAGTTTCACTTTACGTATTATTTATATACTAACAAAGCGCTCCGTGACGCGATTTACTCGCAATTGAAACAAATACAAACAATGTTTGCTTGTTGTGACTTGTCTTATGCCAGCTAACGCGCCCCCACCAAGCATGTACTTCGCGCCGAATATTCGGCGCTTCGGCCGACAGCGCTGCCGAATATTCGGTATTCGGTATTCGGCCAATTCACTATTCGTGGCATCTCTATTAATTTCATTATTACCATTTGAATATTTTCCAGGTACTAAGCAATTTAGAACTGTTTATAATCCCATTTTTTTCACTATTGTTTCGTTTTATATTTTACAATCTTTTTAACAAAAAAGAACCCCTATCCTCTTGATATTTTCTTTATTTTTTGTTAACTACGGAATTGCTTATCTATAATGATTATTTTTTTACAAAAAAACTTTTTCTTGTGAATACAGATATTTTCGTGATGAACACACACGTGATGATACAGTTTAGCAGTTACTCTTACCTGTGAATCTTTTTATTCCGGAGTAATAAATTGGCTAAGGTTCATAATTATAATTACTTGAGATTTAGTGAATATCTTTTTTATTATGTGGAGTCATGGTTTACCTTGTTGTGTTTTGGTTTGTGATGCTGAGTTTGAAATTCTTTCTGAACGAAGTATTGTGTCAAACTTTGTAAACTTTTGTGTTTTATGACTGTGCTTATAGTGAGTGAAACTTTATAAAGTTTTATTCTGGAAATTAGAGTCTATTTTATTTGTCACCCTTACAAGTAATGCTAGTTGCTGCACGCGGCTTCGCCCGTGTGAAAGTTAAAATTAATCCAATGAGAACATACTTCCTGGACAAAAGCTATCTATCTTTCTGTAATTCAGGTTATAAACTATATGTGTACCAAATCTATTCAGTAGTTCTTGCGTGAAAGAGTAACAAACATGCACACTCATAAACTTTTACATTATAAAATACTTAGTAGGATTATTAATAAACTTAATTATTAATATAATTAATTAATACATTGACATCATTATTACACAATACAATATAATGATGTTAACGATTTTGAATTGGTAATTAGCTGGGATTTAACATAAATGTTAAAAGGTAACTGGGCATTTTGGTACTCATTAGTCAATGACAAAAATGAGTCAGCAGTCATTTTTGGCATTGACTTTTTTTGCGTTGTCAAATAGGTATCAATTAACCAATACAGAAGAAATAATAAATAATAAGCAATTACTCGGAAGAACATGCAAATTATTATTAGTGTAATTAACTGATGAGTACAGAAATTCTCAGGATTTTACTAATTTTTTGTCAAAAATGGTAGTGGTCAAACGCGAGCCTACCGAAAACATAAAAATAAAAAATTTATGTTAAATCAACTAAGTAATAATGAACATCATCGGATATCATTTTAACTAATTAATAATTTAATGAACAACTGTTGACTCCACCCTTAATTGACTTAACCTTAACCTTATTAATTGGGTATTTATTTTTAAATTTATTAAAACACGGTTAAAATAATAATTATGTAATATCACAGCATGTAACCAGTTAAGTAAATAGGTAGCTATTAATGTACACACGTAATACAATAACTTGCATAATACATACAATACAGTATAACAAAATGATATGCTTTCTGTGATAAGAATTTGATTCAGTATTATTTGAAAGCCTGTAATTCTTTTTGCTCTCTAAATTGCTTTAGAATGTTGCTATGCCATGCCTAGAAAACTTTACACAAAACATGTTGCATCAACCCCAAATTAATTGGGTTAAGAAAATCACGATGATCAACTGCCCTCACATGCGTATCAATACGACACGAAAAGCAGCTTTTTCGCTCTGAATATGTGCTTAGCAGCTGACATAATTGTTTTTGTCTGATTAGCGTGGATAAAGTAAACGTAACATTCGGCACGATGTAATTCGTGTCATGCCGTCACTTATTATTTCTACTAAAACCACCGTACTGTCACGGGCCCTCGCGCAAGGCTCTCTGAGTTCTTTGACCGTGTTTGACCAAAGGACGTACTGGTTTTTTTTATGTTTTTGTGTATCATTCATTTATTTAATCGCAATTTCGCGAGTTATCAAATGTAAATTTCTATATAATGCCCCAGTCTAATTGTGCTCATAACTAATCTTATGTTGATTGGCTTGTACAAATATTATTTAAACCTATTTGCAAAATAAATATTTAAAATCCTTTAATCGGACTCGAATTAAAAGCGTAAATAAAATTCCTTTAGTCCTTATCAAAATTTAACTAAAATCCCAAATATCATTCTGCCTAACAACAATGGCAGTTAAGGCCCTGTCAATCATATTCGGATTTTTTTTGCAGGAAATAGTGAATCTATTGTTTCATACAATGTATGTTGTCATCGTATTAGGTATCTGCCCAGGGTCCAATTAATATATTTAGCCGCACCAGGTAAAAAACCCTTTAAAGTATTTGTCGCTCGTTAGAACAATGTCACCTTTTGTTTCACTCGCCACCTGGCAGCACTCGACAGGCTCGGGAACATGGCACTCGACAGAATGGAGGAGATCAGTGTGTCGGTGACTGTCGAGCAGTGAACACGAGTTTCGAAACTGTCGCGTAATCCGTATCTAACTCACTTATCTCTGTCGTTTTGTGTACGAATCTTTACTCCGAGCTTTATAGTCGATGTGACTCCGTCGTGAAGTGCAGTGTTATACACAATCACAACAAAATTAAATCTTTTAAAGTGAAAGCCGGTCACCGTGTTCTATGTGAAAAGTATTGTAAAAGAAAACCATTTGCGTTTTAACGAATTTGGTTACAGGGATTTAGTGAAGTGAAAAGTAATTTTATGTGAGATTCATGATGGAATCAGCAGCAGCAGTAGTTATGGCAGACTCTACAATCACGATTGACAATAGTAATTTAGACGGGAATAACGGTTCTCTAAACATTACTGACAATAGTCATGGAGGTGGTGAAGAAGGCATTAGCGGTGAACTGACAGACGTGGCAGCCATTAAGGAAGCAAGCGAGGCTAGAGTTCGGGAGTTGGAAAATGAGGTTGAAAATCTAAAACGGATGCAGACTGAAGTAGCCAAGCTGATGAGTATGGGTAACCTACCAGGACTTACAAAGCCACTAAACATATTCAAGGAGAAGATTGAGGTAGACAACAGATCAGTGTACGTCGGTAACGTGGACTACAGCGCCACCGTTGAGGATCTGAAAGAGCATTTCCACGGATGTGGATACATTAAGAGGACTTCAATATTATGCAATAAATTCAACAGTCACCCAAAAGGATTCGCTTACATAGAATTTGACGACAGAGACAGTGTAAGGAGTGCTATGGCAATGAACGAATCATTATTTAAGGGGCGACAGATAAAAGTTATGCCCAAGCGCACTAACAAGCCGGGGCTGGCAATGACGAACCGGCAGCCTCGCGGGATGCAAGGCCGCGGCCGCTCGTCCCGCGGCGGCTTCTCTTCGTATAACCCCGGCTGGAGGCCAGTGCGTAGCACCAGGGGCTGCAGTCGCGGCAGTTATTACTCTCCGTACATAGTGCGTCGAGGACCCGCGGCCGCCGCCCGGTAGCTTTGTGCGAGTGTGCGCTGTGGTGTATATTTATGTGAGTGTATGGACTCGATTAGAATGGGGGCAGACTCTAGCTCTACGCCTTTATCGTCTTAACGTCGTATTTACGACTGATCGTGTGATAGAAATATAGATTTAATTTTACTTTTTATGTATAAGATTACTGATTTGATGTTAATGTTTTTAAACTATGCTGTTTTTGATTGCGTATAAAAAAATCTTTAGACTTGTTTAGTTTATAAGTTAAGTGTTTAAGTTCGTGTTATAAGTTTAGCAAATAGATAATAAAAATATACAAAGTTGACTGCCGTTGCTGCCCGTTGAATTTATAATATGAGTCTATTGTGTAGACTCTTAATTTTGTTTTATCTATTGACTTTTGTTTACGCAGCAACGAGGCAACATAGGCTAAACAATATGTAAACAACTGTACTAAACAAAAAAATGGGTTTTGCTTTTTCTACTTTTCTTTATATTGTAGTTAATAAAGTTGGCTTGAATTTAAAGTGATAAAACGTATTTTTATGTAACCAAAACATATTTTTAATATCTAAGCAAACATTAATATTTAGAAAATAAACTATAATAAAATAATACAAAACTAGTTATGTTGTAGTCCCAATGATTATTTTCAGTGTGTGCAGGAGACTGAGTTTAATTTATACTTTCATCTCTTTCCGCTATTAGCTAGATTCATTAGTGTGCTAGATGTAAGTTACTATGCAATGTATAAAGTACTCAATATTCATAAAAATATAATATTATTGCAATCTATTGTCTGATTTTTATTTCTATTCCTCATAATTAACTATAATTTCTAAGTAATTTGCCTTGATCTTACATATATTAGCTTCTACCAGCAGCTTCACTTGTGTGAATGTCAAAAATTATCTCAAGGCGCAAGGGTACATATTTCCGAGATGAACAATATCCTATATGCTATTCCAGACTACAATCTATCTCTGTGCCAAATTTCATCCAAATCCGTCCAGCCGTTTTACCGTGAAGAAGTATCTAACATACAAACACTCACACACACACACGCCCACACACTCACAAACTTTTGCCTTTATAATATTAGTGCGAAGTGTGACATTAGCTCTAGCAATTACTTTAATATTTTTGTAACCAATACTTCTTTTTTCCAACTGGTAACTAATACTTCTTTTTTCCAACTGGTAACTAATACTTCTTTAACCTTGTTTGAATATTTGGGTATAACAAACTGAATTTTTTGGTCAATTTCTCAAATCAGTTTATTTTATAATATCTACATCAATATCATAAGCCATTATGTATTCATAAATCTATTTGATCTTTTTTCCATCAATTCTAATCAGCTTTGCCAGACCATCTTTTATAAGCTCCAGAGTTAATTGTTTCAAGGCATTGGCAAAGTATTTGCGTTCGCAACAGTCAGCTTCTTATGCAAAGCTTTCTCACAGACACTCTTCAGCCTGCGGAGTCGAAAGTAAGTAGGCTGCTGTAGCTAACAACTTATCAGGTATGTCATAATTTAAAGTTTGACACTGTTTATAGCCATCAAATTGACAAATAGATCCTAAAGTTTCGATAACAATATGTAATCTTAAAAAGATAGACAAAATTTACAAATGAGATAAAAATTACCTGCGCATATTTGTCACGAACCTATCAAAAATTGCTTGCTAGCTGCCATTTGCTTCAAATAATATAAAAAATCTGTTGAACAGTTTAATTTCTGTCAAGTTACCGAAATATACACCTAACACTACAAAAAACTGCCATATTAAAAACTTCTATGTTCTATGTTATGGGGTTTGGTTTCCGCACTTAGTTCTTCAGGTGGACCATTGTGCGTGGGCCATGGCGGCCGGTGGGCGGAATAATCCAGCCAGCCCACCTCCCTTCAGAAGCTAATAAGGGCTCCTGATTTTCTTAGAACGTCCGTGTAAGTTCTGGGCGGCCCGAGGGTTTGTGTTCTTATCTGGGTGACCCCTGTGCATTCAAAGAGAACGTGCGCAACGGTTTCCTCAGTCTCCATGCATGCCCTGCACAGAGGACTGTCCGTTATGCCTATTGTGTGGAAGTGTTTGTTAAGTGAGCAGTGTCCCGTGATGGTCCCCGTCATCAGGCGCAGGCCATTCCTGTCCAGGCGTAGCAACCGTCTGGTAAGCCTACTGTCCAAAGATGGCAGAGCTTCTTTGGACTGCCTACAGCCTGGTGCCAACAGTAATTTTTAGACATTAACTAAAGAGTACAAAATTGCCAGGTTTCTTTTTCAATGTAATGTTAAATACCAGCTAATTACAAATTCAAAATCATTGACATCATTTTATTGTATATTAATCAATAATTAATCATTTATTAATAATAAAAACTCTAAATCTGTATTTATTTATTACTAACGATACTACGATGTATTTTTTGGTGAAAAAATTAAATAAGTAAAAACACATGCTTGGGATAACATTTATATTGGGATAACTACATGGTAATTCCACGCGGGTGGCAGCTAGTAGGTACATAGGTACAATTTTTTTTAAAGTATAGATGGACTTTTTATACTCTTCCACGCTAAATCGCTAAATCAACGGAATAGATTCCGCACAGACAGTATATAACCTAGATTAACACATAGATAGCTTTTTGTCCAGGAAGTTCCCTTGGGATTAATTTCACCATTCAAACGGGTGATGCCGCTCGCAGCATCTAGTGTTACTTATAAGATTTACAATTAAAATTGTGTCCTAACAATGTATAGAATAAAACTTTACGAAGTTTCACTACACAGCGCAGTCGCAAAATTTCACAAAGTTTGACACAACAGTTCGTTCACAAAGAATTTTCAAAGCTCAATATCAGAAGGCAAATACACAACAACAACGTAAATTATGACTCTACATTTAAACCAAGCTAGTTAATAATTCTCGAGGAATTATATGAACCCTAGCCAAAATAATACATCCACAAGATATAAAAAGATTCACAGGTAAGAATAGGTAATTACTGCTAAACTGTATCATCAACGTGTGTGTTCAACACGAAAGTACCTGGGGGGTGACCATAAGCTCTTAGAGTATGGTTATTTTGAGTGTGTGTAAGGGACAGATGTATATGACGTGTATTCATCTGTCACTTACTCGATCTCAAAATAACCTTACTCTAAGAGCTTGTGGTCACCTCCCTGAACTGACTAGAAAAGATATTTAGTAAGAAAACAATCATTATAGATAAGCAGTTTCAATAAACAAACATAAACCAAAAGGTTAGAGGTTCATATTTTGGGAAAAGATAGTAAAAGATAAAATTAAACAAAAGTGAAAAGAAATTGGATTGTAAACAGTTCTGAATTAAGCGATTCAGAATAATGGTAAAAATGGAATAAAACAATATCTCAAAATGTTAAGCCCTTAAACAAAAGTGTTTGGGATTTATTGTTTCTGACAACTAGATTGTAAAACTGAAATTGGTACTGTGAATGTTAAAAGATTTAATTGTATTTATCTATTGTTACCTACTGAGCTACTTAAGTATACTGTTTTGAAAAAGGTCAAGTAAGCAACCCAGCCGGCTGAAGAGAATTCTAAAACCTATCCTTCCTATTCTATTCTTGTTTTTTGTTACTAACCCTATATGAGTCGAAATGTAGTTTTTGAATTTGAATCTTTGAATTTTAAAACACACACGTGGTATTTATTCCTTTATTAAAATGATCCAAATTTAAATTAATTATTTTTTGTAAAAATAAATAATATAATGGCGTCGTAAGCAATATACTGAGTCAGACTGGTCACAATAGCCAGATTTCGAGTTTCCAGAAAGATGGTATAACACTTACGTGCCAAGTTAATAGACATTAACGTAATTCGTTTTATTTTCTAACATTATGTAGCGGAGTTCATTTTGTACTGGTCATACCCGTAGGTTAAACAAAGGCGTAAGAGCTATCTTTGATGTCTTCCTTGTTTTTGTCTCTTTCTTCTGAATTTCAATATATATCCCACTACGGTGAAGTAGTTTGATGTTTGTTCATCTGTTCCACCCTAACTTCAAAACTCATCCTAATTTGACAAATGTGCTACGGTTAGAAGGGGCTCAATCGTCAGCTTGTTTTACAGGCTATCTGACGTTACATTCAATTTAAGGTGGGACCTGCTAGATGACATAACGTCATAAACAAAGAAACGTGAACGTGTTGGGTACCAAACCAAAGGGCTTACATTTAAAAAATACTTTTGGTTTTGCACACTCCTTTGCTTGAATTCATGCGAGGCATGCGAGGCCGTGGCCGCTCGTACCGCGGTGGCTTCTCCTCATACTACTCCAGTTAGTACTAAGGTATGGTAAATATACGAACTCTGAGGTATTTATACGGATCAGGTTGGGAAACACGGATTTTACATTTATAATATTTGATTGTGTCTTTTGATTTTATGCTAATTTTTACTTTATTGATAAGGTTCCAAAACTTAAATATTTCGCTATTTAATAAGTAGTTTTGTATTATTTTATCAATGTTTATTTTCTATAGACTAATGTTTGCTTTATTTTAACTTTAACCAAAAAAGATTTGAAAAAATTTAAGCTTTAAAAAAATTTAATTTTTAAATGAGTTCCGAATTAATAAATGAAAAGGATAAAGTATTTATTGTTTTGCTGAAGCAAACACCATTATCGAGCAGCAAGGGTCCTCTGTCCAGTTGAGAAACTGTCCAGCTGAGAATCTGTCCAGTTGCGAATCTGTCCAGTTGCTCCGGAGGGGTTAGATTTCCTAGACAGGTAGAGATAATTAATGCTACCTTTGTTTCTCAAATGAAAACTTCTCAGAATGTAGCAGGTAGCATGCCTGCAGCTCTAAATTATCGCAGAACATATGTGACAAATTGACAAGCACGCGTTATCTGCTGTGATCGGTTGAATGAATTTTCAACAGCCAATCACAGCAGATTACTTCTGCTTGACAATTTAAGAGGTGAGAAACTTGGCCCTGGTCCTGAACACATTTGAATATAATAATGGGACTTTATTAACTTTAATTTTTAGTAAAGTTTATTTTCTAATAATAATTATTAAAGTAAGTAGTATCCTTTTCGGTTAAAACAGAATACTTTTTTTCTTTTATTTTAAGAAAACTTTAGTTTTTAGAAAATAAACATTGATAAAAGAATACACAACTACTTATTAAATAGTGAAACTCTGTTTTATGGGTAGTATGAAAAAAAGTTTTTTTATGAGTCTTCACAATAGTTTGCTATTATATTTATAATATTTGAGTTACGGAACCTTATCCATAAAGTAAAAAATAACATAAAGTCATAAGACACAGTCAAATATTGTACCAATAAAATACATGTTGCCCAGCTTGCTTAGTATAAATAATTTAGTGTCCGTTTTTTTAGCCCTGGCTGTAGGCTTTAAATTACAAAATTAGTCTCCACAGGTTCGCCCGGTAAGCAGTAGCCACTCTGATTGAACTTGCGAAATATGATAAAAAAATACATACCTTAGTACCTACTAACCGGAGTAGTACGGGTAGAAGCCAACGCAGAACGAGCGGCCGCGGCCTCGCATGCTCGCAATTATCAATTGAATGCAAGCAAAGCAGCGTGAAAAAGAAATAGTTACATTTATATTTTTTTAATTTGGTTTGGTATGATTTGGCCCTTTGATTTGATACCCAACACCTTCACATTACATTGTTTATGACGTTATGACATCTTGCAGGTGGTACCTTAAATTTAATGTGACAGACGTGACAGATAGCCTGTAAAACAAGCGGACGTCAAGATCCTTCTAACCATACTAAATATTTGTCATGTTATTTTAAGATGATTATAATTTATGATGGAACATATGTGCATACACCATACCGCTTCACCGAAGTGGGATAAAAATCAATTTCAGGAGAAAGGGCAAAATCAAGAAAGACATCAACGAGGGCTCTTACGCCTTTGGTTCATCTACAGGTATGACCAGTAATTAATATAAAAAATAATACGAATTATGATAATAATTATAACTACTAACTTTAACAAGTAAATATTATACCATCTTACCGGAAATTCGAAATCTGGCTGTTGTTACCACCCTTACTTATATTGTACACGGCGCCATTATAATATTTATTTTCGAAAAAAAAAAATATTGTAAACCTGGTTTATTTTAATAAACGAAAAAATACCACATGTGTTTTTTAGAATTGCCTTCAGCCAGCTGGCTTGCTTAGTTGATCTTTCTCGAAACAGTCGGAATACTTAAGCAGCTCGGTAGGTAACAATAGATAAATACTATCTTACTCTATTGTGTAAAGGCTAAATACTTACAGTACTAATATCAGTTTTACAATCTAGTTGGCAGAAACAATAAATCCAAAACTCTTTTGTTCAAGGAATTAACATTGGCAGTACTTAATTTCATTATTACCATTTGAATATTTTCCAGGTACTAAGCAATTTAGAACTGTTTATAATCCCATTTTTTCACTATTGTTTCGTTTTATATTTTACAATCTTTTTACCAAAAAAGAACCCCTATCCTCTTGATATTTTCTTTATTTTTTGTTAACTACGGAATAGCTTATCTATATTTATATGATTATTTTTTTACAAAAAAACTTTTTCTTGTGAATACAGATATTTTCGTGATGAACACACACGTGATGATACAGTTTAGCAGTTACTCTTACCTGTGGATCTTTTTATTCCGGAGTAATAAATTGGCTAAGGTTCATAATTATAATTACTTGAGATTTAGTGAATATCTTTTTTATTATGTGGAGTCATGGTTTACCTTGTTGTGTTTTGGTTTGTGATGCTGAGTTTGAAATTCTTTCTGAACGAAGTATTGTGTCAAACTTTGTAAACTTTTGTGTTTTATGACTGTGCTTATAGTGAGTGAAACTTTGTAAAGTTTTATTCTGGAAATTAGAGTCTATTTTATTTGTCACCCTTACAAGTAATACTAGTTGCTGCACGCGGCTTCGCCCGTGTGAAAGTTAAAATTAATCCAATGAGAACATACTTCCTGGACAAAAGCTATCTATCTGTCTGTAATTCAGGTTATAAACTATATGTGTACCAAATCTATTCAGTAGTTCTTGCGTGAAAGAGTAACAAACATGCACACTCATAAACTTTTACATTATAAAATACTTAGTAGGATTATTAATAAACTTAATTATTAATATAATTAATTAATACATTGACATCATTATTACACAATACAATATAATGATGTTAACGATTTTGAATTGGTAATTAGCTGGGATTTAACATAAATGTTAAAAGGTAACTGGGCATTTTGGTACTCATTAGTCAATGACAAAAATGAGTCAGCAGTCATTTTTGGCATTGACTTTTTTTGCGTTGTCAAATAGGTATCAATTAACCAATACAGAAGAAATAATAAATAATAAGCAATTACTCGGAAGAACATGCAAATTATTATTAGTGTAATTAACTGATGAGTACAGAAATTCTCAGGATTTTACTAATTTTTTGTCAAAAATGGTAGTGGTCAAACGCGAGCCTACCGAAAACATAAAAATAAAAAATTTATGTTAAATCAACTAAGTAATAATGAACATCATCGGATATCATTTTAACTAATTAATAATTTAATGAACAACTGTTGACTCCACCCTTAATTGACTTAACCTTAACCTTATTAATTGGGTATTTATTTTTAAATTTATTAAAACACGGTTAAAATAATAATTATGTAATATCACAGCATGTAACCAGTTAAGTAAATAGGTAGCTATTAATGTACACACGTAATACAATAACTTGCATAATACATACAATACAGTATAACAAAATGATATGCTTTCTGTGATAAGAATTTGATTCAGTATTATTTGAAAGCCTGTAATTCTTTTTGCTCTCTAAATTGCTTTAGAATGTTGCTATGCCATGCCTAGAAAACTTTACACAAAACATGTTGCATCAACCCCAAATTAATTGGGTTAAGAAAATCACGATGATCAACTGCCCTCACATGCGTATCAATACGACACGAAAAGCAGCTTTTTCGCTCTGAATATGTGCTTAGCAGCTGACATAATTGTTTTTGTCTGATTAGCGTGGATAAAGTAAACGTAACATTCGGCACGATGTAATTCGTGTCATGCCGTCACTTATTATTTCTACTAAAACCACCGTACTGTCACGGGCCCTCGCGCAAGGCTTTCTGAGTTCTTTGACCGTGTTTGACCAAAGGACGTACTGGTTTTTTTTATGTTTTTGTGTATCATTCATTTATTTAATCGCAATTTCGCGAGTTATCAAATGTAAATTTCTATATAATGCCCCAGTCTAATTGTGCTCATAACTAATCTTATGTTGATTGGCTTGTACAAATATTATTTAAACCTATTTGCAAAATAAATATTTAAAATCCTTTAATCGGACTCGAATTAAAAGCGTAAATAAAATTCCTTTAGTCCTTATCAAAATTTAACTAAAATCCCAAATATCATTCTGCCTAACAACAATGGCAGTTAAGGCCCTGTCAATCATATTCGGAATTTTTTTGCAGGAAATAGTGAATCTATTGTTTCATACAATGTATGTTGTCATCGTATTAGGTATCTGCCCAGGGTCCAATTAATATATTTAGCCGCACCAGGTAAAAAACCCTTTAAAGTATTTGTCGCTCGTTAGAACAATGTCACCTTTTGTTTCACTCGCCACCTGGCAGCACTCGACAGGCTCGGGAACATGGCACTCGACAGAATGGAGGAGATCAGTGTGTCGGTGACTGTCGAGCAGTGAACACGAGTTTCGAAACTGTCGCGTAATCCGTATCTAACTCACTTATCTCTGTCGTTTTGTGTACGAATCTTTACTCCGAGCTTTATAGTCGATGTGACTCCGTCGTGAAGTGCAGTGTTATACACAATCACAACAAAATTAAATCTTTTAAAGTGAAAGCCGGTCACCGTGTTCTATGTGAAAAGTATTGTAAAAGAAAACCATTTGCGTTTTAACGAATTTGGTTACAGGGATTTAGTGAAGTGAAAAGTAATTTTATGTGAGATTCATGATGGAATCAGCAGCAGCAGTAGTTATGGCAGACTCTACAATCACGATTGACAATAGTAATTTAGACGGGAATAACGGTTCTCTAAACATTACTGACAATAGTCATGGAGGTGGTGAAGAAGGCATTAGCGGTGAACTGACAGACGTGGCAGCCATTAAGGAAGCAAGCGAGGCTAGAGTTCGGGAGTTGGAAAATGAGGTTAAAAATCTAAAACGGATGCAGACTGAAGTAGCCAAGCTGATGAGTATGGGTAACCTACCAGGACTTACAAAGCCACTAAACATATTCAAGGAGAAGATTGAGGTAGACAACAGATCAGTGTACGTCGGTAACGTGGACTACAGCGCCACCTTTGAGGATCTGAAAGAGCATTTCCACGGATGTGGATACATTAAGAGGACTTCAATATTATGCAATAAATTCAACAGTCACCCAAAAGGATTCGCTTACATAGAATTTGACGACAGAGACAGTGTAAGGAGTGCTATGGCAATGAACGAATCATTATTTAAGGGGCGACGGATAAAAGTTATGCCCAAGCGCACTAACAAGCCGGGGCTGGCAATGACGAACCGGCAGCCTCGCGGGATGCAAGGCCGCGGCCGCTCGTCCCGCGGCGGCTTCTCTTCGTATAACCCCGGCTGGAGGCCAGTGCGTAGCACCAGGGGCTGCAGTCGCGGCAGTTATTACTCTCCGTACATAGTGCGTAGAGGACCCGCGGCCGCCGCCCGGTAGCTTTGTGCGAGTGTGCGCTGTGGTGTATATTTATGTGAGTGTATGGACTCGATTAGAATGGGGGCAGACTCTAGCTCTACGCCTTTATCGTCTTAACGTCGTATTTACGACTGATCGTGTGATAGAAATATAGATTTAATTTTACTTTTTATGTATAAGATTACTGATTTGATGTTAATGTTTTTAAACTATGCTGTTTTTGATTGCGTATAAAAAAATCTTTAGACTTGTTTAGTTTATAAGTTAAGTGTTTAAGTTCGTGTTATAAGTTTAGCAAATAGATAATAAAAATATACAAAGTTGACTGCCGTTGCTGCCCGTTGAATTTATAATATGAGTCTATTGTGTAGACTCTTAATTTTGTTTTATCTATTGACTTTTGTTTACGCAGCAACGAGGCAACATAGGCTAAACAATATGTATTGGAAAAAGGTAAAATTGTTTTTTTTGTTTACGGGTATATCTGGAAGTAACAACTGTACTAAACAAAAAAATGGGTTTTGCTTTTTCTACTTTTCTTTATATTGTAGTTAATAAAGTTGGCTTGAATTTAAAGTGATAAAACGTATTTTTATGTAACCAAAACATATTTTTAATATCTAAGCAAACATTAATATTTAGAAAATAAACTATAATAAAATAATACAAAACTAGTTATGTTGTAGTCCCAATGATTATTTTCAGTGTGTGCAGGAGACTGAGTTTAATTTATACTTTCATCTCTTTCCGCTATTAGCTAGATTCATTAGTGTGCTAGATGTAAGTTACTATGCAATGTATAAAGTACTCAATATTCATAAAAATATAATATTATTGCAATCTATTGTCTGATTTTTATTTCTATTCCTCATAATTAACTATAATTTCTAAGTAATTTGCCTTGATCTTACATATATTAGCTTCTACCAGCAGCTTCACTTGTGTGAATGTCAAAAATTATCTCAAGGCGCAAGGGTACATATTTCCGAGATGAACAATATCCTATATGCTATTCCAGACTACAATCTATCTCTGTGCCAAATTTCATCCAAATCCGTCCAGCCGTTTTACCGTGAAGAAGTATCTAACATACAAACACTCACACACACACACGCCCACACACTCACAAACTTTTGCCTTTATAATATTAGTGCGAAGTGTGACATTAGCTCTAGCAATTACTTTAATATTTTTGTAACCAATACTTCTTTTTTCCAACTGGTAACTAATACTTCTTTTTTCCAACTGGTAACTAATACTTCTTTAACCTTGTTTGAATATTTGGGTATAACAAACTGAATTTTTTGGTCAATTTCTCAAATCAGTTTATTTTATAATATCTACATCAATATCATAAGCCATTATGTATTCATAAATCTATTTGATCTTTTTTCCATCAATTCTAATCAGCTTTGCCAGACCATCTTTTATAAGCTCCAGAGTTAATTGTTTCAAGGCATTGGCAAAGTATTTGCGTTCGCAACAGTCAGCTTCTTATGCAAAGCTTTCTCACAGACACTCTTCAGCCTGCGGAGTCGAAAGTAAGTAGACTGCTGTAGCTAACAACTTATCAGGTATGTCATAATTTAAAGTTTGACACTGTTTAGCCATCAAATTGACAAATAGATCCTAAAGTTTCGATAACAATATGTAATCTTAAAAAGATAGACAAAATTTACAAATGAGATAAAAATTACCTGCGCATATTTGTCACGAACCTATCAAAAATTGCTTGCTAGCTGCCATTTGCTTCAAATAATATAAAAAATCTGTTGAACAGTTTAATTTCTGTCAAGTTACCGAAATATACACCTAACACTACAAAAAACTGCCATATTAAAAACTTCTATGTTCTATGTTATGGGGTTTGGTTTCCGCACTTAGTTCTTCAGGTGGACCATTGTGCGTGGGCCATGGCGGCCGGTGGGCGGAATAATCCAGCCAGCCCACCTCCCTTCAGAAGCTAATACGGGCTCCTGATTTTCTTAGAACGTCCGTGTAAGTTCTGGGCGGCCCGAGGGTTTGTGTTCTTATCTGGGTGACCCCTGTGCATTCAAAGAGAACGTGCGCAACGGTTTCCTCAGTCTCCATGCATGCCCTGCACAGAGGACTGTCCGTTATGCCTATTGTGTGGAAGTGTTTGTTAAGTGAGCAGTGTCCCGTGATGGTCCCCGTCATCAGGCGCAGGCCATTCCTGTCCAGGCGTAGCAACCGTCTGGTAAGCCTACTGTCCAAAGATGGCAGAGCTTCTTTGGACTGCCTACAGCCTGGTGCCAACAGTAATTTTTAGACATTAACTAAAGAGTACAAAATTGCCAGGTTTCTTTTTCAATGTAATGTTAAATACCAGCTAATTACAAATTCAAAATCATTGACATCATTTTATTGTATATTAATCAATAATTAATCATTTATTAATAATAAAAACTCTAAATCTGTATTTATTTATTACTAACGATACTACGATGTATTTTTTGGTGAAAAAATTAAATAAGTAAAAACACATGCTTGGGATAACATTTATATTGGGATAACTACATGGTAATTCCACGCGGGTGGCAGCTAGTAGGTACATAGGTACAATTTTTTTTAAAGTATAGATGGACTTTTTATACTCTTCCACGCTAAATCGCTAAATCAACGGAATAGATTCCGCACAGACAGTATATAACCTAGATTAACACATAGATAGCTTTTTGTCCAGGAAGTTCCCTTGGGATTAATTTCACCATTCAAACGGGTGATGCCGCTCGCAGCATCTAGTGTTACTTATAAGATTTACAATTAAAATTTTGTCCTAACAATGTATAGAATAAAACTTTACGAAGTTTCACTACACAGCGCAGTCGCAAAATTTCACAAAGTTTGACACAACAGTTCGTTCACAAAGAATTTTCAAAGCTCAATATCAGAAGGCAAATACACAACAACAACGTAAATCATGACTCTACATTTAAACCAAGCTAGTTAATAATTCTCGAGGAATTATATGAACCCTAGCCAAAATAATACATCCACAAGATATAAAAAGATTCACAGGTAAGAATAGGTAATTACTGCTAAACTGTTTCATCAACGTGTGTGTTCAACACGAAAGTACCTGGGAGGTGACCATAAGCTCTTAGAGTATGGTTATTTTGAGTGTGTGTAAGGGACAGATGTATATGACGTGTTTACATCTGTCACTTACTCGATCTCAAAATAACCTTACTCTAAGAGCTTGTGGTCACCTCCCTGAACTGACTAGAAAAGATATTTAGTAAGAAAACAATCATTATAGATAAGCAGTTACAATAAACAAACATAAACCAAAAGGTTAGAGGTTCATATTTTGGGAAAATATAGTAAAAGATAAAATTAAACAAAGTGAAAAGAAATTGGATTGTAAACAGTTCTGAATAGCTTTAATGCCCACACAAAAAGGTTTTGGATCTATTGTGAGCACCTGGTAAATATTTTAATGGTAAAAATGGAATAAAACAATACCTCAAAATGTTAAGCCCTTAAACAAAAGTGTTTGGGATTTATTGTTTCTGACAACTAGATTGTAAAACTGAAATTGGTACTGTGAATGTTAAAAGATTTAATTGTATTTATCTATTGTTACCTACTGAGCTACTTAAGTATACTGTTTTGAAAAAGGTCAAGTAAGCAACCCAGCCGGCTGAAGAGAATTCTAAAACCTATCCTTCCTATTCTATTCTTGTTTTTTGTTACTAACCCTATATGAGTCTTCACTCGAAATGTAGTTTTTGAATTTGAATCTTTGAATTTTAAAACACACACGTGGTATTTATTCCTTTATTAAAATGAACCAAATTTAAATTAATTAATTTTTGTGAAAATAAATAATATAATGGCGTCGTAAGCAATATACTGAGTCAGACTGGTCACAATAGCCAGATTTCGAGTTTCCAGAAAGATGGTATAACACTTACGTGCCAAGTTAATAGACATTAACGTAATTCGTTTTATTTTCTAACATTATGTAGCGGAGTTCATTTTGTACTGGTCATACCCGTAGGTTAAACAAAGGCGTAAGAGCTATCTTTGATGTCTTCCTTGTTTTTGTCTCTTTCTTCTGAATTTCAATATATATCCCACTACGGTGAAGTAGTTTGATGTTTGTTCATCTGTTCCACCCTAACTTCAAAACTCATCCTAATTTGACAAATGTGCTACGGTTAGAAGGGGCTCAATCGTCAGCTTGTTTTACAGGCTATCTGACGTTACATTCAATTTAAGGTGGGACCTGCTAGATGACATAACGTCATAAACAAAGAAACGTGAAGGTGTTGGGTACCAAACCAAAGGGCTTACATTTAAAAAATACTTTTGTTTTTGCACACTCCTTTGCTTGAATTCATGCGAGGCATGCGAGGCCGTGGCCGCTCGTACCGCGGTGGATTCTCCTCATACTACTCCAGTTAGTACTAAGGTATGGTAAATATACGAACTCTGAGGTATTTATACGGATCAGGTTGGGAAACACGGATTTTACATTTATAATATTTGATTGTGTCTTTTGATTTTATGCAAATTTTTACTTTATTGATAAGGTTCCAAAACTTAAATATTTCGCTATTTAATAAGTAGTTTTGTATTATTTTATCAATGTTTATTTTCTATAGACTAATGTTTGCTTTATTTTAACTTTAACCAAAAAAGATTTGAAAAAATTTAAGCTTTAAAAAAATTTAATTTTTAAATGAGTCCCGAATTAATAAATGAAAAGGATAAAGTATTTATTGTTTTGCTGAAGCAAACACCATTATCGAGCAGCAAGGGTCCTCTGTCCAGTTGAGAAACTGTCCAGCTGAGAATCTGTCCAGTTGCGAATCTGTCCAGTTGCTCCGGAGGGGTTAGATTTCCTAGACAGGTAGAGATAATTAATGCTACCTTTGTTTCTCAAATGAAAACTTCTCAGAATGTAGCAGGTAGCATGCCTGCAGCTCTAAATTATCGCAGAACATATGTGACAAATTGACAAGCACGCGTTATCTGCTGTGATCGGTTGAATGAATTTTCAACAGCCAATCACAGCAGATTACTTCTGCTTGACAATTTAAGAGGTGAGAAACTTGGCCCTGGTCCTGAACACATTTGAATATAATAATGGGACTTTATTAACTTTAATTTTTAGTAAAGTTTATTTTCTAATAATAATTATTAAAGTAAGTAGTATCCTTTTCGGTTAAAACAGAATACTTTTTTTCTTTTATTTTAAGAAAACTTTAGTTTTTAGAAAATAAACATTGATAAAAGAATACACAACTACTTATTAAATAGTGAAACTCTGTTTTATGGGTAGTATGAAAAAAAGTTTTTTTATGAGTCTTCACAATAGTTTGCTATTATATTTATAATATTTGAGTTATGGAACCTTATCCATAAAGTAAAAAATAACATAAAGTCATAAGACACAGTCAAATATTGTACCAATAAAATACATGTTGCCCAGCTTGCTTAGTATAAATAATTTAGTGTCCGTTTTTTTAGCCCTGGCTGTAGGCTTTAAATTACTAAATTAGTCTCCACAGGTTCGCCCGGTAAGCAGTAGCCACTCTGATTGATGTTGCGAAATATGATAAAAAAATACATACCTTAGTACCTACTAACCGGAGTAGTACGGGTAGAAGCCAACGCAGAACGAGCGGCCGCGGCCTCGCATGCTCGCAATTATCAATTGAATGCAAGCAAAGCAGCGTGAAAAAGAAATAGTTACATTTATATTTTTTTAATTTGGTTTGGTATGATTTGGCCCTTTGATTTGATACCCAACACCTTCACATTACATTGTTTATGACGTTATGACATCTTGCAGGTGGTACCTTAAATTTAATGTGACAGACGTGACAGATAGCCTGTAAAACAAGCGGACGTCAAGATCCTTCTAACCATACTAAATATTTGTCATGTTATTTTAAGATGATTATAATTTATGATGGAACATATGTGCATACACCATACCGCTTCACCGAAGTGGGATAAAAATCAATTTCAGGAGAAAGGGCAAAATCAAGAAAGACTTCAACGAGGGCTCTTACGCCTTTGGTTCATCCACAGGTATGACCAGTAATTAATATAAAAAATAATACGAATTATGATAATAATTATAACTACTAACTTTAACAAGTAAATATTATACCATCTTACCGGAAATTCGAAATCTGGCTGTTGTTACCACCCTTACTTATATTGTACACGGCGCCATTATAATATTTATTTTCGAAAAAAAAAATTATTGTAAACCTGGTTTATTTTAATAAACGAAAAAATACCACATGTGTTTTTTAGAATTGCCTTCAGCCAGCTGGCTTGCTTAGTTGATCTTTCTCGAAACAGTCGGAATACTTAAGCAGCTCGGTAGGTAACAATAGATAAATACTATCTTACTCTATTGTGTAAAGGCTAAATACTTACAGTACTAATATCAGTTTTACAATCTAGTTGGCAGAAACAATAAATCCAAAACTCTTTTGTTCAAGGAATTAACATTGGCAGTACTTAATTTCATTATTACCATTTGAATATTTTCCAGGTACTAAGCAATTTAGAACTGTTTATAATCCCATTTTTTTCACTATTGTTTCGTTTTATATTTTACAATCTTTTTACCAAAAAAGAACCCCTATCCTCTTGATATTTTCTTTATTTTTTGTTAACTACGGAATTGCTTATCTATAATGATTATTTTTTTTACAAAAAAACTTTTTCTTGTGAATACAGATATTTTCGTGATGAACACACACGTGATGATACAGTTTAGCAGTTACTCTTACCTGTGGATCTTTTTATTCCGGAGTAATAAATTGGCTAAGGTTCATAATTATAATTACTTGAGATTTAGTGAATATCTTTTTTATTATGTGGAGTCATGGTTTACCGTGTTGTGTTTTGGTTTGTGATGCTGAGTTTGAAATTCTTTCTGAACGAAGTATTGTGTCAAACTTTGTAAACTTTTGTGTTTTATGACTGTGCTTATAGTGAGTGAAACTTTGTAAAGTTTTATTCTGGAAATTAGAGTCTATTTTATTTGTCACCTTTACAAGTAATACTAGTTGCTGCACGCGGCTTCGCCCGTGTGAAAGTTAAAATTAATCCAATGAGAACATACTTCCTGGACAAAAGCTATCTATCTGTCTGTAATTCAGGTTATAAACTATATGTGTACCAAATCTATTCAGTAGTTCTTGCGTGAAAGAGTAACAAACATGCACACTCATAAACTTTTACATTATAAAATACTTAGTAGGATTATTAATAAACTTAATTATTAACCCAAAGGTTGACTGGTAGAGAATGCCTTGCTGCATTAAGTCCGCCTATGTATCACCATTGTACATGAAGTTTTAAATAAATATTAATATAATTAATTAATACATTGACATCATTATTACACAATACAATATAATGATGTTAACGATTTTGAATTGGTAATTAGCTGGGATTTAACATAAATTTTAAAAGATAACTGGGCATTTTGGTACTCATTAGTCAATGACAAAAATGAGTCAGCAGTCATTTTTGGCATTGACTTTTTTTGCGTTGTCAAAAAGGTATCAATTAACCAATACAGAAGAAATAATTAGCAATTACTCGGAAGAACATGCAAATTATTATTAGTGTAATTAACTGATGAGTACAGAAATTCTCAGGATTTTACTAATTTTTTGTCAAAAATGTTAGTGGTCAAACGCGAGCCTACCGAAAATATAAAAATAAAAAAAAAATGTTAAATCAACTAAGTAAAAATGAACATCATCGGATATCATTTTAACTAATTAATAATTTAATGAACAACTGTTGACGCCACCCTTAATTGACTTAACCTTAACCTTATTAATTGGGTAATTATTTTTAAATTTATTAAAACACGGTTAAAATAATAATTATGTAATATCACAGCATGTAACCAGTTAAGTAAATAGGTAGCTATTAATGTACACACGTAATACAATAACTTGCATAATACATACAATACAATATAACAAAATGATATGCTTTCTGTGATAAGAATTTGATTCAGTATTATTTGAAAGCCTGTAATTCTTTTTGCTCTCTAAATTGCTTTAGAATGTTGCTATGCCATGCCTAGAAAACTTTACACAAAACATGTTGCATCAACCCCAAATTAATTGGTTTAAGAAAATCACGATGATCAACTGCCCTCACATGCGTATCAATACGACACGAAAATCAGCTTTTTCGCTCTGAATATGTGCTTAGCAGCTGACATAATTGTTTTTGTCTGATTACCGTGGATAAAGTAAACGTAACATTCGGAACGATGTAATTCGTGTCATGCCGTCACTTATTATTTCTACTAAAACCACTGTACTGTCACGGGCCCTCGCGCAAGGCTCTCTGAGTTCTTTGACCGTGTTTGACCAAAGGACGTACTGGTTTTTTTTATGTTTTTGTGTATCATTAATTTATTTAATCGCAATTTCGCGAGTTATCAAATGTAAATTTCTATATAATGCCCCAGTCTAATTGTGCTCATAACTAATCTTATGTTGATTGGCTTGTACAAATATTATTTAAAACTATTTGCAAAATAAATATTTAAAATCCTTTATTCGGACTCGAATTAAAAGCGTAAATAAAATTCCTTTAGTTCTTATCAAAATTTAACTAAAATCACAAATATCATTCTGCCTAACAACAATGGCTGTTAAGGCCCTGTCAATCATATTCGGAATTTTTTTGCAGGAAATAGTGAATCTATTGTTTCATACAATTCAAAATTCAAAAAAAATTCAAAATTCATTTATTTGCGTAAATAAGGTACAGAAGGTTGGTAAAATGTACAAAATTGTTCTCTTATTCTGCCTTTAATTTCGGCGTGCAAATATAAACCAGAGTGACACATTTTAGTAAAAAATTGTTAATGATCATAATCATGCAGTCACTAAACAGATAAGCCCATTAAAATGTATTATTGAATTAAATAAATGTCAATATAATATGAAAAAAATAATAAAGATGTATGTGTCAAATGTCAAATAATAATAACCAAACACAAAACAATAACAATCATAATTTAAAATAATAATAAGGATAATAATCACAAGTGTCAATAATAATCATGTCAATAACTGGCGTAAGTCGCCACACAATAATAAAAACCAATGACAAAATAATAACAACCATAATTTTAAAATAATAAAACTAAAGATAACAATCATAAGTGTCAATAATGGGCGAAATTCGCCACACAATAATAAAACCAATGACAAAATAATAACAATCATAATTTAAAATTACGGTGCAATTTACAAAAAAAAAAAAAAAAAAAATTTAAAACTTACAATTTATAATCCAAAAACTCATGCACACTATAAAAGCATTTTTCAATTAGAAACCTCGTCAAATTATTTTTAAATCTGGAAAATGGTAGCGTTTTTATAGAATTTGGTATTTTGTTATACAATTTTATGCACATAATGTAGCTGTTATTACTTGTTAATGTGAGATTCGTCCTCGGTTGAAATAACTTATTAGTATACATAGATCGAGGGGCATAGTAGTTCGTCGCCTGCTGAAAAAGTCCCTTATGTTTGAAAACAAATAAACAGGATTCTAATATGTAAATACATGGAAGAGTTAGTATTTTATATTTCTTAAAGAAAGGACGACATGACTCTATTTGCTTCAGCCCAAATATAGCTCTTAGACACTTTTTTTGCATTACGAATGCTTGATCAATCTCCACACAACGACCCCACAGGATAATACCATACCTTAGAGTGGAGGTTATATAGCCATGGAAAGCCGTTTTTGCGGCACTTCTAGATACCTCGCAGCTAATACGCCTCAAAGGGTATATGAATTTATTTATTTTAGCACAAATATCATTTATATGATTTTTCCATGAGCAAAATTTATCTAAATTTATTCCAAGAAACTTAACAGAGTCAGTTTCTAACAGGGCAACCCCTTTATAAGATATATTTAGGTCCAGCGGTTTTGATCGATAAGTGTGAAATTGCATAAATTTTGTTTTATTAATATTAACCTTTAAATTATTAGTCTCTAGCCACTCTATAGTTCGTTGAAGAGCAATATTTATTTCTTGTTCGTACGAACTTTTATCATGTCCTTTGATTATGATTGTAGTATCGTCGGCAAACAATACACATTTATGATTTATAATTTCTGGGAAATCGTTTATGTAGAGCAAAAACATTGGCGGTCCCAAAATACTGCCCTGTGGCACGCCATATCGATTAAACATAAACGAGGATTGGAATGATTCTAACGTTTTAGTTTGGTCATTATAATTCGTTACTTCCACTGATTGTATTCTGTCGGACAAATATGATTCCATCCAGTTATATGCCGTTCCTCTGATTCCATATCTGGAAATCTTTTCCAATAATCGTTCATGAGAAACGTGATCAAACGCTTTACTCATATCCATGAATAAAACTGTAACCGGTATTTTCTTGTCAATACAGTCTGTTATTTCTTTTATTAATTGAAAGGCTGCCAAAGACGTACTTCTATTTTTACGAAACCCATTTTGTTCGTCCTTAATAATCTTGTGTTTTTCAATGAAGTATGCTAATTTGTTATGAAAAGCTTTTTCAAAAATTTTAGAAAATATAGGTATTAAAGTCACGGGTCTGTAATTGTCCATTTGAGCGCTATCCCCTTTTTTAAATATTGGTTTCACCACTGATTTCTTTAATAAATCGGGAAATATTCCTTGTTCTAGAGAGAGGTTAACAACATGTAGAAGTGGCTCTAGAATTATATTGACTGACAGTTTTATGTATGTTGTCATTTTTTAATGTCATATTTTTAATGTATGTTGTCATCGTATTAGGTATCTGCCCAGGGTCCAATTAATATATTTAGCCGCACCAGGTAAAAACCCTTTGTAGTATTTGTCGCTCGTTAGAACAATGTCACCTTTTGTTTCACTCTCCACCTGGCAGCACTCGACAGGCTCGGGAACATGGCACTCGACAGAATGGAGGAGATCAGTGTGTCGGTGACTGTCGAGCAGTGAACACGAGTTTCGAAACTGTCGCGTAATCCGTATCTAACTCACTTATCTCTGTCGTTTTGTGTACGAATCTTTACTCCGAGCTTTATAGTCGATGTGACTCCGTCGTAAAGTGCAGTGTAATACACAATCACAACAAAATTAAATCTTTTAAAGTGAAAACCGGTCACCGTGTTCTATGTGAAAAGTTTGTAAAAGAAAATCATTTGCGTTTTAACGAATTTGGTTACCGGAATTTAGTGAAGTGAAAAGTAATTTTATGTGAGATTCATGATGGAATCAGCAGCAGCAGTAGTTATGGCAGACTCTACAATCACGATTGACAATAGTAATTTAGACGGGAATAATAGTTCTCTAAACATTACTGACAATAGTCATGAAGGTGGCGAAGAAGGCATTAGTGGTGAACTGACAGACGTGGCAGCCATTAAGGAAGCAAGCGAGGCTAGAGTTCGGGAGTTGGAAAATGAGGTGAAAAATCTAAAACGGATGCAGGCTGAAGTAGCCAAGCTGATGAGTATGGGTAACCTACCAGGACTTACAAAGCCGCTAAACATATTCAAGGAGAAGATTGAGGTAGACAACAGATCCGTGTACGTCGGTAACGTAGACTACAGCGCGACCGTTGAGGATCTGAAAGAGCATTTCCACGGATGTGGATACATTAAGAGGACCTCCATATTATGCAATAAATTCAACAGTCACCCAAAGGGATTCGCTTACATAGAATTTGACGACAGAGCCAGTGTAAGGAGTGCTATGGCAATGAACGAATCATTATTTAAGGGGCGACGGATAAAAGTTATGCCCAAGCGCACCAACAAGCCGGGGCTAGCAACGTCGAACCGGCAGCCTCGCGGGATGCAAGGCCGCTGCCGCTCGTTCCGCGGCGGCTTCTCTTCGTATAACCCCGGCTGGAGGCCGGTGCGCAGCAGCAGGGGCTGCAGTCGCGGCAATTATTACTCTCCGTACATAGTGCGTAGAGGACCCGCGGCCGCCGCGCGGTAGCTTTGTGCGAGTGTGCGCTGTGGTGTATATTTATGTGAGTGTATGGACTCGATTAAAATGGGGGCGGACTCTAGTTCCACGCCTTTATCGTCTAAACGTCGTATTTACGACTGATCGTGTGATAGAAATATAGATTTAATTTTAATTTTTATGTGTAAGATTACTGATTTGATGTTAATGTTTTTAAACTATGCTGTTTTTGATTGAGTAAAAAAAAATCTTTAGACTTGTTTAGTTTATAAGTTAAGTGTTTAAGTTCGTGTTATAAGTTTTAGCAAATAGATAATAAAAATATACAAAGTTGACTTCCGTTGCTGTACGTTGAATTTATAATATGAGTCTATTGTGTAGACTCTTAATTTTGTTTTATGTCAATATATACTTTTGTTTACGCAGCAACGAGGCATCATTGGCTAAACAATATGTATTGGAAAAAGGTAAAATTGTTTTTTTTTGTTTACGGTTATATGTGGAAGTAACAACTGCACTAAACAAAAAAATGGGTTTTGCTTTTTTCTATTAGCAACAAAGCAAAGTTTATCTTTTTGTTTAAGTTTATTTTGTAGTTAATAAAGTTGCCTTGAATTTAAAGTGATAAAATGTATTTTGATGTTACCGAAACATATTTTTAATATTTAAGCAAACTTTAATTTTTAGAAAATAAACTTTAATAAAATAATACAAAACTAGTTATGTTGATAGTAAGAAAAAAGTTCGCAAATTCCAATTATTATTTTCAGTGTGTTTAGGACACTGAGTTTAATTTATACATTCATCTCTTTTCGCTATGAGTTCTTAAATAGCTTATTTCATTTATAACTAGATTTGTTAGTGTACTAGATTGCTTAGTCTTGTAAGTTTCTATACAATGTATGAAGTTCATAAAAATATTATATTATTGCTTACTACTATCTGATTTTTATTTGTATTCCTCATAACCAACCATAACTTCTAAGTAATTTGCCTTGATCGTACATATAATATACTAGCTTCTACCAGCGGCTTCGCTCGCGTGAATGTCGATAATTATCCCGAGGGAACATATTCCCGGTATGAAAAGTATCCTATATGTTATTCCAGACTATAATTTATCTCTGTGCTTTATTTCATCCAAATCCGTCAAGCCGTTTGGCCGTGATGAAGTAACAAACATACAAACACACACACACACAAACTTTCGCCTTCATAATATTAGTGTGAAGTGTTCTAGCAATACTAATTTTTTGCAACTAGTAACTCGTACTTCTTTCACCAATTTTGAATATTTCAGTATTATAAACTAAAATTTCATGTCAATTTCATAAATCAATTTATTTTATAATATCTTAAATAATCAATATCATAAGCATAATGCAATATGTTGTCAATAGCATATGAATTCATAATTTTTTTAAATCTTTTTTCCATCAATTATAGTAATCAGCTTTGCCTGACCATCTATATTAAGCTACAGAGTTAATTGTTTCAAGGCATTGGCAAAGTATTTGCGTTCGCAACAGTCAGCTTCTTATGCAAAGCTTTCTCATATACACTCTTCAGCCTGCAGAGTTGAAAGTAAGTAGACTGCTGTATTGAAAAATAGATCCTAACGTTTTGACAATAACATGAAATCTTAAAAAGATAGACAAAATTTATCTGCGCAAATTTTTCACGAAGCTTTCAAAAATTGTTTGTTAGCTGCCATTTGCTTCAAATAATATAAAAAGTCTATGTATTAGTTTCATTCTTCAACGGAAAATCTTAACAACGCCATTCAGAAAATGACACAAAATGCACAGCGCCATCTATTGAATATGCAGTTCAACAGTCCGAGCATCTGAATTGCGTATGCTGTGGTATTTTACTTCTTGAAAACTTTAAATTCATCTAACTTTTGGTAGATTGAACCGATTGTGATGAAACAAACACTCAGTAATATTTCAAGTTACGCACAATTTTTGTATATAAAACTTATTTATATTGGTTTCGTACATTTTACGTGATGCATGCACAAATAAACAGACAAACATACAAAAATTTCAAAAATGCTGGAAATGATTTCTGTTGGTTTTCCTTTAACACGCTGACAATTTTTTTTATATTTTTGATGTACCAAAACGACTTTTTTACAGATTTTTAAAATGTTTTTGATGACAATTAATTAATTAATTATTTATAATTTCAAATTAATTTATTAATACTTAAAAAGCCATTTATGTACTTATTTATTATTAACGATACTACGATGTAATTTGTGAGTAGGGTTTTCATACTCTGGCATGCACGAAAATACGATAATATCACTTAAACGAAAAAATAACACATGCCTAAGCCTACATTTATATTGGGATAACTACTAGGTACTTAATCCTACGCGGGTGGCAGCTAGAACATACTATTATAAAAGTTTATAAGTATAGATGGACTTTTGATACTCTTCCACGCAAAAACTACAGAACAGATTTGTCACACAAACAGTATATGCCATGGATTAACACATAGAAGGCTTTTTGTCAAGGAAGTAGGTTCCCTTGAGCTTAATTTCAACTTTCGGGCGAAGCCGCTGGCAATAGCTACTGTTACAAGGGTTACAATTGAAATTGAGTTCAATGTAAAGAATACATTGGTAGGTTCCTCCAATTATCACAAAAAATATTTCTAATCTTACATATATCTAATTATACAGCCGAAGTAAATCTCATGACGATTCTAATAAGCCCAAACACGACTAGGATAGGTACATTGTTTTGTTTCGGACTTCCAGTGCCTACTTTCCAGCTTCATCGTCAGATCAGTTTGATGGTACGATTTTCTTCAGTAGGTACCATTTATTAACCCCCGCCGGAAAAAGAGGGGTGTTATAAGTTTCACGTGTGTTGTGTATCTGTGTGTCTGTGTATCTGTGTGTCTGTCTGTGGCATCATAGCGTCTAAACGGATAAACCGATTTCGATTTAGAATTTTGGGTTTCAAGGGTAATTTTGTCGAGAGTGTTCTTAGCTATGTTTGAATAAAATTGGTTCAGCCGTTCAAAAGTTATGGGCGTTTTACTTTTTTACTTTTTGAATCGGGGTGTTTTAGCAAGATAAATGTGTCGGGGGTTTTTAAATTTTGAAATTTTACGTATTTATAAGTATTTGCTTCATCATAGTCGGTTAACCTTTCGAGATATCTTATACCCGTGACATACTTAGCATTAAAGAGTTCCAGTGTCCATCTGTAGTCTTCTTGATTAGTTTCACTTCACCAAATGATACTTTCCAAAATCACTATATGTATGCCTATAATATTTGAGGAGTACCCTCGATTTCTCCAGGATCCCTGTGATCGCTTGAGCTCTGTATACGGGAGGTTGTAAGCCTCCTGCCCAATTGCGTTGACACCCTGTACCTATAGTTCAGTTTTCAAGAGTCCTAGAGTCTAGGATGTTGATTAATGGCTGTTATTTGTTGATAGGTGAAGGCTTCTTACGTACGAAATAAAAGTCTTGATTCTTCATGACTATCTGTAGCGTTTCTGCAGGTCCTCAGAGAACAGAAGGTGTGTAAAGCAAACTAACTTCCATGTTCCATTTGTAGCATAACAAATCTGTCAACGCGCATGCGCACTATCGTACCCCGGCACTTTACTTTATTGAGGACACCGAAATCACTTGCAAATTAGTTTTATTTTATTTTAGGTATTTTTCATTACCAACTTAGCCTACAAATCAACAAAACCTCCCTTGTTTATGAAGGAATCATGACATATCATATATGGGCGGATGTGCCTTAAAATTGCCTATTCTATCATACCTAAAACAGGTCCGTGATTGAAGATATTCTTCAGGAAGAATGAGGGATGAAGGGAAATTTTGTTCTAAAACTATACATTTAACAACTAGGATACCCATGAGTCTTGTGGCCCATCTATAAGGTTATAGAAGTTCACTTAGTTTATAGTTAAATTTTCATTTTTCAGTTGCGTAACTGCCTGAAAGCGTCAGTTCGACGAAAAGGTACAAATTTTCAACATAATAGGTCAATTTGTACTTTAACTATCTGAGGGTTTTCCACCCACCAAAAACACGACCGGTAGCTATCCCGTCAGGCTACCCTGAGTTAGTACTTTGGTGGGTGCAATTTCAACCCTCGAGCGGGTATTCACCCTGGAAGGGCCGATTCTATGAAAAACTTGTGGGACCCCGCAACTCAACTGTCTCCCAAACCACCACAGCTAGGCTCCTTACATAAATTTGGTTGGGGAGACAGGAAAAAGAGCTAGCGAGTGGTAGTAACACGATAGGTATAACCATAAGCCTTCAGGTGCTAAGGGCCCCTGAAAGCGGCTAACCTTGCAGATCGCACGGTCCCACCGTCTTATAGGTTGGTTTCTGCCTAAACTACCTAGGCGATGTTCATCGTCCATGAATGGTGCAGGGCGCCTGCCAGTGTGCTCCCGAGAGGTAATGCTTCAGAAAGCATATTGATAAACTTTCAGGCACCAAATGTGTCTGAAAGCGGTAAGCCCGCTAACAAGTATATATTCAATTCAATCATTTATTTCGGACCATGATCCATAATTTGTTAGTAATAATAGACTTACGACTATGTTAGTAAATTTACATAATTTAATAATGTCATCCTAATTACATAGCTATATAGAATCCTCTGTACTGGTTCATACACACACATTATCTCAACCAAGTGGTGTTTAAACAAATAAAATAAAAATAAAAAATATTACATCTTTCAAGTGAAATTTGCCAATAAATAACATACATAGGTACTTAACTTACTTAACATTAAATTAAATAGATTGTTTGATTTATTTTTCATATTTTTAATTACAGTCAATTCCAATCACAAACAAAAAATGTGGGTACCAAAATATCTTTTATTTATTTTTAAAATAAAAGTTGTACACAATTGATTAATCATAATAAATATGCATTGATTTTAATATTAAATTAAATTAATTGATTATAATTTAGGTATTTATATTTATTTAATTGGTTGATTAATAAAATTAAATTGATAAATGAATTGAAATAAAATAGATTGATTACGTAATAGGTATAAAAATGACGTAGCGAAAATTGCACAATTAAAACTAATAAAATACCTCTCATGGTGGCATGCATGAACCTCTCACATGTTGAGAGTAAAGGCCTCCCCCAGAGATGACCAGTGGTCGCAGTCGTTAGTTTCTGATATCAATCTCCCTGTTTTTTCCAGTCTTTCAAATTTACAGCAGTTGGTTTCAGTTGAGATGGTCGTAGAAAGGTTGTAATATTCTGGGCTTTACTCTTTTTTGATATTTGTTTCGGGTTTCTTTGGTTTCCCAAACCTTGGTGCCTGCTGCTCCCTCTGGTGATGCTGACAGGTTCCTCTTTTGTTTTGGAAATCGGTTAGTTCCTTGATCGAGTCTTATAACCTTTCGTGACGGAGAGCCACCTGGATTCCCTCTTTTCTTTCCGGTGCAGCTCTTCTTGCAGTTCCTTCCTCTTCTGGAGTACCTCAGGAGAGTAATCCTCTTTTATGTAAATGCCCGAGCCTTCAAAGGATTTTTTCTTTCGTAGAATCTCGATTTTCTTCAGCATAGTTGTTACTCTAATTGGTCTTGTTTTCCCTGTTTTTTGCCCGATTCTTGCTACAGTCTCAATTTCGAATTTTTCGAAATCTACCCCCATTTTTATGTTAATCACATCAAGGGCTATATTCAGCAGATCCTCATAAGCCTTTTCTTTTTCTTCAAGCCCAAAAAATACCAATTTTGTTATTCTTATTTGTCGATCCAGAAACTCAATGGTTTTTTGTTGGTTTTCAATTTTTTCTGCCAACTGGTGTTGTTTTTCTAATATTATAGTAAATTTCTCACTCAATATTTTATTTAAACTTTAAGTGATGTTTTCTTCCATCGACTTCATATCCTTTTTGTTTTGTGTAATGTCATTTTGTATATTTTTACAAAATAAATGCTTTAATTATTTCCTCCATTCTATTTTACCCACTTTTTACGCCCTCTACATATAGAACTTAAGTGGTGGTAGTACGAAATATTTTTGAAAAATGCCCAACTTGCTACTCGCCGCTAGATGGCGCTTATCATAATATTATATCGCAATGACTTTTGATAATGGGTCATACAAGGTTGTAATTTTGATTTATAATTATTATAAGTAAGCTATTATCACATGTGTGGTCTAACCTTCTGTTTTGGTATTGCCGTGATTCCCAGGTGTCTATTCCGTGTTGAATGGCTGTGTTGGATGTGACCGTTACGAACTGTTAATTCGGTTTTTCTCGATTTTCTTAAGCCACCAACACTTGTGCCGGTGATCCACAGTGTTCTTCACAGTATTTTCACTTCTACACTTTCTATTAACTTCATTCCGTTTTTTTATTTGTAAAATAGTATAGAGCCGAAGTCACCACAATTTTATCGACGTACCCTCGGCGCTTGAATCCCTTGAATGAAGTGGTGTTTATATACTAGAATTACATGAGTCTAATCTAAATACAGGGCCTAGATACAAGTCTAGGTTACCTAGTAGCGTTAAAACGAAAATAACAAGATTACTGACCAGTTATTTGAGGAGAATGTGTGTGTATTCACCGTTCCAGGGTGAGATGCTATTAGCCCTTGTTATGTACTGTTTTTCAGTCATAGACATAGGTTAAATAAGTTAGTACACCTACTTTGGGTTTCCTAACAAAACAATTCATGAAATAAGAAATAACGATTGGTGCGCCACCCTGTGTCAGTGGAGCGCATACACCACTACTTGAATCTCCGGTTTTACAGGGGTCTCCAAGTATTAAAAAAAAAAAATACTTATCCTCTTTCATACATTTCTTATGCTAGTATATAAGCTATGTT
Source organism: Orthosia gothica (assembly GCA_949775005.1). Taxonomy (NCBI): domain Eukaryota; kingdom Metazoa; phylum Arthropoda; class Insecta; order Lepidoptera; family Noctuidae; genus Orthosia; species Orthosia gothica. The sequence continues at coordinate 3,654,675 of OX459061.1, read as the reverse complement.
ACGACTCGTCGCGAACATATGTCATGGACCAAGTGATCAATTAGGTCAGTATGTATAATGCCCGCACATTATATATTACATAGTGAAACTAGTCAAGTCAAATCGGGCAATATATTCAATATGAATTATGAATATTACTACGTAACTTGTTGCTTAAATAGTAATAGTACTTACCTACTCTATATTAAAACCAATGTCAATATTAAAATAATAAAAAAACACATCTTTTTATGACCCGGCCCAATAAGTTATAGGCATTATTCAGAAAGCCCGGTCAATTTAATTATTTTTGTTTAGTTTTTATCACATGCCTATTCATATTGGGCAGTTTTCAAATTGTCCGTATTAATCACTTGGTCCATAACATATACATCTGCAGGCTTACTCTTGATTTTAATTCCGATCGATCGGCATTGGAATTTCAACATTTCGTACTCTTGAGTTCGACGCTAGCGCCACATTGGTTAAAATATAATGTGTCTATTTAGGGAACTAAGTGGAATTTAGGATCGGGCTTGGCGTGCGGTAAACGCTACTCTTGAGTCCAAAGATTACTATTATATACTGGGTATAGATAGGCAACTCAGCCTTTTTTTTGGGGTTCAAATGCAGCGCATGTGCAGCGCCATCTATGAACCGGTACCGGGACTACATATGTATATGTAAAATGCGTGTGTAAATGTATGTCTATGCATGTGTGTATATGTATGTCTATGCATGTGTGTTGTTTTGGTTAGTAAATTTTATTGGAAATAAAATAATGAAAAAACAAATACAATTCTTGCATATTTTTTTTTTTTTTAAATACAGAATAAATAAATTCGAGCATAATGAGGTTTTTAGTATCAGTATCAGCACAATAAAGAAGAAAAGTAAAATTTTGGTTTACAAAAATGCTAAACTTTTTGTTTATTTTTTTAGGAATCACATTTTTATCAATTATTCATTTAAATAACGTTTTATCAAAAACTATATCTATTGATTCTTTACAATTTCAATAAAGATTCATTGGAAACAGGTCCAAACTCTAGAGTCTCTATATGTACAAGTTCTGGATGATATTATTATGTTTTTAAATATCTGCAGGAATCAGGGTTTTTGATATAGAACATTATTTTAATGAATTATTGATAAAAACTTAATACATTGGGTACTGCCGGGTTGTCTTTCGAAAGTTAGTCGCCTTGTACCTATAATTAATCAAATTGTAATGATTTATTTTTGTATTGTAAACAAAGACCTACTATAGAACACAGCAGCAATGTATAATTTTTTATCAATTATTTATTTTAATTACGTTTCATCAAAAACCCTGATTCCTGCAGATTTTTCCCTTGGGATCTCATACCATATGTATTTACTCTTTACAACTTCAATCAAGATGCAGTGGAAACATCCAAAATCTTAACAGTCTCTAGGCGTAATTAAAATCTGCAGGAATCAGGGCTTTTGATAAAACGTTATTTAAATGAATAATTGGTAAAATTTATATATTAATGTATAAATTTTTTACTGTACTACCGGGATGTCTTTCGAAAGTTAGTCGCAAACATACAATTTAATTATTTAATTAAATTGTATTTTAAACAAAGACTTACTAATAGACCCGGCAGCAATGTATAATATTTTTATCAATTATGCATTTAAATAGTGTTTTATGAAAAAAACTGATTCCTGTAGATTTTTGCCTTCGCATCTCATACCATATGTTTTAATTCTTTACTGCTGCGCTATTTCAATCAAGATGCATTTTAAAAAGATCCAAGCTCTAAACAGTACCTATGCGTAGTTCACAGTAACTTTACAAGTTCTGGATGTTGCATATAAAATCTGGAGGAATCACGGTTTTTGATATAACATTATTGAAATTAATGTTACTAATATTATAGACTATAGTAAATGGCAACGAAGGCAATACTCCTGAATTAATGGTGTCACAAAATTTCTTGGTTTTCAGTATAGGTAGATTATAGTTCCATAAATTGTGGTTAGGTGAGGTTGAGATCACACAGTCCTGTAATTTTTTCTCCTATTATCGCGCTTAAACTGTCAGTCATGCTGTCAAATAAATCATCGAAGGGCATGAGTAGATCTGCTGTGGCGTTACTTTCTTTTTCAAGGACTCCACATCCTGCAAATGAGAAAAGATATATTAACACAACAGAAATTCGGCATTTACAGATCGTGTAAAGAAGATAGACAACAGCATCTTTGTTTGTGCTAAAAACATACTGCAATCAGTAATATGCCTGCCAAGTGTAGAGTATACAAACTGACTGATATTGTCACGATTGAAACTGATATTAAAGATAGAACTGTAACTTTCAAACAATGATTAATCAATAATAGTAAACTGCTTACCTGTCATAAGTCCAAGGCTTACTCCAACTGATTACTTGATTACAATGGCTACCTTATTATAGCTTCATTGTTGAGTTCTTTCCCTGAAACATAATTAAATATCTATATTTAGTTGAAGACCAAGTGATTGTGCTTGCAGCTCAAGAATAGTATTACAATATTGTCAATATTTATTATTTGTTCCGACCAAAATAAACTATTTACGAAAAAATCAAACTGACTTTCGAACTAAAACATCATTACAAAGTGCAAAATTACTTTCTTTTCCGAATTCTGTAGTCTTTAGAAACTATTGTTTTTCACTTTTCAACATTTTTTTTTGGAAGACGGTTTGTAAACTTTTTTATATTTCACTTTTTGGTTTTGGTACCTCAAATTACCATATAAAATATTTACAGGCAAAGTAAATGTCATGACGATTCCAATAAGCCCAAACACGACTAGAATACATGGTTTAATTATGGAGTTCCAGTGCCTACCTGGGAATGGTACTATTCCATAAATTGTGGTGAAGTGAGGTTGGGGTCACACAGTCCTGTAATTATTTTCTCCTTTTATCGCGCTGAAACCGCAAGTTATGTTGTCAAATAAATCATCGAAGGACATGAGTAGATCTGCTGCGGCGGTACTTTCTTCTTCAAGGACTCCACACCCTGCAAATGAGAAAAATATATTAACACAACTGAAATTCGGCATTTACGGCTCGTGTAAAGAAGACAAGCATTGTTGGTTGTGCTAAGAACATACTGCAATCAGTAATAGTCAAATTACCATAAAAATATTTATAGGCAAAGTAAATCTCATAACGATTCCAATAAGCCCAAACAAGACAAGAATACATGGTTTATTTTGGAGTTGCAGTGCCTACCTGGGAATGGAACTATTCCATAAATTTTGATGAGGTGAGGTTGGGGTCACACAGTCCTGTTATTTTTTTCCAATTATAGCCCTGAAACTGCCAGTTACGCCGTCAAATAAATCATCGAAAGACATGAGTAGATCTGCTGCGGTGGTACTTTCTTCTTCAAGGACTTCACATCCTGCAAATGAGAAAAAATATATTAACACAACTGAAATTCAGCATTTACGGTTCGTGTAAAGAAGATAGACAACAGCATCTTTGTTTGTGCTAAGAACATACTGCAATTAGTAATATGCCTGCCAAGTGTAGAGTATAACTGACTGATATTGTCACGATTGAAACTGATATTAAAGAGAGATAGTAAATGAAAAACTAACTTTCAAACAATGATTAATGAATAATAGTAAACTGCTTACCTGCCATAAGTCCAATGGTTACTCCAACTGATTACTGAATACTTGATTACAATGTTAACCCTTATTTTCGGGAATAATGGCGGCAACACGTGGTGAGATTAGCTTAACCACTAGCATTAAACCTTTGTAACTTGGAGACTTTTTATACAGCTTCACATTGTGGTCCTAATTCGCAATGCATCCTTTGCTGTTGGTGGTAAATTTAAGGTCTTTAGTGATCAGATTATTTGTAATCCCTTTTATTAGGCGGGGTGGATCATTTGATGTGGAAGCTAGGGTCGGCTTGCTTATTATAGCTTCATTGTTGAGTTCTTTTCCTGAAACATAATTAAATATCTATATTTAGTTGAAGACCAAGTGATTGTGATTGCAGCTCAAGAATAATATTACAATATTGTCGATATTTATTATTTGTTCCGACAAAAAAAAACTATTTAACGAAAAAATCAAAATGACTTCCAAAAAAAAACACTGCAAAGTGAAAAATAACTTCTTTTCCGAATTCAGTGTTTTTGATACATATTGTTTTCCGTTTTTCAACGGTTTTTTTGGAAGATGGTTTGAAAACTTTTAATTTTTCACTTTTTGGTTTTGGTACCTCAAATTACCATGAGAACTATTTACAGTCAAAGTTAATCTCATGAAGATTCCAATAAGCCCAAACACGAATAGAATACATTTTTTTATTTCGTAGTTCCAGTTCCTACCCTTCGGCTTCAGATTTATTTCATCTATATATGTATCAATCTCTATATGTATGCCTATGATATGGGACAAGTTTCCTCAATTTCCATGAGATCCCATCATCAGATCCTGATTTGATGACCATGGAACTACCAGGAAGTATCAAACAAAGGAAGAGTTTGCCAAATCGATCCAGTCGTTTGAGTAATCGGGCAACATAAATAATAATTAAAAACTCAAAAACCCAACTGTTTAAAAAGCGAACTAAAAAGACGTAAACAAGAAGAAAATAATGCTGTGCATTCGGAGGATACATATTCGCAAGTTGGATGACCAAAACCAGATGTATCCTCCGACTGCACTACATTATTTTCTTCTTGTTTAGGTCTTTTAGCTAGTGACACTCGCAAGGTTAAGACAAATCGATTGACGTAAGAATCATCAAAATCGGCCAATGCGTTTGGTCTCTGGAACGCCACATAGGAACAAACATACATACATACATAGACTGATAAACACGTTACCCTCCTTCGGCAGTCGGTTATAAAAGATTCCGACTTGAGAACCGCCTCCCTTTTTTTGAAGTTGATTAATAAATGCATTGATGAATATATATAAAGTTAACAATTATTAGTATTACCTTGGATATGTAGTGTTCAATTCCCAATTTAGACAGTCCACCAGTCGGATACTTATGAATCTCTTCAAAATGTCTATGACAGACATGTTTGTTGCCATAGATAGTATGATGATCCAATAAAATTAATTCACCACCAATATCTAAAACCCCAACTTTTAAGTTTCTCTTCACTTGTCTCTGGATTCAGAAACAGGTGTAGCGGCACATCTAAAAAGCATGAAACAATTAGTTGTGTAACTTAAATCAGTCACTGGAGGAACGAGGAACTATACCTTATTCAGCAAGAGCTTGAGACAAAGAACATAATAATCTCTTCGGATTAAGGATTATATGTACTATATTTCGACTAAGCATGATATTCATGACGTTAGTTTTCAAAATAGTTTGTTTTGTTTTTCCCTTTATCTAATTAATACAGCCATATTTACATAGGTACTTTTAACTCTGATTTAATGTGATCAATGAGTCTTCAATCCACATGATCACTAATAGTTGCACTTGTGTGTAGCTAACTAATTTAACCTAACATAGCTTTATCAATGCTGTGAAACTCTGTTATTGGCTTATAAGATAATTCTCATCATCTCACTGTCACTGTGCAGTGTAAGCGGACAATAAGATGCTAGTAACTTTTACGCAAGTACACTGGGCTGTTCATTGACAGTGCGATGAACAGTATATCTCATGTAATTTAGTAATAAGCTGTTGAGTTTCCAAATAAATAAAACCTTTCTAAACATTCATAAAAAATAATTACTAACAAAAAGAAATTGTGTTAAGCTAATCTAATTGCAACACTTATTTCCGAAGTAAGTTTTGATTTTTTTATAAGATGGTTTTTTATAAAAGAAAATATAGTAAGATTGGTTGTACACTTTGTCCCAAGCCAAGTAGAATGAGTTACTTTTATATAATACTAGTTGTGGCTGAGCCTTTGCTCCCGTCAACCCTACCTACAGTACCTACCATACTTACCTACCTATTACCTACAATTATGACAACCTACAATAATTATGACAAGTTAAACTACAGCACACCCAGATACACACCTGGAAGTGCTGTGGTTTAACTTGTTACAATTCAATCTATTTGGGAGACTGGGACACCAGAAAATGTATATTTCATATAAAAAATGGATAAAGTGAGAAATAAGTTTTTGCACAAATTGCACCAGTGATAGAAAATTTAAAAAAACCGTTTGACCTGGTAATGTTCGTACGTCGTGTGATGAGGAGGGATGAAAGGGGTCGGCCCTTTTAGTAACATGCGTTTCATCCCTCCTCATCACACGACGTACGAACATTACCAAAGAAAAGAGGGATGGACTGTGTGAGGAGTGATATATAAGAAAAGGGAGTCCGTTAAAGCTTGACGGGGGACAGGTCGGTATGGAAGAAGAAAACGTGTAGCGCCGACCACAAGTAACATATAAGGGCAGGAAAATATAGATGATAGTATATTATCAAGAACAGTCTCAATGCAGATATTTTTCTGCAATGAAGAAAGACAAACAAAATAACTTACCGTCTTTATCAATCACAGTAAATCCAGGTACACACTACACAGCAAGAATTTTGCGACATAGTGTGGATTATGATAAAATATTTATATTAATCGCACTTGCGAAATAATAAGAACTTTATTGCAAAAATAAAAAAAAATGCGCATGGTTATAGGTCTACCAGAATCTCATGGCAAATGTGGAAATAAAAATTGGTTGTGTGCAATACTGGGGAAATTGGATTAAACGATCTTGATACTGTTTAATTTTTATTTATGTCTTTAGTATTAATGAACATGAGGTACCTATATTATAGTAGTCACAGTGGATCTTTTGTGTCTTTGAACTTGGTCCTGCCAACCATTGCGTAAGAAACAGTTTGTCATCGAGTATAATGCATAGAGTAAGCGAGATAGGACGATGTTACATACATAAGCGAGTGAAAGAGACAGTTATACAATGCTATCTTCACCTTCAACATTGACACAAAAATAGCTACTGCACGGGGTCTTGCAACCAATTCAGAGACACAAAGATCCACTGTGAGTATTTTAGGTATGTGTATGAATAATGTTGTTATACATCGGGTTCTTAACATAAAATCAATTGAATATTAATTTATGTACTAATTTATTATATATCATTTAAATCATACTAATAACTTAAAACCTCATTCAGAACTAGAAAACTAGAATACGATTCCATGAACTCCACTGGCATTTCAAAAACTTGTATCTTTGTAGTTTTATGTCATCTCTCTCCATGAAAATGGTTCTTTTTCATTGGCATTTAACATATTCAAAACCAATCTCTTTATGTATAAAGTCTGTAAAAAATTATAAAATGTATCATGTTACTTATAGTCATTCATCATCATCTGTCTATATATACTATTTTTATGTAAGTTTTATGGCCTGGTTGCTAGGACCTTTTAGCCACGTCTTTGGAAAGAGTTTTGGATCTTATATTTATTTATTATTTATTTATTATTATTATTTATTTATTTACTTCACCAAAAATAATACAACAAATTACATAGGGTATTACAGGCCAGTACTTACAATTATTCAACATGGGAGCATCTGTAGCCGAACTAGGACGAGTCTTGTATCTCGGCATACAGCGATTTATTCTTTAGTATACATTAGAATGCGGATGTAACAGATTCTAATGTTTTTTGGAGTATTTGGCAGCAAATTGTATCGAGTCAGTCTTCCCAGTAAGCTTTGCAGGGGCAGTCAATACTACAATAAAATACTCCGCTCCACTATCCCGAGATCGCTTCTGTCAATGATTTTACAAATTGTTCATTTGCGTAGACAGTTGAGACACAAAACTACACCAATAATATATCACAATATCCACTAGGAATCAATTTGCAAATAATATTAACAGCCACTGAACTTCACTCGACAAAAGCCCGCCAAAAACTCCCGTCTATATATATATGTCCCACTGCAGGGCGCAGATTATTACTTATTATTTTTCTTACGTCAAAGATTCTCAATCTCTGTTAAAATCAATATCTTGTCGAAGAATTAGTAACAGTTACATTACTGTTGCCATTTCATTCCGGCCATCATTCGATGTGCCCTGACCTACGATTTACCATATAATAGTAATGGAAAGAAATAAAAATTAAGTAAGAAAACTATAAAATAAACTAAAAGTATCAAAACAAGTCAGTCCAACTTACCGGTCCACTCTACGACGCACTTTAAAATCAAAGATTGAGTTTGATTTACGCCTTCTTCTGCCCTTATTTTATGATACACATTGAAAACAATATGTCTCGCTTGAGATCGAAGTGGGTTTTTCGACATTTTCACAAAAATAACAAATTTTCAAGATAATATAAAAAAAATTCAGCAGTGGTTGACACATCAAGTACTTTGATTTGACAGGTGACAATTGACATTGCCATATGAAAATCACAATTTAAAAAAAATAAAAAATGTCATGAGATTCTGGTAGACCTATAGTTATACTCTCGTGCAGCGGCCATTTGTAATTTAGGTGTGCCCATATAAACAAAAGGTTTGCATTTTTTTTAAACCAAAATATATCTTATGCATGATTTTGCTGATAATAAAAACCTCATTATGTTCTAATTTTTTTTTTCTGTTATTTTCTATATTTACTTCAAGAATAAAAAGTGATTATAATTAAATTTTTTGATTTAGGTTTTTTTTTATATCTGACAAAACTCCCAGCATCGGCGTAATATATTTAACTATGGCAGCACTGCAATTTTGGTTCCGGTACCGGTTCATAGATGGTGCTGTTTGAAATCAAAAAACGGAACCGTAATTTTGTTCTAAGTTGCCAAAGCATGTAAGTCACGCATATACGCATAAGTCGTTCAGTTAAAGCGCGCCTTACAACAGATATCTCTAGTGTATGGTAGTGCCCCTTGTATGAATCTGCCCCACTTCCCCCTACACTCGCTATTTATACAAGCTCCAAACAGACAGCTTGAATGCGAAATTAAATAAAGCCTCAACTCATCTTAATAGATAGTCTCGGATCCGTAATAAAGAGCATTACAGGAAACACGGACCATACAGATGCCATCAAGAACGATAACGCCCTTAAAGCCCCCAATGATAATCAGCAATAGATAGCTCAAACGCATACTCATCATTCTATAGTAGGTACAGAAGTACTAAGTTGATACGCATACTAAAGTTGTCACAAAATAAAAGGTCCGTTTTGACAGCTATAAAAATACTTAATAATAATTAAACTTGATGCTTGCGAATAATACTTGTTGTTATAGTGTATTTGTTCATATTAGGATTATGAATTTAATTTTTCAATTGCTTACGTAGAAAGTTATCGCGGCAAAAAATGAGAAACGTCAACGGACTTCTTAGATTGTGACGACTTTAAGCGCGCTTTATAATAAAGACCAACTACTAGAATTAGAAATAGGAGAATATTATGACATCATTAAACCATTAGCTCATTATCGTGGAAGTCAAATAGTTTTGCATTCAAATTTCCAATAACGTCTCCACTAAAATTCCTGTTGTATAAGTTAGTCATTGTACCAAATAGAAGTAAGCAAGCCATCATCCTATCCTACCCATTCATAGCAATCACTGGGAATATTCATACGTACATAGAGGCAGAATTAGCTTTAGCTTCTTTAATTGAAGGTAGCTTCAGAGTATCTCTGCGAAGAAAAACTCAACCACCAAATGACAATCCATCCCGACTGCATCTGCGATATCATTGGAAGTCAAACACCACACAAATTATGCAACACGATTACTATCAGTCTGACGAAGCCCGCAATGGAAAACTTAGATGACCGCCGCTACGCTCTCGTGTTCCCGAAACCAACACAAGTCCAGTTAATCTGCGAACAGGAAGAATCCATAACCCTAGCCGGACGCTTCCTAGCCACTATTCCACATTATTGTAAGCTACGAACAGACGAGTTCACCATCGTCAACATCAACGACAACGACAACACATTAGTGGACAACACATGAAGATAACCAGCATGCCAGATGACTTTGAAGATTCAACCATGCCACCCCTTCAAATCAGTGCTATTAACTTGAAGAAGCGTCACGATATTCAAGATAGAATAGACTTACAGAAGCCAATCCACATTGAACCCACACCCTCTCCCAGCGTCCATATTAACTAAAGATTAGTCTATAGATGCTCTTACCAAGCTCTTCTTGTTCCAGTGTGAGCACTGTCCTCAGACGTGCAAGTCGTCGCGCCAGTTGTCCCGCCACCGCTATCGAACACACAAGCTTACAATATCACAAGTAGACAAGCTTCGTACCTACTAAGGATAATTGATTTTAATTTGGTAAATAACACTATTTTTATTTATACTTACATCAGTCTTTGACTTTTTATTTATCTAACTGATTACTCTGAAAAGAAACTCAGGGGTCAGTCCGAGATATGTGCATCGTGCAAGCTCAGCGCAAGCTGTTATTGTATATTTTTTTTACTATTTTTCTCTTTTTTATAAGTAAAAAAAAGAGAAAAATAGTAAAAAAAAATATACACAAAGTTGTGATTGTTGCTGTTGTATCTGTGTCGAATACATGGCTATCTATTCTATTCTAAATAAGTATTCATTTCGGTCGACGACTTATATTATTAGGGAAAGGAAGCTATTATATTATTATACTTACTATTTTAAGCAAGGTTAAGACAAATCGATTGACGTAAGAATCATCAAAACCAGCTAACGCAGTTGATCTCTAGAACGCCACATAGGAACATAGACTAATAATAAACACATTACCCTCCTTCGGTAGTCGGGTACTAAGGACAATGTTTACAAGATATTGGAAAGTTACGTGTACGTCTATTTTGATATTTTGCCTTTTGATTTTTGCATAATAGATTATTTTACTTAGAACGTTTTTCGAATACTCATACGCCTGTTCATCTTGTTAACCAAAAGATAGTGTCAATTACGGCATTAAGAAGGAAAACAACAAACTTTGTGGTTTTGCGGTAATCACACACTGTGCTAGCGGTGACTCACAGCGGCAAAGCAGTATCAAATCCACAATGCATCGTACTAAAGTGACTATTGTTTACCAGGAATAAATCAAAATCTAAACAAAGTACTTAGTCTATCGCAAAACAAAGAAAAGAAAACAACCTATTTTTTTGTTTGTTATCTAGACGGTGTTTCCATATCTATACTTTCGAATTCCAATATTTTTTTAACTTCTTTAAGAGTAAGTGTAGCTAGAATATAATTGAAATACTTGGGGCTGCAGGGGAAGAGGAGTGTCGGCATAGCGTTAGCCGCTCTCCCTATCCCCTGCGGCCGCAAAATAATAGGTGGTGGGGCCATTGACCTTGACTCGTCACAGGGGGACCAAGGGTGCCATACACGGGGTCGTCTGGCATGTGCTGATTTGGTCCCTGGGGTGGTCACGGCGTACAGTGTGTTCTGGTGCGCCGGTGATGGGGGGTACTCCCCCGAGGTCAGGCCGGTGACGGACAGACGCGGCGGGTTCGCGGTGAGTGCTAAAGCGTGCCCGCCATAAGCAGCACAGGAGCACACCGTGGAGTTTTAGTGGGTTAGAGTCCCACATAACTGCACTATCTCCCCGTGGTAGTGAAGTATGCATGAGCATTTCTCCACGCGAAAAAAAAACTGACTGGCGCTAATTTTTCCTTCGTTTTTATAAGGCATCTGTATAATTATTTAAGAAGTGGACGTTTACTCGTACATAGAGTGAACGTTCACTTCTTAAATAATCTTCTTATCTATGCATTATACGCGTTATATATAATGTTTACTAATAGCTTGCGAATTAACTAGGTCATCATGAGTTCCAAGTGATGGTTTTTGGTACGCTCTAGTACGACTGCACAAACAGGTACATAAGGAAACTAATTAGAGCGATAGCGTTTCAAGAGATTATCTATCTAAAAATAAATTTCTACTTTGTCAAATATTCACTACTATTTTGAAATTAAACGTAATTAATAAACAGTAACTTCAGAAAAATATTTGTTTTTATTTTAGAAACTAGCTTGTGCTCGCGGCTTCGCCCGCGTGTTCGCCCGTAAATTGTTTTGTCATCCCAAGGGAATACAAACTATCCTATGTCTTCAAACTACCTCTATGCCAAATTTCATCTAAATCGGTTCAGTAGATCCAGAGATTATTCCCTACAACCTCATAAACTTTATCCTTTTTTTTAAACGTTGCCCATACTAGGAATTTCTTCCTGTATCGCGGGTGCGTTTACAAACATATAAACTCACATACACAACACCCAGAGCCGGAACAACTATTTACAGGTCATACATATTTTGTTCCGTGCGGGAATCGAACCCGCGACACGCAACGCAGCAGTCAATCGCTCAACCACTGCGCCAACCGTGCGCCCTATGTTATAATATTAGTATAGATAATCAAATTAATTTAGTCACTTTATACTGTGTTTCTATTTTTATAAGTGAACCTTACATGATTTATGGGACCAAACCGACTCAACTGTGTTATCAGAAAGAGGAAAATAACACTGAAAACTATATTAAATGGTATGATAGAATAATAATTGAACATTTGGTGGGAATACAGCAGCGGGCATCCTCTACTCAACTTGTTTTTGTACGAGATCGCAGAAGCAAGAAATCATCAAGTAAGTGTAGAAAAGATACGAGTACTCCTTTGTTAAATCATTATTAGTTTCTTTGCCTTTTTTAACTGCCTCGTTTTGGTCCTGGCTGTGTTCTATATGCAAGTTATTATATTTATAAATGTGCGTTAGTGTCAACAATTTGGTAATTTTTTTCTTCTGTAGAACACCTACAGATAGTTGTAATGGAATAATAGATTAATTATTTTATTTTGACATGTTTAGATTTGGTTTAAGTTTGTTTTGGCTGCAGTGCCTAACACCTCTATTAAGTAGTCTAGATGAGGTTTAACCATAGCGTTATCTAAATATATAAAAGCGAAAGGTCACTCACCCACTCATCACGATATATCGAAATCCACTTTACGTATAAATATGAAACTTTGCAGAAAGGGTTTTCAAGTGACGTAAGTGAGCACTAAAAGGTTTTTGGAAATTCTACCCTTAAGGGGGTAAAAAGGGGTTTAATTTTTTTATGAAAATTCGAATTCCTTCGGCTAATATTTTTGAAACTTGGCACAAATAGTAATCTAATTAAATGATAAAGATTGAAATTATTAGTTTATCGAAACTACTCCTAAAAGATGAAGAATCTTATTTCTTGGATTAATTAACTTGACATAAATGCAAACCTAAGTAAACAATAAAGGTTGTCATTATTAGTTTTTCGAAACTACCCCAAAAGGCGATTTAGCGGGAGTTAGAACTTTTTTGAAAAATTTATGTTTTGGGTTAATAAACTTGAAATTTGACATAAATAAATAAATATCAACCTAAGAAAACAATAAAGGATGTCATTATAAGTTTTTAAAAACCACTCTCAAAATACGATTTAGTGGTGTTAAAGTTTGCTAAGAATCTTACTGCACAGTGTTTCGTTTTTTGATGTAAAAAGGAAGAGGAGAGCACTATGAAGGAAATTTTGTAAATTCAAAAAAATAAAAAGTTCAAAAAAAAAAAGTAAAATTCATTAATTTTAAAGTTTGTATTCCAAAAATCTATTTAAATATATATATTAAGTTGTATTGTTTTTATGAAAAAAATAAATTAATTCGGGATAAAGTAAATAATCAATCTATACTAATATTATAAAGATATAAAAATTGTGAGTTTGTGACGTTGCAGGGGGTAATCTCTGGATCTACTGAACCGATTTTGATTTTTTTTCACCAATAGAAAGCTACATTATTCCTGAGTGTTAAAGGCTATAATACATTTAAAAAAAAATAGAGATCCTTATGAAAATTGCAATAATGTAACCCAAAGTAGCAAATTGTTGCCAGTAAAATTCATTCTTTGGCGTGCGCTGAAAAAACTATTGATGATACATAAAAATGATTAGGTAGGTATAGTAGGGTAGGCAGGGTAAGCAGGGTAGGTAGGGTAGGCAGGGTAGCCAGTTGACGGAAGCGAAGCTCCAGGGGCCAGCTAGTATAACATAATAAGATTTTAAAACTAGCCTCCAGATAAGGTTAAGGGGTTTTAAAGTTTTTTCGAGGAATCTTACCGCGCAATCTGACTAAAATTAACAAAAAAATATAATGGAGAAGACAAGAGTGAATAACATATTTGGGTTGTTAAAAACTTGAGCCCCATCAGGGCAAGGGATTTTTAATTGTTTAGGGGATTGACCTAACATGATGTTTGTACTTTAAGTCAAATAACGAATCGTCCCCAACCAATTAACCTTAGATTCCACGATACCCCGTTTTTATTAATTTAACAATATCTTATTTTTGGTCACCTTCACTAACTGCAAGGTTGTCTGTAAGAGATTGCCCTGTGCGATAAGACCGCCCATTGTACACTTGTTTTTATGCTTTTTGTCCTGTATAAACATTTTTTTGTGTACAATAAAGAATATAATAAATAAATAAGAAAGTCATCTGTAGGGTAAAATACGAAATCACGCGAACAAAGTCGCGGGCGGTGTGCTAGTAAATAATAAACCTAACAGATTTCGGCAAGCAGCGAACGATACCTTGAAGTGCACCCTTAATAGAAGATAGTTTAGATCTTAGTTTATCTAGGTGCGGCTGCCACGTCCGATTTTTATCCAGATGGAGACCAAGATACTTCTTTATTGTATCGAATTTGATTAAGGGTTCGTCTATACCAATATTATAAAGAGGAAATATTTTTGTGTTTGTTTGTACCGAATAGGCTCCGAAACTACTGGACCGATTTAAAAATTCTTTCATCTATGGAAAGCTACATTATTCCCGAGTAACATAGGCTATAATTTTGACGGGAGCGAAGCCGCGGGGGGTCAGCTAGTTATTTATGTACAGAGTTGATTGGTTATCTATATTTTTGTTCCTAGCGCTGAAAATAATGTAGTTAGTTTATGATGTTTTAACAGTCAGCAAATTGTCTTGGAACCATCTAGAAAGAGTATATAAATCTTGCTGTGCTTGTTTAAAGATGTGATCGATATTGTTGTTGCCTAATAAAAATAAGCTGCTGTCGTCAGCCTAATATAGTATTTTGATGTCACCTGAAAGATTTATTTTATTTATGCGCATACATCTATACTAATATTATAAAGAGCTAAACTTCGTGAGGTTGTGGGGGGTAATCTCTGGATCTAATTATTATTTATTATATTCTTTATTGTACACAAAAAAAATACATACAGAACAAATATTTTAAAAGAAAGTGTACAATGGGCGGTCTTATCGCACAGGGCAATCTCTTACAGACAACCTTTAGATCTACTGAACTGATTTAGATGAAATTTGGCATGGAGATAGTTTGAGACTCTGGAAAGGACAAAGGATAGTGTGTATTCCCTTGGGATGATAAAACACTTTTTACGCGGGTGAAGCTAGTATATAATAAAAACTAAAGGACCAACAATGGAGCCTTGTGGCACGCCGTAGGTTAAAGTTTCGCAGTTACTTTGCATATCACCACTCCAAAAAATTTGCTGCCTGTCAGAGAGATACGACCGAAACATGTCGTGGGCAGTTCCACTGCTGCCGATATCATATATTTTTTGTTGAAACCGGCTATGGCTGATTGTATCAAATGCCTTTTTCAGATCTATAAATATACCGAGAGCTGCGAGTTTTTCATCAGTATTGTTTTTTAAATTTGTCACAAGGTCGATTGTTGCAATAGCGTAATAGGTTTTGCGCAACCATATTGTTCATTAGAAAAGAAGTTGATAGTTTTGAGATAATTATCTAAACGATTATATAATATTTTCTTGTAGATTTTAGAGATTATCAGGGGGACTGACATGAGATGATAATTGCCCGGATCGGTCTATTTTCCTGACTTAAAAATTGGACTCACTTTCGCTACTTTGAGAAAATTTGGCAGAAGCCGTTCTGTAAACAATAGTTTATACTCATTGTTAGCTTCTTTAATATTACATTTCTGATGCATTTTATGGTTTTGCAACTAATGTCTTCTAAGCCCCCATACTAGTGTTCGGATACAGATTCAGATTGACATTTCAGATTCAAATTTTGTATGATTTTGCTTACTTCCTCTTCCGTAGTAAGAGTAAAATTTAGTAGTTCACAAGAACTAGTATTTGAGACCATGTGAGTGCTTGTCCGCTTGTGTATGCGTTTTTATTGTATGTGCTAGAGTAGACATAATTACATATTTCTCTGTCTGTATTTGGACCCGTTAGTGTATCTATTTTTGAAGGAGCAGAGCACGGCTTTATTTTGTTTCCTGCTAAGTTTCCGATTAACTTTCACATCTTTAAAGATTTTTTTTTCACAGTTTTTGTAAACTTTGTATTAATAAACTATTTTGGTACCGTTGATTTATTCAGACACGGTATTTCGTTGGGCTATAAAGTCTTTTCTTATTGATTAATTGTTTGGATTTTCTTTGTGTATGGACCATAGCCGGTTTTTTTAGTTATCTTTCTAATTATGTATTTATTAATCCAGTCTGATTTCAGCGTATTTTGAATTTTAGAGTTAGGTATTCTCATGGTTTTCTATTTTCTTATACACGGTTGATGGCAATAGACTCGCCCCCGATTCCATGGGTGATGATTCGACCTATTTAACTACAAGCCGGTGTATTTAGGGAAGAGAATAAGAAAACACAAAAAATAATACGTATTTATTTATTCATGTAACAAAGTTATAACTGATGAAATATGTTATGATTGATTAACCTTATTTCAGTTTAAAGTTAGAAGCCAAAGCCCGAAGGCATTTCGTTCAAGTATATTCCTCCTTATTTTTTAAGATATTATCGATTTGTTCATTTTGCTTTAAACAGCATTTACTCTTTTTTGGTATCTATTTGACCCAATATTACTTCGGTTTCTAGAAGCAACTCATGGGCTAGGCAATAAAACCCAGGTTTTTTTGTCTATTTGATTGGTCCTATGGTGCCAGGATGCCGCTGAATTTTGGGTTCTTGGTAGCCCATATGTAATATGGGATAATAAGGGTCATTTTTGTCGTTACCAAAAACGTAATCTTTTCCAAACATATGAACAATGTCAGTGCTTTCTGATGAAACCTATTCTTGCAACTTCATCAAATAGTTCTTTTTCTACTAATACTACTTTTTATCTAAACATGCCAGTGCTAGCAAACATTTCATTACAATTGAAAAATTATAATTAGTTCCATACATAACCGCTTTCCCAGCTCTTTGTATTCTTCTTTATATAGACTGTCCAAGATAAATTAAAAACAACATTAATATTAACGCTGTATAAATTACATCGAATAATTTACATAATTTACATTACAGTAGGTTGAAATTAAATCAAATAATTTATTATATGTTTTTTTTTATCTTTATGTGTACGCAGTGCAAACAAAAGAGGATATATGTGTCTGTTTTCCTTAATGATATGTCCATGTATAACATATAGTTGCAAAATCTTCTCTGCCGCAACGTGTAGTGACTCAACCATTATTAACAGTTAGGGCCGAGGTTTTCACCTCTAAATTATCGCAAGATTAATGTGACAAATTGTTAAGCACGCGTTAGCTGCTGTGATTGGTTGAATGAATTTTCAACAGCCAACCCAACACAAATAAAAAAAAAAAGATAATGCGTGCTAAATAATTTGACACATTAATTCTGCGATAATTGAGAGGTGAGAAACTCGGCCTAGATCGCCCAAAACTATGACAAGAAAAAATATTATCCTTTTGTGATCATCAAATATCTCTTAATACAACATTGTTATTTTGTATTTGCAAATACTTATGATGAATTTGGAAGATAATATCTGTTGGCGCCATAAAAACAGGTTTTCCTTTTTACTTTTCTCGATAAACTACCTGTCTTAACGCAGAAGTGGTAGGTAATTCACTCAAAACCATTACATCACTACTAGATTTTGCGGTTTGTATAATCTGGCATGTCTTCTTACCGGTATTCTGACAGGAATCTGTTTTGATTTTATCAATTAAAGATGCCAAGGACAGCCCTGCTGGTTTCGGATCATAGTTGTGGTTCTCATCATATTTAACCAGAGTATGTAACTGCATCTCCATCCAACCAAACTCGACCTCATCAACACTTCTATACATAACATTCTAATCATAAAAATTCATCAAAACCAAATAAAGAAAATAACTATACTAACAAGAAAAGAGTTATCAAAATAAAGTTCCGATATAAAAACTTAGGGTTCCGACATCCCCCCCGGTGGGTTCCCGCTTTGTCGAGGCGGGGGGGCTCAGTAACCGTGGCTTGGTCACCCACGGTGAAGCGAAGAGGAATCCGAGGAGGGGCCGCTCGTCAGGGCTTTTGCCGATAAGCCGACGACGTAGCGGCCAACATGTAGGTTGCAGTGCTGCCTAGGCGACATCGCAACTGAGGCGGGCTGCGATGTCGTATGGGGTCTCCCATACACATACGATATTGCGGCTGAAGGTTGGAGGCCGCAGCGGGAGAGGAGTGCCTGTATAGCGTTGGCTGCTCTCCCTATCCCCTGCGGCCGAAAAATGGTAGGTGGCGGGGCCATTGACCCTGACCCGTCACAAGGGGACCAAGGGTGCCATACACGGGGTCGTCTGGCACCCATGCGCTGGTTTGGTCCCTAGGGTGGTCACGGCGCACAGTGTGTTCTGGTGCGCTGTAGGTGAGGGGTACTCCCCAGAGGAGGGTCCGGTGACGGACAGCCGCGGCGGGTTCGTGGTGAGTGCTAACGCGTACCCGTGTTCCCACCATAAGCGGCACAGGAGGACACCGTGGAGTTTTAGTGGGTTAGAGTCCCACATAACTGCGCTATCTCCCCGTGGTAGCGCAGTATGCATGAGCATTTCTCCACGCAAAAAAAAAAGGGTGCCGACATACTGAAAACAATGTAAAATTTAAGAAAAGTTATGTTTATTCGAGTTACTTGTTGACTAATAATGATTCATTTACTATTTACAAACATTAATTATTGTCAAACCCCTTTAAATGGATCATAATTTGTCACCCCCTAAATTCTTTAAAGTTCTGCTAAAAACAGAAAAGTTAAATTCAACCAACATTTTCATTGACATGAACTGATATCTGGCCTCCTTACGTTCACTTTAGCCAGCACTTAAACACTAACACACACTACACACACACACACTAAGACACAAGTTTTCGTTGACATCGTTCAAACTACACTGGTGGTAAACATTTTGTGAGTTTGTCAGCTATTTGTGATCCCGTTGTACATCCCGGTTGTTCTGTTATATTTAATTTTGCATTCTTCCAGCCGACTTCAAATATTTTGTTAATGGTTGAATTTGTGGTTGGTATTTCTATCGCTGGTTCCATGTTAAAACTACTTCCCAGCTGATTGTGTGTAAATACTGTGACTCCCTTTTACTGCAATAAGCACTTTGATTTCAAGGAAATTACTCCAGCCCCGTTAATGACCGCTGGCGTAACTTGATCATTACATATAGCCACATGTTCGATTTGTGAAACTTTGTGCAGGTTTCTTTGCATATTACGTCATTGAGGACGGATGATAAAGACTCTTGTTGGTCGAACACTTGGGCCTCACATGTGACGTCTGTATTGTGCATGTTGAAGGCAGGATTACCTGAGATACAAATGAATCGTCTTCTCCGTATAAATTACATTGGCGCATGTCTTGGTATTCCATTGTTATGTAAGAGTTTTTTGATTATATTAGAGAGATTAGAGTTGATTGCGATGAAGCTTGAACTAGGTTGTACGAGTTTTCAAAGTCCTTGTCTAAGGAACGGTATTGGTATGACTCGATATATCCTGTTGTTTTCATCGCTCAGCAAAAGGATTTGTGCTTCAAATAGCATATAGTTGTTTGTAATTCGTTCTTTCATATGGATGAGATCATATACATGTTTTCAAATTCTTTTACAGGTAACGACAATCCCTGTGGCAACTTGCCGGATCAGTTCGATCAGTAGGTTAGCTGGAAATAGATGGGTATCTAAATGGCCTTTGTAAATGTTGGCTAGAGCATTTATCTGCATTTCCAATACTTGATTTAAATCACTTTAAATGAGAATTTACGCGCAGCGGTATTTATGTCATTCATCGTGAAGGGAGCCAACAGAGTTGCGCGTTCAACCAGAAGTGGTGCCAGTGGTGCGTCCGGCGAGTGCCCCACGCACTGATGACGTGCCTTGCGGATAAGCTGGAGGCCCTGGTGGAGCACAAAGTCAAGTATTCTAAAAGTGTTGCAAGCAACCTTGTTATAATTATGGTTCACTTAGAATTTGCCTTGACCCAAAGGATCTTAATACAGTATTCGTAAGAGAATATCACTTGATTTCAACTCTGGATGAAATCGATCCAAAACTATGTAATAATAGGTACTTCTCGGTGCTTGATTTGTATGATGGATTATATAATATAAAATTAACAGACAGCCGGTTTCTGATTTAAGTAAAGCCACCAAAACCATAAGCCAACGCTCCCACAGCTAGTCTATAGAGAAATTTTGTGTCACAGATCTTTTCCGCCATTTTTTACAGGAATATCTTTAACTATTGGGATACCAACGGCTTCACAGTCACTCTTTCGATACTTCGCCAAAACCTTTTTAGTATAGGCGGCTTGATGAACTCTTATAGTTCCATCATTGTGTCGCTCTAAGCCGCCTTATTCATTCATTATCTTAAAACGTACTTTGAGTTCATTTTCAATAAAATCAAACGAAGCCAATCCATCATCAACGTAGAAAGCTATCAAAATCTTAATTTTCCACGTTGTCTCACGTATAAACATGGATCTGCTTCACTCTGTGTAAAACCAGATTTAATGAAAAAGTCGTGAATACACTCATTCCAACATTTAGGTGCTCGTTTAAGTCCATAAAGACTTCTTATCAGCTTGCACATCTTTCCAGAACCGTCATTATATCCCTCAGGTTACATACATATACATACATACATATATATATACATACGTCGCATGTATATCTCTTCCTTCACCTTGCCATATAGGAAAGCTGTTGAGACGTCAAACTGATTCAGCCATAAACCTTCGTTCGCGGCTATATTTAATAAAACTCGGATTGTGCTTAGTTTCGCAACAGGGCTAAATGTTTCGTAGTAGTCTAATCCCTTTTCCTGTGAATTGCCAACGGCAACTAATCTAACTTTAAACTTATCAATCGAGCCATCAGGGTCCTTCTTTACCTTTAATACCCATTTGCAGTTAAGCGCTTTTCTGTGATATGGTAACTGTGTCAGTTTCCATTTGCCATTCTTTTTCAGAGAGTTTATCTCATAGGTTGCTTAAAGGTATTCTTTTTGATTTCAGGTTCCTCACTAACAGGTATATCTCGGTCTAACAGAGGTACTTCATCAAAAGTTACATCTCTGGAACGCAATAATTTAAAGTTCCTTGTATCATAAACTCGATACCCATCATCACCGTCATATCCTTTAAGAATTCCTTTCTGTGATTTTTATCCAGCTTCTTTCTCTTTTGTTTTGGAACATGCACGTAGCATACACAACCAATGATTCTGAGATGATTTATTTTGGGTCTTTTATTGTACCATAAATCATACGGTGACTTTTTGACATTTGGAGTGGGTCCCGTACGATTTAATATGTACACTGAAGCTTGAACTACTTCAGCCTATGAGTGCTGACTCGTAGTCACACCAGATTATCACACCAGTATGACAAACAGGAATGTTTTTCTCGCTTGTCACACCACTGATTTTTCCACACCATGTATACGATAATTGCTAGTGCAGTACCTATATATTCTAATAAAGTCGATCTACTGATCGGCGTTTTTCATTTAGATTTTCTACTTTTAGTTATATTTCTGCCAACTTTTTCATATAAGGTACAAACTGTTTTCATTTCTTTGGAAAAACCAAATAAATTAAAAAATTGGACCACTCGGATCCGTACCACTAAATAGCCGAGGCGGGCATTTGAACGATTGCATATCATATTCCACACTTAATGGCACAATTAAGCCTTTAAGTGTGTATTAAGCCTTTAAAAAGAATTTTGTTAATACCTTACACACAGCTTCTTTTATTTCATTTCAAATCTAACCGCCCTTATTGAAAAAAAATAAACAACAAACACAATCCTGTTTGTCATACCAGTGTGATAATCTGGTGTGACTACGAGTCGGTAAGGTTGAAAAACCATTTAGTATAACTAGGACAGCACTAGTTACGAATAAATGGTGTGGAAAAATCAGTGGTGTGACAAACGAGAAAAATATTCCTGTTTGTCACACTGGTGTGATAATCTGGTGTGACTACGAGTCAGCACTCCAGCCTATAAACCTTTAGGTATCTCATCATGAGCGTGTATGAGTGTTCTTGCCATCTCAACGATTGTACGATTATCTCTTTCAGCGCAACAGTTTTGTTCAGGAGTGTAGGCCATTGTCAGCCTTTGTTTAATCCCGTGTTGTCTTAGCAACTTATGAATGACGTGTCGAGATGTCTTAGCTTCTGCTAGAAAATCCTTCAAGCGAGCTTGAATTTCTTACTTTTGTCGTAAAAAGTATACGTAACGAAAACGGGTGAAATCATCTTTGAATAAAACAAAATATCTATACTTTGAGATCCAATATACAAAAGGTCCACACACATGAGTGTGTATTAGCTCTCCAACTCTCGTAGTTCTTTCTCAGGTCCCAAACGTCCTTCTGTGGGCTTTTTTATAAACGCAACCTTCGCAAACTTCTTTAACAAAGATTATTTCTTCTTTTATTAAGATTTGAATTACATACCAAATTCTCTGTGCATAACTAGTTTGACTTGTCTTTTGTTTTGGTGTCCCGAACGTTCGTGGTACAATTGAAGTCGGTTAATAATTTTCAGTTGGTTAATCTCAACTTTAGGTTTTTAATAACTTGCATTTGAAGTTTGTACAAACCTCCATACTTGTCCCGAGTACTGACTAACTTTGTCTTACCGTCAACCTTAAATAAACATGACCAAGTATTTGATTCAAAAGAGCTTTTCTCAAAAAGATCTTGTGCGGCTAGCACTGATTACAAGTTTCATTGTATGCAGGGAACATAGCAAACATTTGTGAGTGTAATTGTTTCATTTTGTCCATTAATGTCAACTTTTACCTATTTTGAGCCCTTTCCGATAGCTTCAATATTTTCACCATTTGCTGTCATTACTCTGTGAGATTCGCTAAAGTACTCAAAAGATACATACTGATCTCCTCTATTGGTTACGTGACTTGTTGCTCCATTATCTACGTAACATGAGTCTTTATCATTACTCTTACCAAGATATAAAGCTAAACTTGTCAATGTAGCAGCATTCAATGTGGCTTCCTTTGGAGGTTTTGGGGGTCTCCATGTAGGAAAAAAGATCAGTTATGCTGGCAACATTAAGCACGCCACCCGTCGCGCGCAGACTTATCGTGCGAGCACTCTAATACAACGTGAGTCCTGTAATGGCACTGATCTGATCTGACCATTTTGCCCATTTAGTATATTATTACCTCAATGATTACAACTAGCTTTGCCAGGTTGTCTGGTTGTCTCCGGACGATGTAACCAAAGTAACTTAGGACTTGTTGGTAGCAGATCGAAGAGAGTTTGGTTTCTAGTCACATAGTAATATGAAAATGTCGGTGTGTTTACAGGTACAGGTCGTCAACCAGACATTTAGAAATTTGAAGCTGCTGAGTGCTGCCGTGTCTGCAAGTGCCGCGTGCCTCCGAGTTGATATCCAACCTTGAAGACAGTGTTAAGTAAAGTAGTTTATAGTTAATATGAGTGCTAAAACGTATAAAAAAAGTAAAGGAACGTCGGGGATTCGCGGGCAGCTGTACGAGACTAAGCTGCTCAGCTTGATATTCTACAGAGCGAAGCATGACGACAGTATCGAAGAGTTTCAGCTGGCTTCCAATATCGCTGAGATAGGGGCATTCGACGATATTAGCTTTAAGGTCAAAGTGAAGGGATTTCCGAAACCTCTGATTGTGTCCATACAGGCGAAACATAAAGACGACAGTGAACAGACTCTCGATATCAATATGGTAAAATACTTTCGCAGTTATTTGAAAATTAGAGAGAGATATGAATTGGATTATAAGAACGACCTATTTCAAGGCAAATTTCAAGAAACAGAAAGTTTCTTTGTTATATACACGTCCGGCAAAGATACATTTGGTAATGACCCGGTTGAAAGTGATTTTGCCTCAAAACTAAACGATCTTATTGGTACCAAAGGAACAGCCAAGCAACCCTATAAACGCAATGCGGATGTAAAGTTCCTGTGCCAAATGCTTATGGAAGACCAAACAATCTCACTGGCAAAACAGCTAGCAACTTTTATAAGTGGTGAAAGAAATTTTCAAATGATGCTATCTGATGAGCTGATACTAACCTATCATGTCGTTCTGGCGCTAAAAGTTGTTGACATTTCAGCAATTAGACAAGATGGGCACCGAATCGCTAACTTCCGACAAGACTTCTTCGATACCAAAGATCGATACCTCAAACTACTCAAAGATACACTTTACAAAGAGATTCTTGAAAGACGAAAGATAGAAACTTATGATGTAAAGAATCTACTTTATGATTTCTTAGCCGAGCCTACTGACGTTACAAAATTAAGCAAACTGATAGGAACCATTCTAACATATAACAATGGCCAGCTAGAATTTGTAAAAACATATACTAAAGACTTCAATTCACAGTTGAACCAAGTGGACGTGTCTCGATCGACTGTCAATATAGCTTTAGATCTGGCTGCAAGAGAAATATTATCAAAGGGTCTAAAAGTCCCGGCGGCGTTTGGTAACAAAGACCTGATGTTAAGTGGCAATGATCTAAAAAAAGCTCGAAGAATAAAGTATATAACATCAATAGTCATTGACTTGTTAGCCAAGTCCAAAGAAAATAACATAGTCACTATAGATAACTATTTAGACAGTGGGTTCTTGCAGCTTAATGGAGGTATAGCTGGAGCCATAGGAAATTTATTTATGCTTGACGATAACACCAAACTGATGAAGATTACGGATAACTGGACATTACTAGGAGATCATGCTCAAATGCTATATAAAAAATTAACTGACGAAATTGACAATTTGCAAGAAATCCGATTTCGTATCAAAGTAAAAAAGTTCCCAAAACTTTTATTTGACTGCAGTGAGTATGAAGAGACTCTAGTGAGAGATTTCTTGAGCAAACTGCTATTCTATAACAAACAAGCCGATGAGAATGGCGTAGAAGAAATATTAAAAGACAAAATAGAAGAGTACCAGCTTGATCACCCAAACTACTTCCAAGCTAAAACTGATGCAATGTTTCTTAAATATCACGATAAAATACAGAAATGGTGGATGCAGACAGTACAGGCACCGTATCTTACAAAAGACAGCGATATATTTGAGAAGGCAGTCAATTATATTATAAAAGAACCATTGTTAAGCTCTATAAATATGACATGTATGAGCAAAATAAAACATTTGATTGAATACACATTTACTGAAGACGTGGTGAGCTCCTGGAATTTGCAGGATCACTCGAATACTGTCATCATTACAGAGAACAGCGAACTGACTGTTGTTAAAGTGTTGCATCATTTTAAGAATAAAGACCACGTTGTGTTAGATCTAGAATATATTTTAAATCTACCAACGAAAGATCGTAACGTATTAGGGACCGAATTGAAGAATATAAATGAAGAAAAACTTATTGTTTTTGTATGCGATAAAATGCAACATACCAGAAACGAAATGAAAACATTAGAAAGCATCGCAAAAAATATTCTTATAAAAAAATATATTATTGTTACCAATTACTTGTCCATCAAAACATTGCAGAAATATTTCCTAAGAGCAGATAGTCCTATACATGATGAAAATAGTCTAATTGATATGAGTGAAGAGTCACAGAAGAGTATTATGGAGACTACTAGAGTGTTATTTCAAGGCGTAGAAGTAAGATTAGATTTTATTATCGATAATAAATCAAAAGCATATGTGAAAGGAGACATTCTAAACAAAATAATCAGTAAGGACACAATTCAAGTCGGTCAACTAATGGTTTCAAAAGATTATGATGAAAAAAAGCACTTGTATGTTGACAGAATGGTCCGTAGGACCAACAAACCTACTTTCTCACCAAAAACTCTTTACGATATAGAAGATGACGTTGTACTTGTAACAGCAATGCCCGGGATGGGAAAGTCAACTCTAGTCACTCATCTATCGCTTAAAACCAAAAAATACCTCCCGGAAGTATGGATTGTAAGGGTAAACTTATTAGAATACTCGAGAGAACTCAACAAGTGGAAGGAAGATGAAATAGCGGTGGACTTATTAGAGACTTTAAAGTTTATGTGTCATGTTATACTCTGCATAAAACTTGGCAAAGAAAATGATGTGGTAATTTTGTTGCAGGAACAAAATGGTTTTGTTTATCTCAAAGATTGTACAGGCGATCAGTCGACTGAGTTCGACTTGAAGTTGTTTCTACATTTTTTTAATGATGGCAAAATGATATTCCTATTTGATGGCTTCGACGAGATCAGTCCGCATTACATAAATGAGGCTATAAAATGTATACAAGTTATCAATAACCATCCTAAAAAGCATAAAATATGGGTCACAAGCAGGTCGTACACTGAAATTGAAACTATTTTACAACGAGCTTTCGGTATACCTTATGAACTAGAACACTTTTCTCATGAGACAAAAAAACAATATTTAAATAAAATTTGGAAGTGCAATTTCAATCCAAAAGAACTTGATAGAACACTACTGGAAAATGTACATAGCTTCGTGAAGTTTATGTCCAGATCAAAACCAAGTCTAGAAAGACAAGCATTTAAATTATCTTTACATGAAATTTACGTCAACGCATGCTCCTTTTTGGTCAAAATTATTAAATGCTCATGCAATACTTGTTTGACATTCACTGAAATTTATGAAGGTTCTCACTCTAGCGACCGTCTACAAGAAACACTGAATTCTGATGATAACAATCCCTTAAATTTATTTTTGCGGGCACATTTTTTCGTAACCCGTATTAAAAACGTTAGAAAAAATGTTAACAATTGGAACCTAGACGTTGACACATTTAATTTTTATGAACAGTACTTGGAAACGAAACTGAAAACAATACGGTTTGCAGGTAAAAATAAAATGGACATTTATAATCCAGATATTATGATTGCTTACGACAAAGAACTTGCAGAGTGTATAGCAAAGCATAAAAAATTGGCGGCTTATACTATTTTCAATCCGGACATTAACAAATTGTTTATTGAGAAAGACTTGCAAGAAATCAAGGCAACTATAAAATGTATTGAAAAGGGAGGAGAGAAAACTGGTCTGATAAGTAGTATAGCAAACGAAATCCCAATTTTTATACACATGACATTTGCTGAATACTTTGCAGTGGAATATGTCTGCGATTTATTAAAAAAAAATGCAAATGAAGGCAAAAATCAATGTCTCTGTTTTAAATTCATATTGTTTAATATGTTTAACTTTGCCAATGTTCGAAATATTTTATATTGTAAAATAAAAATTGACAAAACGCTGATGAATATTATTGAAAATAATAAAGAAGTAATATGTAGTTTATTAATAGAGCAAGGCAAAGTACATTTAGAGAGAGGCAACGAATTTCGTTGGGCGCCACTCCTAGCTTTACATGATAGGATTCATAACTCCACTTCTTTGTTTACGTCGACTTTTGAGAAATATAGAAACGGCAGCAATTTTGAACGATTTCTTGTTAATAAACTGTTTCGCGAGGGCCATTATTATCCTACTAACGAATCAATTGTTTGTGTCATCGATATAGTCAGGAAACTCGATAGTTCTAGATTTACTCGTTTTTTTCTGGAAGCACACGAGTGTGAGTTCTATCTAACCGTAAACGGTGAGGACAGATTTTGTGCGATTTGTAGAAATCTACAACAACTGAATGAACAGCCGTTGTAGATTTCCATCACAACTGATGAAACAGTAAGACGAGGTGTTTTGATCATTTCGCTTTGGTCGTGTCAGAGAGTGGACGTGTGCTAATTTCTAATTCTTTTTTTATTTTCAATTAATTCTATTGGCTACTGTGTTGAATTTGAATTTCTTGTCACTCTTGTGGAGATTATATGGACCGACTCCTCCCAATGGGCGGTCTGTGAGAGGGACAAAATTACCCAACTTGTTAAAGTGCTCACCAATTGGCCGGCGGCTGCTGGGATTTGAACTCGAGACGTACTGCATGGAAAGTCGATGTGAGTACCGCTGCGCCACCGTGCAAGTGACCGTGAGTGTTGAATATTACTATCTCCTTCCTACAGCACACGTCGCGTAGCCGATACCGACTACCGCTACGAGTAATCTACAACTGTGCTACGAGTGCTACGAGTGCTCCGCTGCGTAGCGTTATCGTTGTGCCGCCGCCGGCCCATAGCAGATAACGACGCATGTATTTTTTGTTTACTACTCAACTAAACACGTTCCAATTTTTAACATGCCTAACGGGAAAAGGACACCACCATCAAAAGCCAAGAATGTTAACCTAACTAAAGAGCTTTCACACTCCGACTCTGAAGTGATTCCCACTCCGCAAAGGAACATTACTTCGAGAACTAAACGGCCGCGCATGGAATCTTCACCTAACAACCAAGAAACCTCGAGCAATGTCTCACTTGAATTAATTATGAATACATTGACCGCTATGAAAACACAACAAGACGTGACGTTTGCCAAAATTTTCTCTGAAATGTCTGATGTCAAGGAAAAAATACACCAAATACAAAAAACTAATTTAGAAATCGAGAAGTCGATGGAATATATGTACAATCACTATGAGGACCTGAAGCTTCAAATCCTGGACCTTGAAAAGAACCGAGATGAATATGCTGAAACTATTAACAAGCTCGGGAGGCAACTCCAAGATATTAAACTGAGTTCGAGGTCATCTACCGTTGAAATTAGAAATGTCCCGAACAAAGACAACGAATCGGTTGAGGAGATGATCAATGTTGTGTCTCAGATCGGCAAAACTATCGACTTTGAAGTAACAGCGTCGGAAATACGAGACATATATCGTTTGCCAGCCAAACCCGGCACGAACAAAAGTATTGTGGCCGAGTTTTCTACTGTGCATACTAAAAACAAATACCTGTCGGCACCTCGTAGTTTCAACAGAAGCCGGAAATTAGAAGACAAATTAAATACGCAAGTAACAGGCATATGCGCAGATAAAAAACCGATATATCTCGACGAACACCTTCCCGGTTCGATGAAGAAATTATTTATGCAGTCTCGGGACTTTGCCAAAAAGAACGGTTTTAGATTCTGCTGGATTTCTAATGGCAAGATTCTGCTACGCAAAGGCCCGGAGTGCAAAGAAACTTACACTATTAAGACCGAAGACTGCCTTGCAAACATTCTGAAAAAAATATGACCACTCAACCTGTGCTACATAATTACCCTGGCTCTCATCTTAGCTATCTGCTACTTAAAAATACTATGTAAATGTCTTAAAATTACTATTGTGAATATTGTTAACATAAGACGAATTCTTCGCAATTATAACACCCTTTTCGTACACTGCTCAGCTTACACGTACGATGCATCTCACATGAAGCCCTATTTCACCTTTTCTAATACTCGTACTTCTTCTTTAAAGAAACTGACGCAATTACTTCCACACTACACTAAGTCCAAAACAGCCATTATCCAAAACAGCCAACTATCTCAACACAAAAAAAACACTCCAAATAGACTTTCCTTTACACCTATCTTTAAAATTAATTAATATCAATTATAAATGGCTTGTATAAATAATATTCTTGATGAAATTGATCAACACAGTGTAGCTAATTTTCAAATATGTGCCCCACCCGCATACAGTTCTTTACAAAATGTAGCACAATCGACGACTAAAATTATTCACATTAATATTCGTAGTGTTCACAAAAACCTTAACAGTTTTTTGGTAGTTCTTGCACAGATGCCTATACAATTCGAT
Organism: Orthosia gothica; assembly: GCA_949775005.1. Classification (NCBI taxonomy): domain Eukaryota; kingdom Metazoa; phylum Arthropoda; class Insecta; order Lepidoptera; family Noctuidae; genus Orthosia; species Orthosia gothica. The sequence goes on along the minus strand of OX459061.1, from coordinate 3,624,650 downwards.
CTTATTATACTGACAAAATGCCGGCTGAAAAATGCTGGTCCAACACCGACTATAGACGGTTATACGGTGTACTCCACTACAAATAACCCAATTCAAAATGATGGAGTAGTAATCTACGTCAAAAATAACCTACAATGTACTGTTACTGAACCGTCTTTCTTTGTGGACGCAAATTGTTTAATCTGTCGTACTCAAGACACTGTAATCATTGGCATATATCGTTCACCTTCATATAGTAACTTAACAAATTTCTATAATAGCCTGGAAACTGCTGTCTCTGCCTTGAAAAACAGCACTTCTGTTATAGTAATGGGAGATTTGAACGTTGATATTAAACCTAATAACGGGGACCCAAACTCACACAAATTTCTTCTACACACAGCGACACTGGGTCTCTTGCCAGCTTTTCTACATCCCACTAGACCAAGTTCAAACACTTGTCTAGACCATATCTTACTAAAAACTAAATCCCCATCAAACTCCTTTATATTAGAAATGAGTATCACGGATCATCATGCTACGGCTTTATGTATAGATAAACCCAAAGTGAACCGTAAATTTGTTCCACAGACAACCACATATATAAACTATACTAATGCAGTGAAAGACGTGGGAAACGCTGACTTAGCCCCAGTGATGGATGCTACCGATGCTAACATTGCTGCAGATAATTTAATCACTACTCTCAAAGGCATTGTTCTAACACATAGGTACCTCAAACATCAAAATCTCAAGAAAGACTAGGATAATCAAGCCTTGGATGACACCCGGTCTTATCCGGTGCATCAAAAACCGTGACACCATGCATTCAAAGCTAAATTCAGATCCGCAAAACACTGTTCTCAAAATAACCTACGCCAGATACCGTAATTTTTGTAATCGGCTTATTTTTTTTTTTTTTTTTTTTATAACCTATAGGCTCGCGCTTGACCACAATCTCACCTGATGGTAAGCGATGATGTGGTCGACGGTGAAACACGCTTGCCTAGAAATAACCTATTCACTCTTGACTTAAAGACTCCTAGATTGTAGCTATCGGGAAACACAGACTCCGGCAGGGAATTCCACTCCTTAGCTGTACGCATAATAAAAGTGTTCCCAAAACGTTTTGTGCGTATGGGTGGGATGTCTACCATGTATCGATGGCGCATCGCCGTACGTCTGGTAGTCCGATGATGGAACGGGCTAGGTGGAATTATATCGTGCAATTCCATCGCACACTCCCCGAAATGTAACCGATAAAAAACCGACAGGCTGGCAACTCGGCGACGATGTTCAAGACTCTGGAGCTTTGACTTGACCAGCGCCTCATCGCCGATGAGCCTCTTGGCTCGCTTTTCGATCGACTCTAGTGCGTCAAGCTGGTATTTGGCTGATCCGTCCCAGAGATGAGAACAGTACTCCATGCATGATCGAACTTGCGCTTGATACAAGTTGAGGAGCTGTTCCGGCGTGAAGTACCGTCTCACCTTTGCAAGGATCCCCAGCTTTTTGGCAGCCAGCTGAGCCTTTGCCTCAATGTAAGGGCCAAAATTGAGAGTAGATGTCAACGTAACGCCAAGAAGCTCAAGATGGTCAGTTATTGGCACGGTCGCATCTCGGAAAGTTGGATCTGGGTAAAATTGGCTCTTTTTAGCGGAAAAAAGACACGCCTGGGTTTTAGCGGCATTAAACCTGACCAGATTGGCATCGCCCCATTCGGAGACTGCCTGCAAGGACAGGTTCAAGCGCTCCACCATGGCCTCCCGGAGAGACCGGATCTGAGGCCCGGTAGCACGAGCGTTGGACAAGTATCTCTCAGCAACAGTGCTGTCGTCTGCATACCCAAAGGTGCCGGGTTTAAGCAGATCGTTAATATGCAGCAAGAATAAAGTTGCTGAGAGTACCGACCCCTGAGGGACCCCGGCATTGATATCCAATTGGTCCGACGAGCAGCCATCGATAACCACTCGAATGGACCGATCTCTCAGGAAGTCTGCAATCCAATCACACAGACCACCGGGCAAACCGAATGAAGGAAGCTTACCAATAAGGCTTTCGTGCTAGACCCTATCAAAAGCCTTCGAGATGTCGAGGGAGACGGCAAGCGCTTCCCCGTGTCTCTCGATGGCCTCACTCCAGATGTGAATGGCATACGCTAGAAGATCCCCAGTAGACCGATTTCGGCGGAAGCCGTATTGGCGGTCACTAAGGATATCGTTAGATTCTAGGTATGCCAGGAGCTTCGTGTTAAGTACACGCTCCATACTCTTACAGAGTATGGACGTTACAGAGATGGGTCTGTAGTTGGCCGGGTCAGCTCGACTACCCTTCTTGGGCACGGGCTGTACGTTAGCTAGCTTCCAAGCATTCGGCACTTTTCCAGTCTCATACGAAAGGCGGAATAGGCGTGTCAAGATCGGAGACAGTTCAGGCGCACAGGTTCTGAGAACTATTGCTGGTATTCCGTCCGGGCCACTAGCCTTGTTCACGTCGAGGTTGCGCAGTACCTTACGGACGTCCTTTTGATGGATACGAATGTCCGACATACTCGTCTCGCATCCATCAGGATAAGAAGGGGGCCGCGCGTCACCAGGGTTCAGACGTGAAGATTCCGCAAAAAGAGAGGCAAATAAATTTGCCTTCTCCTCAGCAGAGTGGGCCAGCGACCCGTCGGGTTTCAGCAGTGGTGGTAGTGAGGGACGGCTGAAGTTGGACTCGACCGACTTAGCCAGGGACCAAAACGCTTTACTACCAAATTAATTATTATTAATAAACTTAAACGTTCTTATGAAAAATCTCAATTTACTAGAGCCCAAAATAATAGCAAAGCAACTTGGAAGGTCGTCAAAAAACTCACTCATACAGAAACTAATAACCAACCAGCTACAAATCTCTTAACATTATCCACGGACCCATTATCCTCTGTTATCTTAGTCAACAATTATTTTGCTAATGTAGGTATGACGTTGGCATCTAAAATAACTACCCCCCCTACTGACAGAGATATGACATCCAAACACAGTACGCTTAACTCGATCGCACTTCTCCCGGTCAGTGCAAGCGATGTCGAGATAGTTATAAAAACCCTTCGGGACGACTGTGCCACGGGATGGGACCACATACCAGCCAAATTAATCAAAATGGCTCGTAACGTACTTGTGCCTCCCATCACTCATATCTGCAACCTTGCCATATCACAAGGGGTATTCCCGAGGGCCTTTAAAACGGCGTTAGTCACCCCTGTATACAAATCTGGAGATAAAGATCAGATCTCTAATTATCGTCCCATGTCCGTCTTAAGCGCTTTGTCTAAAATTATGGAACGAGTTCTTAACAACTGCCTTACTAATTATTTAACCAAATTCAACATCCTCGCCAACAACCAATATGGTTTTCGACATGGCATATCTACGGAAGATGCCGTGATCGACCTTGTACAGTCGGTTGCTGACAAACTAGATAAAAAACTGAAATGCTATGGCATTTTCCTAGATCTCAGTAAAGCATTCGACACTGTGTGCATTTCAAAATTGATTGAGAAAATGAAAAATGTGGGTATACGTGGTCTAGCTCTTGACATCTTTAAAGACTATCTTTCAGAACGTAGACAATCTGTCAAGATAGACAATATAATTAGCACAGAGGAACAAATAACCTTCGGAGTTCCCCAGGGAAGTATTTTGGGTCCTACTCTCTTCCAAATTTATATCAACGACCTTTGTAATCTGCCTCTCGTCAACTGTGATATTTTCACTTACGCAGATGACACTGCACTAGTGGCATATGGTAAGTGTTGGGATGACGCTAAATTGCATTCGGAAAAAGCATTATGGAGAGTAATGCATTGGTTAGCAAGTAATCTATTAACCTTAAATGTTAAAAAGACCAAATTCTTACGCTTTATTCTACCACATACTTCAAAACCAGCTGAAGAAACCGGCAAACTAAAAGCCCATAACTGTTCGCAAAACACTGAAGCTTGTACTTGTCTGTCGTTGACAAGAGTAGAATCCATAAAATATCTCGGAGTATTTGTCGACGATAAATAAGACTGGACCACACAACTGGAGTCTTTAACTTCTCGCACCAGAAGACTAATATACATATTCAAAAATCTTAGGTTTTGAGCGGATAAAGACACTCTCCGAATGGTCTACCTGGCTCTGTGTCAGGCAGTCCTGACGTACTGTATCCCAGTGTGGGGGGGAACTCATAAAACTGAGCTAATAAAGCTTGAAAGAGCTCAAAGGGCTGTGCTAAAAGTAATACATTTTAAACCACGCGACTACTCCACATCAATGTTATATTCAGAATGCAATGTCCTAACTGTTAGGAAATTGTATATCTTAAGATCTATCCTCTACAAGCACTCTATGATTCCGTTCAATAAGCTGCTTGTCAGTCAGCGGCGTCGTGGCTTTCCTTTATGTCCGACTGTCTCATGTAGGACAGCATTCGCAAGTCGACAGTTTAATAGCCTAAGTGCTAGGCTCTATAATAAAGCCTACAAAAAATTTAATATCTACGCCTTAACTAAGCGTGAGGTAAAATACAAGATTAATTCCTGGCTACTGACATTGACATATGGTGATACCGAGGAGCTTCTAACCACTGTACATTAAAATGAGAAAGGTTTACACACACTTTAGACACACAAACAAACATAACACACACACAACACACACATAACACACTATAGGCTTCAAAACAAACAAACATAAACACACACTCACTCTCTCACACACACATTCTATACACACGCATGCACCATCACACACTTACACAAATTTTTATTCTTTATTCCTATCCTTTGCTTATCCACTGCACGTACCAATATTTTCGCAACCGTAATAAGACTCATTATGTATGGATACTCTTTCCTAAGATACAGACAAGTTTCCTGCCTAGTTTAGGAAAGGGTGTCCTAAGACCCATTTTATAAATATTTTGTTTTTTATTTTGTACTGATTTTTGTTTATAACATTTAAGTATGTAAGACAACTCTGTATGCCATGTACAAATTACTTGTTGTTGAATAAATTATTATTATTATTAAACCGATAAACCGATTTATTTAAACTAGTCAAATTTGGGCGCACGGTTGGCGCAGTGGTTGAGCGATTGACTGCTGCGCTGCGTGTCGCGGGTTCGATTCCCGCACGGAACAAATATTTGTATGACCTACAGATAGTTGTTCCGGCTCTGGGTGTTGTGTATGTGAGTTTAAATGTTTGTAAACGCACCCACGATACAGGAAGAAATTCCTAGTGTGGGGCAACGTTTTTTTAAAAGAAAAAAAAAAAAAAAAAAAAAAAAAAAGGGTACCGCAAAGAAAAAAAATATTAAGTCGGAACCTGACCAAAAAATCGGCATGAGATATGAGCATTCCTATTGGCCTAGCGGCACTGGTGGCGCATGAATAACAATAGTGGCGTCACACGCCCTGTACGTCACTAGTCTCCGATTTTGTTGAAACTTTTTGAGGATATTGTTCTCAAATTGTTCTATTCAGTACCTTCAATGAAAAAAAGTGTACCTCTCGGGTTTCGCTAAAAAATGGAAAACAAAAAATGACGTACAGGGCGTATACGCCCCGTACGTCATTTTTTTTTCTGTAAGAGTTAGAGATGCACGGTATACATCAAATAAATGTTCCCGAATATAAACCTACGAATACGGAATATTGACTCTACAGCGCCCACCAAACCGCCACAATATTAAATTTAAAATCTTAAAAATATAACCTAAAAATTTTAGACCCAGAAAAAAGGCATTTTGTTGAGATTTTTTACCTGAAATAAATGTTCTCATTTAGTGTTCCACAAATATGTAGTTATATCATAGATAAATGCGAAACTTTCAAAGTTATTAGAAAATTAAAATTAAACTAACATCACCAACACAGATCTAAAGATTTTTGCAGTACCTAGATGTGGCAATTAAATTTCAAATTGTGGCGTATAGAACTATATGTTATCTAGAGGTTGTTTATAACTGGTTCTGCCTCGACTGTATAATACCTGCATCAAATTGATTTGGATATTATTATTTTTTACACCTCATAATTTTCGAGAAAAATATTACTTAATTTTCAATAATTTCTAAGCTACTGTTAATGTAAAATAAGTGACAAAACGATTATAATTTTTATTAATCATATTTCAGGTTTCCATGAATACATGGAAACCTGAAAATGAGTACCTGAACTGAGTATTTAGAATGTGACTACGGAGGGACAGCAGAAACGGGTTGTGATATTTTTATAGACAACCGGGCACTACTCAAAGTGGACCACTTCAAGTACTTGGGTTCGGTGCTTACCTCTGATGCAAATGTGGATAAGGATGTAGAGCATCGCATCAAAACCACCTGGCTCAAGTGGAGATCGTTATCAGGTGTTCTTTGTGACCGCAAGATGCCCATCCGTGTTAAGGGCAAAGTATACAAAACGGTAGTACGACCAGCTATGACTTACGGAGGGGAGTGCTGGACCTTCAAGAAAGCACACGAACAACAACTGCATACAAGTGAAATGAAAATGCTCCGATGCGCGGGAGGAGTAACCCGCCTAGACAAAGTGCGAAACGAGTATGTCAGGGGTTGGTTCAAAGTAGCACCGATTAGCGGGAAGGTCAAAGAAAGCAGATTGCGTTGGTACGGCCACATCCTGAGACGTGGAGATGACAACCCTATCAAAAAGGCACTAAATATCCCCGAACGACCGCGAGGAAGGGGAAGACCGCCCGCCACCTGGTGGTCAAACATGCAGAAAGAGGTCCGGAAGGAGAACCTGAGTACTCAGACAACCCAGAACAGAGCTCTCTGGCGCAGACGTACAAGGAGACCCGACTCTAGCTGAACTGGGAAGAGGGTTGGACAAAGACGAAGAAGATTTCAGGTTTCCATGTATTTATGGATATTTTAGTTTTGAACTTTGCAGGTGATAGGTTGATTTCAAATAAAGTATCATTAACGAAACATCTTCTCGTATCTAATGTGACGCTGTAAATCATATCTAAAAAAAATAAAATAATACCTTCACATAATCCATTAGTAATCAACAATGTGTCCTTACAGCTAAAAACTTGTGAGAAATACCTTGGGTTGAGAATTGATAGCGCTCTGTCATGGACTATTCACATAGATCATATAAAAACAAAGCTTACGTCTCTACTTGGCTCCCTCCGAAACATAGTTCGCTGTATTCCACATAAACTACGTCACACCATCTATAACGCCTTAGTAAAACCACACCTACTATATCTGATTGAAGTTTGGGGCAGTGCGGCCAAGACGAAGCTAGCAAGTCTTCAAGTTGCACAAAACAAATTAATAAAAATGATTTTTAACTACCCATATTTGACATCAACGTGCAAAATCTACGAAGAAACCAAAATAATGAACATTAGACAGTTATATATTTACAATACATGTATTTGTATTCATAAGGCACTCAACAAAAGCATACAGACTAATTTATCGTTTAAGAAAGTAAAACAAGTAACTCAACGTAGCAGTCGCCGAGCTAGTTTTCTGATTTTACCGAAGATGAGAACTAAGTTTGGCAAAAAAATGTTAACTTTTGAAGGAGCACAATTATATAACAAAATACCCTCATGTATAAAAAGGTTGCGCTCATTCAATGCATTCAAAACTCAATTAGCTGCATATTTAATCACAAATAACACCCTTCCTTAAAGCTGAATGCATTGCATGAATGCATCATTATTGTTGCCGTGACGTCTGTGACGAATTTTATTTTATTTTATTTACTTTGAGTATTGTTCTCATGTAAGTGACTTTGTGTCTTTTTTGAGAATAAAATATCTTTAAACCTAGTAAAAAAAAAAAAAAAAAATACATCCTATTAACCTTTGTTTTAACCTTAATGATCGGTTCCGTCTATCCCAACTGGCTATCCCAATCAGTTGGAATACATGAAATATTTTTCCACTCTTACCAGCATGCCAAATTATTTCGTTTTTATGCAGAACATGTGATTATAATATTTATATTTTTTAGTTAAAAGTTAGTAAGTTTGACGTTATGTTTGTTAAAAAAAGTTAGACTAATGAATTTTTCTTTTTCCGCAAAACTTCCTTTGAAAAAATTGGCATGGGCAGAAGAAGTTTTTAAAAAGTAGGCGTTACACCCTGCAGAAAATAAGGCTGATATTATTGACTTCGTAAACACTACAATCGTGTTCAGAATTTGAAGCTTGTGTATCAAAAAGAAGTACCTTGGAATTTTGATGATGGGTGATGATGTCAAGGACCAAATTAAGGAAATTTGAGAACATACTAGTTATATTATGCCTTCTTAGTCACTGAAAATGACTGTAGTCACTGATGATGATAATAGCATGATAGCTACAATCGCCCTAGGCCCTCGCTCTCATGTTATTATGTCTTCTTTAAGTTAAGAGTACTCAACAGTGAATAGGTTACTTCTAGACAAGCGTGCTTCATCTTCGACTACATTATCGCTTACTATCTTGAGATAGTGGTCAAACGTGAGACTACAGTTACTAAAAAAGTATAATAATAATATCATCAGGTATCACATTTCCTGATCCATGCCTAACGGGGCCTCTACGAGTTGGCTTCTTCTCCTCGCACGCCTTTCAAAGGACTGGGACCCTAAGGACCCGAGATATACAAAAAAAAAAAAACATCTTCTCCGTGGCCTGAAATTAAATGCTTTAGAAGAATCCGTATGAATAAACCCGATAAAAATTATATAGGATATAATCTATACCAATCAACAGAAATACTTGTATTACCATATTAAATACTTGTAGAATAGTTCGAAAAAACATGCAGATGGACGAGGAAAACTCAGCCTCATCTTGAATTCACACTGCCGGTATATTTACTTGTCTTTAGACCGTGAATTTCCGATAATAATAATAATCTGGCTTCTAGCTTTAGGCACTCTGCCTTCCACCGACAATCAGCGAGAAGCGAGTAGAGCTAGACACTAGATACGAGTTGGCGAGCAGCGCGAAGCGAGTGTGTAATTTCGATGGTTTTGTCGCTTGGCTATTATAAGCGAGTTCTTGTGCGGTTGGCGATTACTCGCTCGGGGCATTCGGTTGTGGTTGGTCTTTCATCGTGAGCATCGCTGAGTGATTATTATCTTTGATAGCTCTTGTCGCTGTGACGAAATAGATGTGAGAGTGTTCTCACCGACCGACAGTGTGAACATCCATCGATCAATTATTAATACATATTGTTACCGACCTCCGACCATGGATATACCAGCTTGACTTAATTCTACAATACGTATAGTTCATCTTTTATTTTGAATGTTAATCTTCTAATATATTCATAATTAAGTATTCCGAATGATTAAAACCTCTTAGGACAACATCCGCTTGTCATCTTTCGGTGTATCAAATAAATAATAATGTTAATTATTACGCATGATTCTTTGATAAATATTACTGGTAATAATTGTTATTTAATATTAGTAATTTTATTATGTAATTCAATTTGATTATTACATTAATAGAAGTTTATTGGAATAATATAAAAAGCGGATGTGTTAGGCAGTGTCCGCCATTGTTGATACTACGATTTGTAAGACGAACGCTAGTCAGATTGTTTTTTGTAAATAACTGAGAATAAACACTTTGTAAATTATACGAGTGCCGTTTCTGTTCTGTGACCAGCCTATCCTGACCACTGGTTCACATTCAGAAGTGGGATAATAAAATCTGGCCCTTATATTGGTGGCGTTCGCGCCAAAAAAAAGAAGACTCCAAAAAAAAAATATAGATTTTTTTCTTCTTCAATCTGATCTCGATGAAAGCAATAGAAGATACCTTCGACGCAAAAGGCACCGTGTTACCCAAACCGATGCTGAAATCATTCCGAAGTTCCAGGCGATCTAGCCGTATGAAAAATCAAGCAACGTCAATGGTTGGTTGCACATCGACAAATCAGGCGACGTCTATGTTTGGAACTTAAAAGATCGCCAGTTCATCATGCAAATTCGTCTTCGCGGATCCGCTCGAGATTGCAAGTGCAAGCTAGCAACGTGAACAAGTAAAAGCAAGCAACCCCAGGACAACATGTAACATGGAAGAGAAGGGGAAATATTTCTCCTGATTCAAAGGAAAACGAACGACTGCCGAAGAAATACTACAACTGCAGAAGTCAAGGGCACGAGGCAAAAGACTGCAGGCTTCCATGCTGCGAGGTGTGTCATCGTCCAGGTCACAATACCACAGGATACTGGTTTGCAGCCAGCTCTTCACAGTAGCAACCACAAAAGGTTAGTAACATACTATTGATTTGTTTATGACACTACCATATTGCTCCAACCAAGACATTAAAAATGAACTAGTATGGAGGATTTAATGAGGCCTTTTTGTAAAGATAAAGAAAAGGAAAAAAAATAAACAATAACAATTGAGGAACCAATCTTTAATAATTAATTTTAACTACGGGAGATATAGACACAATTATTTTAAAAACTTTTTGAAATCTAGGCTTGCCTTTAAGAAATAATCAACTACTTAATTATTACAATACAATAAATACTTGATTGTACACCAAAATTGTAAAACAGCAATTTAAAATATATATCTGATTTTATGGGTACAATGGTATAATCTTATAGCAATATCTTTCAGACAATGAGACAATCTAATAATGGACCGAACAAACACAAAACTTGGAAAAAATGCAAAAATTGTTACGTGTTGTTTTATTACAATCTAGGCTTGTTATAAGGAATTTATCAAGTTCTGAACTATTATTGTGGAATATTTCACATCAAAACTTGGATGGAATCATAGTCTTATTGCTGATCATCCAGACAACCAGAGGACTTTATATGGACTGCACTAACTTAAAACCACTTTTCTTTTCCTCTATTAATTACATTATTCTGACACTAAACACTGACACAAATGGAAAAAGATCTTGCACATATTTGGCTGATTGGGCAACCCGTATGGCTTGAGGTTCACAAGTTTATGAGCTTTTGCATTCAGTTACTGTATTAGGTATAGTTGTTTAGTTTCAAATCCTAATGGAATACACCATTGTTTACTTTTCATGTTGTTTCCAATGAGCAGATACATTGCGTTGCATTGTAATTCATGGTTTCCTTCTTTACAAATAAGCAATGAGCCTTCCAGTTAATTATACATTATCTTGGATCTAAAAACAAAGAATTTTGCATTTTAAAAACATTGTTACATTGTTTAATGGATTGAATAACGTTTTTTTTAAAAGATAAAGCTTGATAGTTGATGTTGACTCACTATGTTTTTTAACATAGTCATTTTGTCTTTTCGTGTATTTTTCTAGATTCATTGATCAAAACAAAACAACAAAAATTATTAATGACAACTTTGACAACAAATATGACATTGACATCGTTGTCGCGTTCCAGGCCCAAATTGCGGATTTATTGGTAATATGTCAAACATAAACTAGCGAAAGGGACAGCGTTATGCGTGATAAGTGTGCGTAGAACAGAAACAAAAACCGTATAATTCTTAAGATTACAGTCATTTCGCTGTTTTTAAAATGAACAGAATGCATTCATTCTACTAGGGTAGCCAGAAATAATACCATTAAGCCATTTAGGTATTAATTTAATGTGGCAAGTGAGTAATTTTTCAATGATCTTCTATCAAGAAACCCAAAAAGAACAGAATATGTGAGAAATTGTCAGTGAATTCGTGATTTTACATGGGTTTCGAAAAATTGGCATATGGGGTTGCCATACCGGTCCGTATATGAATTAAATCTGAAATCCGTACAAGAGAAACATAAATCCGTGCAAAAATTACATACACAATAGGGTATATATATATATAAAAAAAAAAAAAAAATTTCATTGACAACATTAGAATCAAAACAAGGTTTAATTGCGCATCAAGCAAAGAATTAAATTTGTCATTCATTCAATTTTTAAAACAAAACAAAGCTTACTTTAATTATCTCTTTCATTCACTACTGCAATCTAATACTCTATGCACTACTGCAATCAACGTCAACCGTGTAACATGCCATCTTTGTCAGTCTCTTAGATGAAACATGAAACGGCAATTCCCCGTCATAGTTAACCTCTTACGTTCTTTATTTTTTTAATACAATTCTTATATGGATGTTGAAAGTCAACAAAATATAGATAAATCGATGAATCGTTGTTTTTGTGAATTTGGTGTGTATTAAGTATTATTGGAAATCCGAACACATATCCGTACGCAATTTATATCCGTACGCAATACTCTAAATTCCGTACGTGTATGGACAAATCCGTACATAATAAGGCATCACCGGACTCAAACAGATTGCTTTGAAATATCCTGTCAATTTAAAATATTGTACGTAATACCTCGATCATGGGGTAAAATTAAACTTTAAAAACAAAACAAACTAATAAAACAAATCTGTTTAAGGAAAAAAAAAACAATAAAAAAAAAACAATTTACGAACGGAGTTTAAACCCTTTTACTTACCAGTCGCTGTACTAGTGATGGGTCGTTAACGGTTTTTCCCTAAATGAAACGTTAATTTAACTTCGTCAAATAGTTAATTTATAAACGGTTATCGTTAATATCGTTGACAGGAGATCTACGGTTGATTCAAGTAGTTCGTTGTTTTAACGCCCATCGCTACACTGGCACTGTACATACCATTTATCACTTGGGACGGACCCAACCACGTATACACCGACAGAAAAATAGTTACGGCGGCAACGATTCTCTCTATGAGATGAGGCATCTATATGCTAGATATAGAAATAAGACAATGCAATCGATTGCTACAGTTATTAAATAAATTTAGACACTTGTTTGCAGAAAATAATAAAGTATTAGGATGTACGGACGTGTTGGAGATGCATATTCCGAGAACAACCGAGCAACCTGTTTACTGCAAACTTTATCGACTTTCCTACCTAGCTTGATGACATCATGCTTCCAAACATTTCAGTAGACTCAAATTGTTGGGCAATGTCCTACAACTTTTCTTAGAAGCTAATTTAAAACAGAATTAGAATATAAATCAGTTTAAAAAAAAAAACGGAATTATTTGGGACACGAGATCAACGCCAAAATCCGTGGCGTAGCTGGTTAAAAAATAAAAACCCGTAATGTTCATGAAATCCGTAAATGTTTTGATTTGACATCGTATTTTGGGCAATCGTAGACCCTCTGAAACAGTTCAGAATTCATCTCGTAGGTATTCCAGAGACTGAACAAATTGTGCCGCGTTTTGAATTTTATTAAAGTACACGCATAAATTAGTAGAATAATTAAAATTACAGCTGTGTAAAGTTGTACAGTAATTTAACCTGCGTGAGTTAACGGAAATTAAAGCTGTGTGAGTAAACAATAATTAAAGCTGTGTGAGTTTGGAGAAAATAAATCTGTGTGAGTCAGGAGAAAACAAAACTGTGTCAGTCAGGAAAAAACAAAGCTGTGTGAGTTAGGATAAATTAAAGCTGTGTGAGTTAGCATAAATTAAAGCTGTGTGAGATTGGCGAAAATAAAGCTGTGTGTGTTAGGATAAATTAAAGCTGTGTGCGTTAGGAGATAATAAAGCTGTGTGAGTTAGGACAAATTAAAGCTGTGTGAGTTAGAAAATAAAGCTGTGTGAGTTAGGATAAATTAAAGCTGTGTGAGTTAGGAAAAAACAAAGCTGTGTGAGTCAACAGTAATTAAATCTGTGTGACTTAACAGGCATTAAAGTTTAGTGACTTAACAGTAAATAAAGCTGTGTGACTTAACAGTAATTAAATCTGTGTGACTTAAAAGTCATTAAATCTGATTGACTTAACAGTCATTAAAGCTGCGTGACGTAACAGTAATTAAAGCTGTGTGACTTATCAGTAATTAAATCTGTGTGACTTAACAGTCATTAAAGCTGCGTGACGTAAAAGTAATTAAAGCTGTGTGACTTAACAGTAATTAAATCTGTGTGACTTAACAGTCATTAAATCTGATTGACTTAACAGTCATTAAAGCTGTGTGTTTAGGAGTAATAAATGATGTGCGGAAAAGTAAACTATATTCATACAATACGAGACTGATATGAAATAAAAGCACAATAGCAATTTATTAAAAAAACACGATTTATTAAATACTAGCGTTTCACTTCCACCACATTTTTTTTGACGTTCCCCTGTTCCCCTTAGTGGCCTAATAGAAATAAACAATTTTGACTTTGACCACATCTGTTATTTACATGAACAAATGTACTGCCCATAATGTTTTTATTCCAGACGCCAAATACCAGCGATAGACCGGCGCTAGTGGAGGTGCTGATCGCCGTGGGTCACGGCAAGCGCAGGATGGCCGAGTGTTACCGACCTCCGACCATGGATATACCAGCTTGACTTAATTCTACAATACGTTTTATTTCATCTTTTATTTTGAATGTTAATCTTCTAATATATTCATAATTAAGTATTCCGAATGATTAAAACCTCTTAGGACAACATCCGCTTGTCATCTTTCGGTGTATCAAATAAATAATAATGTTAATTATTACGCATGATTCTTTGATAAATATTACTGGTAATAATTGTTATTTAATATTAGTAATTTTATTATGTAATTCAATTTGATTATTACATTAATAGAAGTTTATTGGAATAATATAAAAAGCGGATGTGTTAGGCAGTGTCCGCCATTGTTGATACTACGATTTGTAAGACGAACGCTAGTCAGATTGTTTTTTGTAAATAACTGAGAATAAACACTTTGTAAATTATACGAGTGCCGTTTCTGTTCTGTGACCAGCCTATCCTGACCACTGGTTCACAATATATATCTTTTGTCCGTTTCTTCAGAGAGAAAATAGTCAGTAGCTACCTCATCACTTCCTCGTCGGCGGTGGGACAAGTGCCTTATCCACAACCACAACGAAGTAACGTGAGGGTACATAATGTCCTGAATGGCTTCGAAAAATAGATGTGTGTGGTAGTGATGTGTTGTTTGTTTGTTTTTGCTTAACTTCCGTGCTCCCAGATTGCAATTCCATTTCTAGATTCTGAGAAATACGTGGATAAATAAATTAAAAAACAAACAAAGAAATAAATAAAGAAAACATATTTATTTGACACAATTCGAGCTACAAATTCATAAATTTTGCATAACTTGAACATTTCAGTGTTTTCGATGGTAGTACATACATGCGCTTATGGTCAAATCAAGCTGATACAGAATCGAAGCGAAGAGATGCGTCAAATTCTCTTATTGACCAAACACGTAACAATAAGTAAGTTGGCCATTGATTAATGATAATAGCCGAACCTTCGCCAGACAGCACGGAACGTCGCGTTACGTGACGATTTCTACCAGGCAACTCTTTCCGCCAGCAGCATTAAAGAATTGCGTAAAAAAATACCATCGATTTTTTTACGTTCTCATATCACTATGATATTATTATTAAAAAAACCTAAGTCAATATAGCATCAGCGATAGTTTGTACCTACTTGAAATTTGATTGCCACATCTAGGCACTGCAAAAATCTGTAGGTCTGTGTTGGTGATGTTGAGTTTAATTTTGATTTGCTATTATCTTTGAAAGTATTGAATGTTTCTGTGATATAATTACATATTTGTGGAGCGCTAAATGAGAACATTTATTTCAGGTAAAAAATCTCAACAAAATGCCTTTTTTCTGGGTCCAAAATTTTAAGGTTATATTTTTACGATTTTCAATTTAATATTGTGGCGGTTTGGTGGGAGCTGTAGAGTCAATATTCAGTATTCGTAGGTTTATATTCGGGAACATTTATTTGATGTATACCGTGCATCTCTAACTCTTACAGAACAAAAAATGACGTACGGGGCGTATACGCCCTGTACGTCATTTTTTGTTTTCCATTTTTTAGCAAAACCCGAGAGGTACACTTTTTTTCATTGAAGGTACTGAATAGAACAATTTGAGAACAATATCCTCAAAAAGTTTCAACAAAATCGGAGACTAGTGACGTACAGGGCGTGTGACGCCAATAGTGAATATCCCCAGATTTTAGAATAAAATCTTTATAAAATCGAATTTTGGTCTTTTGAAAATATTTTTTCGACAAAAATGTTCGTTATTAAATTGTCTATCCATTAGTGTTAGTACAAAAAATAATTAATGAACACTTTACGAGGAGATGCATGCTATCAATAATTATTTCTCATTTTTATGGTCTTGTTGGAAGGAGATTAGTGAAATATATACAACATTAAAAAAAACTAAATCAACCAATTTAGAATCAATATTAAGTAGAAATTTAATATATTTTTATTAATTGATATTTCTTTTTAAATAACGAGTAGATAGCTCTTATAAACAGCACGAAAAACGGCTTGCGCGGCGTTTCGCTCGGGGTACCGCCTTAATAAAAAATTAACTTAGAATGGAATGCTGTGTAAAACACCAAAATGAATAGTAGTAATCGTCTCGATAAAAAAATCATTTAATCAATTTCAAACAATACTTGCTTAGTAATTGAATCATGAAAACATGTAACAATTAAATCAAAAGATAAAGCTTATTAATTTTTGCTCTGGGAAAGAATACTACCTATCCACTTAAGTTAAAATATTCTCTAATATTAATAAATAAATATTATAAAATATTCTAAATATTCTCTATATAAATATTCTCTAAAAAATACACAAAGTTAGCAGTTTAAGCGCTCAAGCCCGCCGTATCCCAGTAGTTCCATTCTCTAGTTCCATTATGGGACTACTGGGATTTTTTTCTCCCAGTAGTTCCATGGAACTGGCATTCTGTTTATGAAAGATAAAATTAGTCTCATAAGTTCCGGTACAGTTAAATCGCGAAATAGCCGGCGTATCCCAGTAGTTCCATTCTCTAGTTCCATTATGGGACTACAGGGATTTTTTCTCCCAGTAGTTCCATGGAACTGGAATTCTGTTCATGCAAGATAAAATTTGTCTCATAAGTTCCGGTACAGTTAAATCACAAGGGAATTGACCGCAATATATTAACAGATCTTAGTATATTAGTACAAAACCGTTACTTAGAATGCTTTTATTTTTCATTTTCTTAGTATTATTAACAGAAAAGCTATTTATTTATTTATTTTATTTATTTATTTATTTATGTACACACAAAAACACTTTACAGAGAAAATAAATAATACAGATAAAAGAGCACAAAGGTACTGCTTATTTCATTAGAAATTTCTTCCAGCAGACCTGCGACAGGAATGTTGGATGATAAACGAAGACACAGTGTGTAGAAAGAACAAGGAAACTTAAAATAGACAAAAATAACTTAACTAATCATATATAAATTACACATATACCTTAACTTAATAAATATAGAAAATAAAAATACATACTTATATATAATATAAAATTACAAGATGGTGGAGAGATAATGTTCTTTGACTTGTTTTTTTAATATAGATACATTTTGTGAGTCATGGATTTTAGGTGGAAGTGAGTTCCACAATCGTACTGCATGAACAGAGAAGGAGTGGGAATAGAAATGGGTTTTATGGGATGGGAAATTGAGATGTAGATTAAGGTGGGATCTGCACAGAGCATCAGCAGAGCGAGTAAAAGAAAAACGATCGCGTAGGTAGCCAGGGTATGCAGGGTTAAAAAGGATGTTGTACAGAAGACATAATATTCGAGTGTTCCTGCGAAGACGGATAGGGAGCCACTTGAGATCTTTGCGGAACTGAGAGACATGATCGTATTTCCTCAGACCAAAGACAAAACGGATGCACAAATTTTGCAAGCGGTCAAGCTTATTTAAGAGCTCCTCAGTGGCATCCAGGTAGCAGGCATCGGCGTAATCTATGATCGGCTGAATTAAAGTTTGAGCTAAATAAATTTTAGTTTTGAAGGGTAGGAAACTTTGAAGAGATTTTAAAGTGTGAAAAGAAAAATGCACCTTACGACTAACTTCATTTACTTGCGCTCGCCAAGAAAGGTTGCTATCAATTAAGACACCGAGATTCTTAGCCGTTTCAGTGTAAGCAATTGTCGAGCCGTTAAGGGACAATGGTGTCAAAGTAGAAATGTCAAGCGCAGCGCGATAACATCGATTACCTATAATCATGGCCTGTGATTTGGAAGGATTAATCTGTAAGCCATAAGACTTAGCCCATTCACTAATTCTCTCCAGGTCACGATTCATGTCACTGATCGCTACGTCTACGTCCGAAAGCAAGAAATGTCGATAGAGCTGCAAATCGTCTGCATAAAGATGGAAGTTGGAAGTGATAACCTTGGTAACAGTGTTTATGAAGATAGAGAAAAGAAGAGGAGAGAGAACGCCACCCTGAGGTACACCAGCAGTGAGATCACACCAATCAGAGAATATCTCATCAAGGCGAACACACTGAGAGCGACCCCGAAGATATGAGTCAAACCAGGCCAACGCAGAGGACGAGAAGTTAATAGATTGTAGGACCCCAAGTAGAATATCAAAATCCACCGAATTGAATGCACAACTGAAGTCAAGTAGGACTAACACGGTTAGAGATTTATTATCCATAGCCCAACGGATGTCGTCAGTGACCTTCAGAAGTGCAGTCACAGTACTGTGACCTCTACGGAAGCCAGATTGGAAAGGACAGATAAGATCATGAGACGAAAGGAATCTAGAAATTTGACCATGAACGATGTGCTCGAGAACTTTAGAGAGGAATGGTAGTATGGAAATGGGTCTGAAGTGAGATAGAGAAGAAGGATTGGTTATTTTGGGTAGTGGTATTATGTGTGCCTGTTTCCAGGCTGAAGGAAATGTGCCAGAGAATAATGAATAATTGACAATATGAGTGAGAACGGGCAGGAGTTGTGGGAGAATGGGTATTATCATTCTCGAACACAGACTATCATGGCCAACAGCAGAAGAGGAAATAGCAAGAAGAGATTTTTTGACATCGTCATCAGACACAGAATTTAAATTAAATGGAGGGCAAATCGGCAACGGCAATTCAGAGAGTTCAGTCAAAGTGGATGTCTTCACACTAGGATCCATAGAGACAGGTGGAAGCGAAAAATGCCTATTAAGAGCCGACAAGTCGATATCTTTACAGGCACTAGTGGGAGCTTTGCCGATACCGACAGACTTGAGAAATCTCCAGACGTCAAAGGACTTGCGATCGACTAGAGATTCGTGGAAATAGCGTCTCTTAGCATCTCGACACAGACGATTGCAGTGATTACGTTGATTTTTGAAGTTAGCAAGATTCTGATCCGTGGGTCTACGCCTGTACCTGCCCTTCGCCTTATCTTTACGAGCAATAGCGTCTTTAATTTGAGGAGTGATCCACGGAGCAGGACTATACTTAATTTTAATTATTTATTAGCTACTAATTTAATTAGCTACTTATAATGCTTTTATTTTCTTAGTATTATTAACATAAACGTAACTTAGTTTTTATTTTTTATTTTCTACCTCTACTTATGAGAACTGCCGACGATTCTTCTCCAAGAAATGTGGTACAGTAATTTCTCCACTGAGAAGTTTCATTTGCGAATTTTGTAAAAGCATGTCCTTCATAACATAATTAGAATCTCTTCTGGTGTCAGGATTTAAATTATTTTGTATTTTCTTTGTATATACTGTATAATAATTGGCGTCATTTGATAAAACTTGCAATAATTTATATAGAGTTATTACAGTTTTCTTAAATGACTTATTTAATCCGCCGTGCCATGACTCTACAAAATTTGTTGTCCTGTGTCTTTCGCCGAAAGCACACCATAGGTTAATAAATGCAGCGTCACGCAACCAAAACCGTTCCATGTATAGTTTAAACCTATTTAACTTTAGTTTCTCGGACTCAGGTATGAACTCAATTTCGTGTAATAATTGTATTTCAGACTTAATATACTCCCACCCTTCCATTATTTTATTACTAGGTAGCAAGGGTAGAGCATTACATAAGGCCACGGGTTTTCGAGTGTAATTGGTTTTATTAATGCCCAATTCTTTGGCTTTTCGCCACAAACACCTCGTGTAATGATAATAACACCCATGGTTTTCTGCTAATGGGAACATATTCTTAAAGGCATCTACAGCTGGTAACTCAAAGTCTGTTGTAAATTTGTGGGGTGCCCAATCTGGTATTTGCGACTTAATTAACGAAAATAATAGGCTATACATTATTTTTGTCTTTCCTGATAACAATGCATAAATCAACGGTACAATTTGAGTTGTGTCTTGAGAGCTACTCATATCGCCATGAATAGTGTATAATTCAACAAATGGAGCCGGACAACTTTGAAAAGTGCCGTCGCCTAAAAAGTTTTTAAGGTTTGACATAAGATGTTTGCCATTATCAGAACAAAAAATGAGAATTCGTTCATCTACATAGGAGTAGTCTGCAAGCAAGAATGGAATAAACTTCGGTGGGACCTCCACTTCTCGTACGTCATTATAAACTAGTTTATTTACGCCTACAGTACGATTTCGCTTTCTGTAAAAACTTGATTTCACATTCCTGTAATTTGGTAAATCTTGAATAATATCAACGCCCGTACTCTGTGCTTTGGCCACAGTCCGCTTGAAAGCAGATGGAATAGTTTCTTCTCCGTTGATCGCAATTTTCATTTCATTTTCAAAGTGAATGGTTACAATTTCTTTATTTATATTTGGGATACAAGTTTCTAAATGTTGTATATGAGACTTGATTTCACTCTCTTCCTGAAAAGGAATATTTATTATTGTACTGAATATCCAAAATATGGCTTACTGGTTTGCACGCTCAGAGTTTCATATGCACCAGTGACGTGCACCATCAATGGTGCAAATAATACTACTATTAAATTAGTATAATGAAACATTTTTGAGTAAAATAAACAAGCCGCATATTATACTGTTCCCTAATTAAAATTCAAACAAATTGTATAACCAAAAAAACTCGGTGGTATTTTAGGAATGAGCGTATACCCCACATTAGAAAAGGTACGTATTGGGGGTATTTTAGTACCTACCTATCGGTTTAACAGTATTTTTAACGACTTTAGAACTTCTTTTCAAAGATACAGCAAGGAAAAATAAAATTGATATAATTGATTAATATTGATATATATATTTATAACTTACTTTATTTAGCGTTACTGTGCCAGTGCAATTTTGTGTTTTATATAAACTACATCTCCATATACTATTGCCACTTTTGTAGGTGGTGTGCTGGTAATATTCTCTTCCACGGTAAAGAAGCACTCTACCTCGTCCGCGTCTTATAAAAAATATCTCGCTGTTTTCCATTATTTACGACCAGCAAGCGAAAGCAACAAAGGAAAATAATAGGTATAGCATGGACGTCAAATAAATTATTGACAATAAATGTCTATTTTCCTTATAAATCGGAAATCTGCCAAATGCACGTAATATAGGCCAGTTCACTTATTGCACGTAGGTTAATAGGTAAGATTATTGTTCTTACTATATTTAATTACCATTCAACTGTACTTAATGGAACTAATGGGATAAGGTGATAAAGTATTCTAGTTCCATCTAACTACTGGGAGAAAAAAACCCAGTAGTCCCATAATGGAACTAGAGAATGGAACTACTGGGATACGGCGCTCAAGCCGGCGACTTGTGCCCGCCGATGAATATGAAAGAGCGTGTGTAATTTTGAGGAATTTCCAAAAAATTGTTAATGGTACTGAACTAAGTCTAAGGTCCAGTTTCTTGTTCTCTTGCTACATTTTGAATCCGCTGACAATTTGTCACAAATTATCCAAGTTTGTTTTAGGTTACTCGAAACTGCATCATCGATAAGTTACATAATCGCTTGTTACATTGAATAGTCGGCTTCAATTTATTTCGGTTGGCTACCCTAGCAGTATTCATTTACTCTTTTCACTACTATAACGTAATCAGTAACTATAAATAGTGGTTTATCTTGAGCGGCTGGGTTGGTGAAGCCGCCAAGTTAAGCAAACCTTACTAAGGACGGTTTTTGGATGGGTAAATACATATTTATTTTGGTTTGCTTGTTTTAAGATAGGTGACCCCGCCAGAGGGTAAGCAAGTACTCTTGGATAACTAATAGGTTAAGGCACCTCCCCAAGCAAAACGTCGCGTTAGTCGTTTTTGTGCAGTTTTTAAGAGCTATCTACTCTTTATTTAAAAAGATATATGAATTAATAAAAACACATAAAATTTCTACATAACATTGATTCTAAAATGGTAGTATATTTTTTTTTAAAGAGGTCTGGATGATGTCTGGATGGTGGAGGATGTTTCACTAATCTCCTTCCAACAAAACCATAAAAATGAGAAATAATCATTGATAGCATGCATTTCCTCGTAAAGTATTCATTAATTATTTTTTATACTAACACTAATGGCCAGACAATTTTATAACGAACATTTTGTATTTTTTTTTACATTTTGGATTTCAAAAGGCTAATATTCGATTTTATAAAGATTTTATTCTAAAATCTGGTCGTATTCACTACTGTAATTCATGCGCCACCAGTGCCGCTAGGCTAATAGGAATGCTCATATCTCATGCTGATTTTGGTCAGGGTACGGCCTTAAGCAACACTTACCAAGGTTGGCTTTGGATCGGTGACCACTTTTTTTTGGTTCGTTTGGTTTTGGATGGTTGACCCCGCCAGGATAAGCAAGTACTCTTGGATAACAAATTAAACTGGCACTTTCACATAGACTTACTAAATGATTAATTTGGAAAGAGCTCGAAGGTCACTCCTCAAATTCTAGTCCATTAAACCATATCGGTTTCCAATAGTGACTCTGTGCCAAATCTGTCAAGTTCTAGTAGTGAGAAAATTTACCTACTGAATCTCCTTATAATGAACAGCATCGTGTTACTCCTAACAATGCGCATGCAATAAGCAGACGTACGATTCGCGATTTTTGTCAATCTACCAAATGAAACACTGTATCTGCAAGGTTGCAGCATATGTTTTTAGCCACAGAAATCTACAAAAAATTATTGAAACACGTTATTGAACATTATCCCTTATCTTATGAAATTTTAAACAGAAAATAAAAACTTTGCTTCAAACACTGGTTTACAAGCGGACTTTAAAAGTCCTACAGTAACACGATGAATGCTCGCTATCTCCAACCCATCGCCCACATAGCCACTAGACGCATAATGCTTGATCTAATACATCAAAACAATTCTGTCAACTAGCTGAAGTATCAGGAACGGGACGACTGCGCTCGGATTGGTCGCTCACCAAGATCATACGCCTAAGCGTGGGACAGGTTTAAATCAAACCAGGACGGTATCGATATTTTTATAAATAGTATTTGTACTTATTTTTTATTAATATTATCTTTTTTGTTATTAATTATAATACAACACTAGCTGTTCCCCGCGGCTTCGCTCCCGTGGGCCACCCCACAGGACCCGTTTTCGGGATAAAAAAATAGCCTTTGTCACTCAGGAATAATGTAGCTTTCTATTGGTGAAAGAATTTTAAAAATCGGTCCAGTAGTTTCGGCGCCTATTCGAAACAAACAAACAAACAA
Organism: Orthosia gothica; assembly: GCA_949775005.1. Taxonomy (NCBI): domain Eukaryota; kingdom Metazoa; phylum Arthropoda; class Insecta; order Lepidoptera; family Noctuidae; genus Orthosia; species Orthosia gothica. The sequence continues at coordinate 3,601,197 of OX459061.1, read as the reverse complement.
ACAAAAAAATCAACAACAACAAGAAAAAGCAAGCAACTAATGTGACAAATTGTCAAGCACGCGTCTGCTGTGAATTGCTGTTGAAAATCCATTCAACGAATCACAGCAGACAACGCGTCCTTGACAATTTGTCACATTAGTTCTGCGATCATTTAGAGCTAAGAAACTCGGACTTAATCTGTGTAAGTAAGTGTTCCTCACACTTGCGGGGTCAACCATCTAAAAACAAGCGAACCCATAAAAGAGGTCACCCGTCCAAAGACTGACCTTGGTAAGTGTTGCTTACCCTTGTAGGGTCACCCATCCAAAAAGAAGCGAACCAAAATAAATATGTATTTACCCATACAAAAACCGTCCGTAGTAAGATTTGCTTAACTTGGCGGCTTCACCAACCCTAAGAATGACATTGGTAAGTGTTGCTTACTCTGGCAGGGTTACCCATCCAAAGACTGACCTTGGTAAGTACTAAGTACAGGGTACAGTAAACACTAATACTGTTCGATTCCGATGTCAGTAACTGTTTGGTTTTTTTTATTTACCTACATACAAAATAACTATTTTTGATAATAAATAATTGTGTCAAGTTTTTATAATGTAATTAATTTAAGAAGTTTGTTTGATTGTTTGTTGTTGTGAACGAACCTAAATTTTTTATCTAAATTAACATTTTTTTATAACAGAACCCATATCATATATGTATATATCTTCTTTCCGTAAACATGCACATCATATCATTGTCGCATGGAGTGGGGTTGTGTGGAGGCACCACGCAAGCCCAATCTATACGTACACCTCACATACATGCACTACACACACAAATCACACTCTTCACTTGTTTTTTTTATTAGTACTCAATTTAAGTATTGTTTTCGTTTTAAATTATTATTTTGATTAAATTTAAATTTAAAATTCTAATTTTATTTGTTTTAGATTTTTATCTTTATTATTCTGATTTTAAATATTATTTGGCTTTCAATTATTATTTTGATTTAATTAATATTCTGATTTTAGTTATTATGTTAAGTCAAGTCTAGTTTTAATTTATATTTTTTTTTATTATTTATTTATTAATTCTATGTTGGTCTGATTTTAATTATTATATTGATTTTAATGATTAGTTGGTGAATTCTGACATTTTATATTGATAATTGTGATTGATTTATTGTTCTTTGTACTGTTGGAGCGTTGTTGTCTCCCCCTGGTTGGCGTTAATGGCTGCGTCACAGTTTTACCCGAGTTTCTCAGCTCTATCGCGTTATCCGCTGTGATTGGTTGAGTGAATTTTCAACAGTCAATCACAGCAGATAACGCGTGCTTGACAATTTGTCACATTAGTTCTGTTATAATTTAGAACTGAGAAACTCAGGGCTAAACTAATGCAGCCATTTCCGTACACATTCATTATGTAAAATATGTTTTGTCGAAATAAAGATTTTATATTATATTATACTATGGTTTTCGCCGACCCCTATTACCTTTTTATCGTAATAGAAGCCTTTAAAATCATAACATTAATTTTAATCTGTGAATGATCGACCAATTTCCAGTAATTATAAATTAGGCTATTTGTCAAGAGATTAACATTGAAAAAGGTTCTCATAAATCCTAAAAATGCTGCAACACGTGGTTAAAGCTGCTACTTCCAAAGAAAAAAAATATATAGTTACACTACAGCATATAGTTCTCGCTAAAACTTAACTTCTTGGCATATAAACTTCTTGGCCACCCTGAAGTTGGTTTTCCGATACGCAAGACACGGATCAGTACTGTTTTTATATGAGATTTACTACTGTGCAACCATTGTAGCCAACTTCAGGGCGGCCAAGATGTTTGGCGAGAAGAATATTGCCGTGCTATACAAATGGGTTACAAAATCTGTAAAATATTTTTAACATCTTTATGATTAAAGAAAAAAACTTAATTTAGGTGGTATATATATTTTAATTTTAGCTAAATTTAGACATCAAGTGCACACAGTGCAACAATTTAGAAAATAACAACATGGAACAGCTTTAAAATATCTATAGTTAGTAACTGATTCTCCGTGAACATTTTAAGGTCCTCTTCCTTAAAATGTTCACGGAGAATCGGTTTTATAGAATAGGGACATTACGCAAAGCTGGTCCACTTAAATAAGAAAGGGCAGGTTTTTTCCCCTTTTTATACTTTTGGTGGTTTTTCCTACAAGTTTATCTGCATAAATGTAAATAGGTATAAGTTATATATGACAATACCAAAATATTTAAAATATGCACATGAGTTCTTCAAACACAGGATAATCACAAAAAACAGTGAGTTAAATATAGACGGGATAGAAGCTGTTTTCTTCACAGTTGCCACTGTGGTGAACTTGTCATCAGCATCAGTCACCACGGCCTGTCATGCAGCCGAAGTGTGGGTCGCATATGGGTCTAAACACCTAGTGGACACTTCTCGTGCACCAAGGACTGGCTGTTACCTTAGTCAGAGTATAAGCATTGCCATACAACATGGCAATGCTGCCAGTCTTTTGGGCACAATTTAAGTGGACAACGATGAGGAGGTGTTTTTTATGTAAATTATAGCAGGTTATAGTATGTATGTTACTGGGTAAGTGTATATGTATGTAGTTATAGTTACTTCAGTATTTATACACTGTGTATATTTTCATCTTTCTAAATAAATGTCTCCTTAATTAAATTCAATAGTTGTTTTTATTTCCTTCTTGATTCAGTGAGCGGGACGGGTGTAAATGAGTAAGCGGGCGAAATCGGCAGTAAGGTTCCATGTTATTATTGTAATTTATTTCTTGGAGTTAACAGCTAATATTCAATACCTACGTTAATTAAAGAACATCATCAGTAAAAAAAATACACCATTTTAAAATTCAGCGATATCTTTATTTTTGATTTTGTAAATCATTCCAAGCTGCTAAACAAAATAGAATTCTATGGTATAAGAGGGTAAGCTTATGAATGGATTTCTAGCTATCTAAGTAACATGAAACAGTTTACAGAGATATCCAAAGTAATTAAGAAAAATGATAAATTTACTCCAAAGAGAAATTTAAATCGTATACACATACGTATACATAAATATGTATGGTGTAACTCAGGATGGCATTCTCGGTCCTTTATTAGTCTTGCTTTACATAAATGATCTTCCGGAGGCCACTTTGCAGAAATGTATCCTTTTTGCAGATGACACTACAGTAATTATAAAATGTGATGAAAACAAAACGATTACAAATCGGTTGCCGAAAATACTCTATTACAAATAATAACCTGGATGAAACTCTATTACAAATAACTCCTATAACATGAAACAATTATCCTTAGATATTATGTATGAAGGCGAAAAAGTACAACAAGTAGTGCAATTTAATTTTTTTGGACTAAACGTAGATAAAAATCTGAATTGGAAAAGCCATGTCGAAGATATTTGTCAAAAACTTAATAAAGCTGAGACAAAACGTGTCTGTAGAAGCCGCACTTTCGGCTTACCATAGTTACGTGTCATCTGTCCTAAGCTATGGACTAATACCGACAGAGTTTTCAAGCTCCAGAAACGTTGCGTTAGAGTTATTAACAAGGCATGGTTCTTGGATAGTTGTAAACCGCTGTTTGAAAAATGCAAAATTCTTCCACTGCCCTGTTTATATATTAAAGATATCTGCACTTTTACTTAGACTCACATGTACAATTTTAAGCAGCATACTGAGGTTATACCAAGACAAAAAAAGTTTCGAAACCTATTGTATGATTTATAATCACTTACTAAGTGAATTTTAAGTGTAACATAGTAATGTATTTAAGACAAAATTGACAAAATGGCTACAAAAGTGTTGTTTCTATAGCGTTAGGGAATTTTTAGAATATAAAAATTGATGTTAGGAATTAAATTGTAATTTAATAGTGTATGAATTATTAATTGGTTTAGTATTATTATTGTTTTTCTTTTTAATTTTGACATTTTAATTTATTTTTTGACATTTATTTTTATTTTATTGACATTTTGACTATTGATATTTTATTTTATTTTCATTTTTATTTATGTCATTCTTTTTTTTATATTTTCACATGTTTAAGTATATCTTTTGAGTGAGTTGATGAAATTTTAATGTTGATTTATTTAGAATTTTATTAATTTATTGAAATGCATCAGTCTTGTTGTGTATTTTTAATTGATTCTTTATGTCTTACAATGTATGTTATAAATAATTAGCACGCTTGCTTACTAATTACTTTTAGGATTTAAGATCTTACGTTCATAACAATGTATTTCTTGCAAATAAATATTTTTAATTTTTGTTTTTTTTTTATTTCAATAAATAGATTCGTTGAATTTGAGGGGTATTGATAATTTTTCAAATTTGATTTCCTGCTTAAGGTAATCGATGTTACCACCGAAAGCATCTAGCAGATCGCTTCCGATGATGCCATCGAAGGAAGGAAGGTGTATTTTATCTCTAGTACTTGGAACTTGTGATTTACAAAATTCGGGGGAGAGTCGTATAATCGTAACTTAAGTGGGAAATGACCTAAGGTTACCGTTGTTCCTTGGTTAGGTTATATTCCTTTTAGGTTTATAGGTTCAGCTATGAGTTTGTTTTTTTTTTTGAATACAGGTTTTCTTAATGAGACTTACTGCTGATCCAGAGTCTACTAAAAGACAAAGTGGTAGATCTGAGATGGAAGTTTCGATAAGGAGATGTGGGAGTAAGGTTCTTCTTGGATCGCTAGTAATTTCAAATATTTCTTTAATAGTAAAGTAAAGTTTGATTTAGTTTATTCGATTCAGTGTGTTTAGGATTAAGTATTTGTATAGTCAGTCGGTTTTGTGGATGCAGTGGATATAGAAGATTTAGTAAATTCAGTGGATTTAGAAGATTCAGTGAATTTAGAAGGTTTAGTAGATTCAGTGGATTTAGTAGATGCTGGGGATTTAGAAGATTTAGTAGATTGAGTGGATTTAGTAAATTCAGTGGCATTAGTAGATGCGGTGTTCAATGGATTTGGTAAGTGGTGTCTCGCACGACACCGATACGAGCCACTTAACCGTTTTTTTTGGTCAATGTTTATTTGGTAATAAGATTCAGAATCCTCTTTATTTGTATTCTCAACAAAATTAATTCGTTGTGGTGGTATTTATGTGGAAGTGGACCGTTGGTCATTATTTCGGAAACAGTTATTATTTTACTCTCGTTCGCGGCACTTTTCAAGTGAATGCCCCGGGAATTTACAGTCTCGGCAGATATCGGATCTGTTAGATTGGTTATTGTTACTGTTAGGTGGTGGCCGCTGTTGCTGAGTTTTAGGGGGGACGGGTTTGTTCGATTTAGAAAACCTATTTTCCGTAGACAGATTTCTTTTAAACATCGATTGTTGAGTGCGCTCCTCATTAATTGCATAATTTACAGACTCATTTAAATTTTGTGGAGACCTGCATCTTACCATATTGGAAATACGTGGGTGTAGCCCGATCGTGAAATGATGGAGAGCTAAGTCTTCCATAGCCGCTGTACGACCGGCAAGTTCTTTGGCTTTAGCCGTGGATAATTAAACTTCTGTGAGTAGTCGTGAGAGGCATGTCTCAATTTTTAGAGAAAATTCACTTGCGTTTGCTCTCTTGGAGTTCGGTAAGAAGATGGGAGTAATGTTTTGCTGTCGCAAAATTGGGTTTTTGGGCATTTTTTTAATTGTTCCCAATAATAAAAACTCGTATGGAGCAAACAACCTTCGCTTGTCCTTGTAATCGAATTAAGATATACTTAAATAAAATAGGTTTTTGACTTTCCGAAGCTAAATGATACGCGTTGTTGCAATTGGTTAAAAATGAGTTCAGAGTTTCCCGTGCCTCGTCGTAAGATTTGACGAATTTGAGTAAGCTATTCAAGTCCAATTTTCAACGGATTCTGTGATTTCTTCTGGTTTGATAGAGGTTCTGGGCATTATATTATGTGGTAGGATGTATAAATACTGTATAGTTTCACTGTTGGATGTTGCAAAGACTCGAAAGGCGAGTATCAGGGCTAGCTGATCCTGCGTGTTGTGCACTGGGAGTATTGAACGAGCCGTACGGGTCGTCTAAGTGACGTCTGGATGGATGTAGCACTTTCACTTGTACTTACTGCTCTCTCTCTGCTCTTGCTCTGTACTTGAGCTTATATTAGATTTTCACTGGTTTTCACTGATTTCACTGAATTTTTGGGCGAGTTTGCCGGCGAGACGGTGACGAACCTTTGGATTCGCTCTTTTGAATCCCTTAAGCTGCCACCAATGTTAGACCGTGCCTTCGTGGAGGAGTTAAAAAAAGCGAAATTAAACAGCTAAACTATTTATTTGGAAATAGTACAAAAATATAAGTTTTGAAGTAGTTATATTAGGATTTAGAAACGTGTGGCTTTTTATTTATTTATTTATTATTTACTTTATTGTATACCACTTAAATAATTACAGGATTGGCTATGTGTGGTGACAGTTAAATATTGACTTATTGTGCTCGGACCCCGCGACGCGAAGGGGTGCGGCGCCAGCGGTTTGATGACACTTAAGGCGGTACCCCGAGCAAAACGCCACACTAGCCGTTTTTCGTGCTGTTTTTAGGAGCTATCTACTCGTTATTAAAAAAGAAATATCAACTTATAAAAATACATTAAATTTCTACATATTATTGAATCTAAAATGGTCGCATAGTTTTTTTATAGTTTTTAAAGAGGTATATGTTTCACTAATCTCCTCCCAACAAAACCATAAAAATGAGAAATAATTATTAATAGCATGCATCTCCTCCTAGTGTTCATTAATTATTTTTTTGTACTACCACTAATGGATAGACAATTTAGTAATGAACATTTTTGTCGTATTTTTTTTTAAATAGACTCAAATTCGTTATTATAAAGATTTTATTCTAAAATTGGGCGTATTCACTACTATAATTCATGCGCCACCAGTGCCGCTAGGCCAATAGGAATGCTCATATCTTATGTTAATTTTTTGGTCAGGGTACCGCTTTAAAATTCGAGAAATGAACAAGTGGTTTGAGAAACCTTATGCTCGTAAATCACGGTTATAACATTACATTATTCTAGATTGTCATAGGCTCACACATTATGTAAATATAAGCTATACATTATGTGACATTTTAATTTAATTTTTGACATATACATTTAATTTTATTGACATTTTGATTTTAGACATTCAATTTTATTGACATATTTGAATTTAAACATTTTATTTTATTGACATTTTGAATTTTTGTCATTTTTTTTTTATATTTTCACATGTTTAAGTATATCTTTTGAGTGAGTTGCAATTTAATTAATTTGTTGAAATGCATCAGTGTTGTTATATTTTTTTTAACTTATAACTTAATGTCTTACGATTTATATTATAAATAATTTGCACGCTTGCTTCCAGGCAGAATACAATTACTTTTAGGCTTTAAGATCTCCCTTCTCAACAATTTATTTCTAGCAAATAAATATTTTGATTTGAGAGCAATGGCGACCGCGATCCGGATGCGCTGGATGCGATACGCACGGGATTGGTCAATGTAGCGACGCGTGTTGGAGGCCTATGTCCAGCAGTGGACGTGTTTCTGCTAAAATGATGATGATGATGAATTAGCGAATTTCTGACCGATATGAATTTAAATGAATAATATGACATCTGTGTATTCCTGACTTGTAATAATTGTTGAGGAGACGTGGCAGATCGACGTTCACCCATCAGATAATTTCATGAGACATATTTATTATCAATTGAAATTTATTAGCAAACGTGCCTATGATAACTTGCCTATCGAAAAGTTTACATAGCTATTTTTAATTCAATTAATTTTAATCAAGTTTCTTTCATCACCTTCACTCTTTTCATATGATTGGCCATTTGCAATAACTCGGATAAATTAAATATCAAGTGGAAATTACAGGAGTCTTTTTATGAGTGTGCTTCCAAACATGGTCGGGTTATAGCCTCAAACTCCTTGTTTTCATCATCGCTCGTAGGTATTTTTTTTCAACGTAGCTATAATAGCAGATTGGTACGCGGCAAATAAAGTGAGTCATTCACGTCTAGACTTTTCTCCAGATTGTTCCAGAAATAGCATTCTAGTACAAAGTCAATTAGGAATAATATTATAATTATTTATTTATTTACACACAGCTATTATTACAGTTGCTCAATTCGATATCAGTCAACCAATTAGTATAAGTTAAAAAAAACAAAACAAAAAGAATTTACTTAAAATCATTATAATGATCATATAATGATTTATTTTCCAAAAAATACACTCACGTGGTGTTTTAGCTGCGTAAATGTATTTAAGTCCCTAAAACCAACAACATTAACACTTTATATATTCAAGGTGGCATATAGATAAGTAGTACTAATCGCACGCCATACATGAACAAAACAACTGTTTAGCTTTTTCTAAATATTTACCAAATACATGTAAACAAAGGTAACAATTCATACAGCCTATTGAAACAGCTGTTTGGGATTTTGAGGGTTTTGAAGAATGGCCATTAATTTTTTTAGGCAAGTTAGCAGTTCTCTGTTTTTATATCTCCTTTTATAGATATTTTTGTTGATTTCAGTCCATAGGTATTCCAAATCTTGATGTTTGTCACGTGTAAATCTTGATTGTTATATTCCTTTTTCTTGATATTGTTGTCGATATGTTTTCTTCCAAGTTTCATCTTGAAATTATGTTACTTGAGTTTTTCACTTTGTCCATCAACTTTCTTGAGCTAAAAATAAGTTTTAACCCCACTCGCGGAGAGTGAAGGGTACGTTTTTGACCTCTGACAGAAACATTGAACCTTATGGCGGGCTTCAAAGAGCCCTAGGATAGGACAGGGTTAAGGGATGGGACAGGATACTGCGGAAAATTTCGCGTAGAGCGGCCAACGCCCACGCTCATTTTTATAATATAAAAAACTTGTATAATTCCAAATATACTCGTTTTCTTTTCTTTTGTTCATCACAGAAAGCTCCTAGACGTTCAGGCCGCAGTGCCTGCACCTGAGATCAATATACTATACTGTACAAACATAAATAATAGACTCCCAATCTTCAACAGTCGGCTTTCACATTTACCGTATTGTTAAATTTTTTAAATCTACAACTTGGTTGCGCCGGTCTGGCATCACACACGTACGTTTCAAGCTTTGGACGGCAGGTTCTCCCGCCGAAGACACACCCAGCGCGCTCAAATAAAATATAATCGACCTCAAGATAAATAAACGATACGATTAGTGGTACAGCAGCGTGGGTTCTGGGCCGGCGGAGCGCCCGACAACATAACACTGAGCGGCGGTCGCGATCCGACGAAGCGCCCACGCCACTTATCACTAGCATAGAGTCCGTATGGGCAGCGGCGTTCTACACCGTCACATTGAGGAGCAGCTTGAGAGACAGCGTGCAGTCGAGCTCCGGACGGCAGTGGCCCCCGCGCTGCCAGTGCGTGGGAGGCGACGGCAGCGCGCACGCTGCCGGTGCTGCACCCCACTTGCTGGCCGCGTACCGATCGCCGCCGCGTTTTGAGTCGCGGCGATCGCGGCCCAGCGCGGAGCGGCGCTGATAGCGGGCCTGTGCACTGCCCACACTACCAATACTGCCGACACTGCCAATACTGCCGCCACTGCCGCCACTGCCAATACTGCCGCCACTGCCAATACTGCCCACAGACATGACGGACAACGGAGGACTGGGCCGGTTCATGACGGAGGTCCTCAGGTCTTCTTCCTCGGGTTGCTGATGGTTGCGTTTGCACGGACACTTCTTGTATTTATAATATTTCAACAGGCACTACGTGGTTTCAGTCGGGGGTGCTCCGTTACGTTGCTCACGTCCTCAAAGTCGCCAGACTTTGATGTTTCACAAGATGGTCGCCGTCGCCGCTCGCACGCGAGATTGCGTGTGTATGTGGCTTCGCTCGATGGTTGCGATCCGCCGGGGACGGCCTCGAACCGCTGTCGATCTGCTTGGATGACACGTCGAAACACTTAACTGCTCACTTTCTCGACTTAATACGTCGGCGGTCACACTGCTAGCTTCTATGATGTTCACACCTTCACCTCTCGATTTCGACTACGTGACGCCGGTGGCGCTCGTCTTATTTATGTGGTAATGGCGGCTGCGCGCCGAGTGCTGAGTGGTGGGGATATAAAGCGCCCCAACAGAGACAATACTTTTTTTTGCAGCTATTGTCCCAGCGATTAGTAAAAATATTTTTTTGTTACAATGATTAAAAAGGAAAAAGAGGATTGACTGAAATTATGCATTTTAGACTTAGATACGTTCACCGTACAACTCACAACTGAACTGATCTGCTACGTGCACTGCCTCTGGGGACAGCTCTGCAATATAGTCGTTGCGACCCTGCGACGTAACCATGTAAGAGCGGCTGATATTGCGTTATTATCGAGATTTTAAAGAAAAACCTTTAGATGTTTTATTCATATTTATTGCTGGAAAAGTACTCAGTATTACAAAATACACATTTTTCTATATATTGCGTAGTAAAATAGAATACTACCCTGTATCCTAAAAAAAATAAACATAGAAATCGTTTATTATTCAAGTGATAGCTCACTCGGACATAAATTTATTATCTAATTATTCTGCATTAACTTTTGTTTTATTTAATATCCAAATATCTCTGGAAACTGTATTAAATGGCTTAAAGAAGACACTTGATTTAACAAACATGTTATGGTAAATTCGCACGTGATCAGTAGAAAACATAGTGCGCCAGGTCTAATGGGAAGAAGACCAGGCAGTTTGGGATTTTTACGTCACTAAACCATCCCATGATCACCATCAGCACGAAGAACCCCCGTGACCTACACATCAGTCAGACATACATAGCATAGACTTAAGTTCATAGGTTATTCAATAATTTCTTATTTGGCTGAAATGTCCATAGAAATGATCTAGTTCAGTATTTTAAAAGTGATGTCTTAGTTGAAAGTCTTCCATGTTAATTAAATAAATAAATGTCACTAACTAACAGCATAGTTGAAACTGGTATTGTATCCAGCTCATCGTACTTTAAGCCTTTTCATGCCAATCTTCATATTTGATATGATTTCTTAGTCCGCCAGTTCGACTTAGCTATGTAAAAAAACCTAATCGATCATCATCATAGGAGCTAGCAGCGAGACAATAAACAACAACTTTTTTTGGCGTGAAACCGCAATAATAATATGTCACCTATAAGATAAAAAGAAAAGAAACCAACCATTTTTTAATCTAATTATGATAATGTCTGCTGACTATTTAAGCTGCAATAACTTATTAAGAACCTGTATAATATACTACTAAAAACTGATTAAGTACTAGTACTTAATCATTAATTGCAGTAATATTTCGAGTGTGGTAAATGCCTATCTTTGTTATCTCTAATCCATAGCCATTAGTAAAGTACTTATACAATTACCCACTCTAACGGAGAACCAATGCAAAGAGGGGCTTTAATCGATGACACAATTGTGAAATTGATAGTGTAATGCAATCGGGCCGGAGCCAGGATTTATTTCTGACGTGCCAGAAAATTACCACACTTAGGTAAGTGTGGTAACTTGAAGTGTGGTAATTTCTTATCTATCAGAGTGTACACAAAGGAAAGGTGTATGCACAAAGAAATGAATGTTATCATCAATATGCTATAGTATTGGTCTCTCAGAGTCTCAGCTCCTTGTTTTATGATAACAAGAACAATGGCTTTCTAAAGGGTTTAGCACTTGCCTACCTGAGCAAGTGAATGGATCCAATCATAACTAAAGGGAAACAAATGAAAAAATAGAAAACTTTCGACGATAAAGAAAATCCTAAGAAAAATCTAAATTCTTTATTTAAAATTAAGTAGAGAATAATTTATTTATAATTTAAAATTAAATAAATGCGGGATGTTAAGCGGGCAAGAATAAGTGTTACTTATAAAATTTTAGTACAATTAATAAAAAAAAAACATCAATACAGAAAAATAAAATTTAATATATTTATGTTATTAAAAGCGTTTATTACCAAGCATTTAATACATAGAAGAAATAAATTATTTATTTTTGATTATTGCATAGTTTTCGTCAAAAGTTATCCTTTTCTATGCTTCATTTGTTTCCCTTTAGTTATGATTGGATCCATTCACTTGCTCAGGTAGGCAAGTGCTAAAACCTTTAGAAAGCCATTGTTCTTGTTATCATAAAACAAGGAGCTGAGACTCTGAGAGACCAATACTATAGCATATTGATGATAACATTCATTTCTTTGTGCATACACATTTCCTTTGTGTACACTGTCATAGATAAGAAATTACCACACTTCAATTTACCACACTTACCTAAGTGTGGTAATTTTCTGGCACTCCAGAAACAAATCCTGGCTTCGGACTGATTCCATTACACTATCAAAGATTCCATTACACTATCAAAGCTGATGCGAGAGCAATATATACTCTTTAAAATTATTAAATCAGAACATTCAAGGTTGCTCTCCCAAATTATGAGAAATTGAACTATTTCTAGAAAAAAAAAATATGATATTATTTGTCTAACAGAACATTGGTTAAAATAGGGGTTCCCAAAGTGTGCGTCGTGACGCCGCGGGACGGCGAGGTGCTCTCTCACGGGCGTCGTAAATGAGAAAGAGCAGCTGCTGAAACTATGCAATATACTACTATGTACAAACTAATAGGAACTTTTCGATAAATACAATGTAATTATATTTTACAGTAATGTATCCTAAGATAATACAACTCTCAGTACTGAAGATTCTAGTAACGTTTGATACATCGGCTTTGTACTTTCTTATGCGAAACTGGCTATTTTACAGTAGCAGTAAATAAGTCGTAGTACAGTTACACATCAATTAAGAATATAAGAGGGTAACAATTTCGAATCTTTGGCTCCAATTTGAAAAGATATGATCAAAAAATCGAGCCCATTGTTCCTAATAACCAACATTTTATCAAGCAACTAGAAAAACACAGTTAGTTATAATTATACAAAAAGCGTCTCAAAAAAAAATCATTATGTAAAAGGAGTCACAATGTAAAAAAGTTAAGGAAGCCCTGGGTTAAAAGATCACCAAGTAAGGTCTATTAATTATGAAAATTATTGTGTAGTTAGCCATTACAGCAGAAAACGTATCAAAAAAAATCTATTAAATCTTAAGAAGGAAAAGACATTGTTAGACTGTCGGTTGAACACACCATTGAATAGTCCTGTGTTGAGCTTGATAAGCATGTTGTAGTATGTATCTACTGACCTCCTAGTTACCGAACCTGCATTCGATCTTTAATATGTCAACTGAAAGTAAAAAGAAAAGAAACCAACCATGTTTTATCTAATTATGATAATGTCTGCTAACTATTTAAGCTGCAATAACTAATTAAGAACCTGTATAATATACTACTAAAAACTGGTTAAGTACTAGTACTTAATCATTCTATCTTTGTTATCTCTAATCCATAGCCATTAGTAAAGTACATATACAATTACCTACTCTAATGGAGAACCAATGCAGAGAGGTGCTTTAATCGATGACACAATTGTGAAATTGATAGTGTAATGGAATCAGTCCGGAGCCAGGATTTGTTTCTGGAGTGGCAAAAAATTATCACACTTAGGTAAGTGTGGTAAATTGAAGTGTGGTAATTTCTTATCTATCACAGTGTACACAAAGGAAAGATGTACCTATGCACAAAGAAATGAATGTTATCATCAATATGCTATAGTATTGGTCTCTCAGAGTCTCAGCTCCTTGTTTTATGATTGCAAGAACAATGACTTTCTAAAGGTTTTAGCACTTGCCTACCTGAGCAAGTGAATGGATCCAACAAAAACTAAAGAGAAACAGGTGGAAAAATAGAAAATGAAAACTTTCGTCGATAAATAGATTATTTCTTATCAAAGGCCTAACGTTAAGAAAATCCTAAGAAAAATCTATATTCTTTATTTAAAACTAAAGACAAAAAAATATTTTGCTAGTTAAACTAGCAACATAAATTTAAACTAGTCCATAAGATAATAGAAGTTACCGCTGGAAATAATCATTTATTGTTAGTAAATAATATGAAGGTATCTTCTGGCAATCCATTTAGTGGTACAAAGCTGATGCGAGAGCAATACTCTTTAAAATTATTAAATCAGAACATTCAAGGTTGCTCTCCCAAATTATGAGAAATTGAACTATTTTTAGAAAAAAAACAAATATGATATTATTTGTCTAACAGAACATTGGTTAAAATAGGGGTTTGCAAAATGTGCGTCGTGACGCAGCGGGACGGCGCGATGTTCTCTCACGGGCGTCGTAAATGAGAAAGAACAGCTGCTGAAACTATGAAATATGTGATACGAGCTTGAAGCTGCAACATACTACTATGTACAAACTAATAGGAACTATTCGATAAATACAATGTAATTACATTTTACAGTAATGTATCCCAAGATAATACAACTCTCAGTACTGAAGATTCTAGTAACGTTTGATAAATCGGCTTTGTACTTTCTTATGCGAAACTGGCTATTTTGCAGTAGCAGTAAATAAGTCGTAGTACAGTTACACATCAATTGAGAATATAGGAGAGTAACTATTTCGAATCTTTGGCTCCGATTTGAAAAGATATAATCAAAAAAACGAGCCCATTGTTCCTAATAACCAACATTTTACCAAGCAACAAGAAAACACAGTTAGTTATTATTACACAAAAGGCATCTCAAAAAAAATTCACTATGAAAAAGGAGTCACAATGTAAAAAAGTTTGAGAAGCCCTGTGTTAAAAGATCACCAAGTAAGGTCCATTAATTATGAAAATTATGTGTAGTTAGCCATTAGGTACAGCAGAAAACGTATGATACATGGCGGATCATTTATACTTATTATTTAAAATTAAGTGAAAAATAATTGATTTATAATTTAAAATTAAATAAATGCGGGATGTAAAGCGGGAAAGAATAAGTGTTAATTATAAAATTTTAGTACAATAAATAAAAAAAAAACATAAAAATACAGATAAATAAAATATAGTATTTTAAATGCTTGGTAGTAAACGCTTTTAATAACATAAATATATTAAATATTTATGTTATTAAAAGCGTTTACTACCAAGCATTTAAAATACATAGAAAAAATAAATTATTTATTTTTGATTATTGCATAGTTTTCGTCAAAAGTTATCCTTTTCTATGCTTCTTTTATTTCCCTTTAGTTATGATTGGATCCATTCACTTGCTCAGGTAGGCAAGTGCTGAACCCTTTAGAAAGCCATTGTTCTTGCAATCATAAAACAAGGAGCTGAGACTCTGAGAGACCAATACTATAGCATATTAATGATAACATTCATTCCTTTGTGTACACTGTGATAGATAAGAAATTACCACACTTCAATTTACCACACTTACCCAAGTGTGGTAATTTTCTGGCACCTCAGAAATAATCCTATAGATCCTAGCTCCGGACTGATTCCATTACACTATCAATTTCACAATTGTGTCATCGATTAAAGCACCTCTTTGCATTGGTTCTCCATTTGAGTTGGTAATTGTATAAGTACTTTACTAATTGCTATGGATTAGAGATAACAAAGATAGAATGATTATGTACTAGTACTAAACCAGTTTTTAGTAGTATATTATACAGGTTCTTAATTAGTTATTGCAGCTTAAATAGTTAGCAGACATTATCTTAATTAGATCAAAAAATGGTTGGTTTCTTTTCTTTTTATCTTACAGGTGACATATTATTATTGCGGTGACATATTATTATAGTTGTTGTTTATTGTCTCGCTGCTAGCTCCTATGATGATGATCGATTAGGTTTTTTTACATAGCTAAGTCGAACTGGCGGACTAAGAAATCATATCAAATAAGAAGATTGGCATGAAAAGGCTTAAAGTACGATGAGCTGGATACAATACCAGTTTCAACTATGCAGTTAGTGACATTTATTTATTTAATTAATATGGAAGACTTTCAACTAAGACTTCACTTTTAAAATACTGAACTAGACCATTTCTATGGACATTTCAGCCAAATAAGAAATTATTGATTAACCTATGAACTTAAGTCTATGCTATGTATGTCTGACTGATGTGTAGGTCACGGGGGTTCTTCGTGCTGATGGTGATCATGGGATGGTTTTAGTGACGTAAAAATCCCAAACTGCCTGGTCTTCTTCCCATTAGACCTGGCGCACTAGATTTTCTACTGATCACGTGCGAATTTTCCATAACATGTTTTTTAAATCAAGTGTCTTCTTTAAGCCATTTAATACAGTTTCCAGAGATATTTGGATATTAAATAAAACAAAAGTTAATGCAGAATAATTAGATAATTGATTTATGTCCGAGTGAGCTACCACTTGAATAATAATCGATTTCTATGTTTCTTTTTTTTAGGATACAGGATAGTATTCTATTTTACTACACAATATATAGAAAAATGTGTATTTTGTAATTCTGAGTACTTTTCCAGCAATAAATATGAATAAAATATCTAAAGTTTTTTCTTTAAAATCTCGATAATAACGCAATATCAGCCGCTCTTACAAGGTTACGTCGCAGGGTCGCAACGACTATATTGCAGAGCTGTCCCCAGAAGCAGTGCACGTAGCAGATCAGTTCAGTTTTGAGTTGTACGGTGAACGTATCTAAGTCTAAAATGCATAATTTCAGTCAATACTCTTTTTCCTTTTTAATCATTGTAACAAAAAAATATTTTTACTAATCGCTGGGAAAAAAAGTATTGTCTTTGTTGGGGCGCCTTATATCCCTACCACTCAGCACTCGGCGCGCAGCCGCCATTACCACATAAATAGGACGAGCGCCACCGACGTCACGTAGTCGAAATCGAGAGGTGAAGGTGTGAACATCATAGAAGCTAGCAAAGTGACCGCCGACGTATTAAGTCGAGAAAGTGAGCAGTTAAGTGTTTCGACGTGTCATCCAAGCAGATCGACAGCGATTCGAGGCCGTCCCTGGCGGATCGCAACCATCGAGCGAAGCCACATACACACGCAATTTCGCCTGCGAGCGGCGACTGCGACCATCTTGTGAAACATCGAAGTCTGGCGACTTTGAGGACGTGAGCAACGTAACGGAGCACCCCCGACTGAAACCACGTAGTGCCTGTTGACATATTATAAATACAAGAAGTATCCGTGCAAACGCAACCATCAGCAACCCGACGAAGAAGACCTGAGGACCTCCGTCATGAACCGGCCCAGTCCTCCGTTGTCCGTCATGTCTGTGGGCAGTATTGGCAGTGGCGGCAGTATTGGCAGTGGCGGCAGTATTGGCAGTGTCGGCAGTATTGGTAGTGTGGGCAGTGCACAGGCCCGCTATCAGCGCCGCTCCGCGCTGGGCCGCGATCGCCGCGACTCAAAACGCGGCGGCGATCGGTACGCGGCCAGCAAGTGGGGTGCAGCCCCGGCAGCGTGCGCGCTGCCGTCGCCTCCCACGCACTGGCAGCGCGAGGGCCACTGCCGTCCGGAGCTCGACTGCACGCTGTCTCTCAAGCTGCTCCTCAATGTAACGGTGTAGAACGCCGCTGGCCATACGGACTCCATGCTAGTGATAAGTGGCGTGGGCGCTTCGTCGGATCGCGACCGCCGCTCAGTGTTATGTTGTCGGGCGCTCCGCCGGCCCAGAACCCACGCTGCTGTACCACTAACCGTATCGTTTATTTATCTTGAGGACGATTATATTTTATTTGAGCGCGCTGGGTGTGTCTTCGGCGGGAGAACCTGCCGTCCAAAGCTTGAAACGTACGTGTGTGATGCCAGACCGGCGCAACCAAGTTGTAGATTTAAAAAATACGGTAAATGTGAAAGCCGACTGTTGAAGATTGGGAGTCTATTATATATATTTGTACAGTATAGTATATTGATCTCAGGTGCGGGCACTGCGACTTGAACGTCCAGGAGCTTTCTGTGATGAACAAAAGAAAAGAAAACGAGTATATTTGGAATTATACAAGTTATTTATGTTATAAAAATGAGCGTGGGCGTTGGCCGCTCTACGCGAAATTTTCTGAAGTATCCTGTCCCATCCCTTAACCCTGTCCTATCCTAGGGCTCTTTGAAGCCCGCCATAAGGTTCAATGTTTCTGTCAGAGGTCAAAAACGTACCCTTCACTCTTCACGAGTGGGGTTAAAACTTATTTTTTAGCTCAAGAAAGTTGATGGACAAAGTGAAAAACTCAAGTAACATTATTTCAAGATGAAACTTGGAAGAAAACATATCGACAGCAATATCAAGAAAAAGGAATATAACAATCAAGATTTACACGTGACAAACATCAAGATTTGGAATACCTATGGACTGAAATCAACAAAAATATCTATAAAAGGAGATATAAAAACAGCGAAATGCTAACTTGCCTAAAAAAATTAATGGCCATTCATCCACAAAGTCCTGAACAGCTGTTTCAATCGGTGGTATGAATTGTTACCTTTGTTTACATGTATTTGGTAAGTATTAAGAAAAAGCTAAACAATTGTTCTGTTCATGTATGGCGTGCGATTGGTACTACTTATCTATATGCCACCTCGAAAATATAAAGTGTGAATGTTAATTTTGAGTTTGAGTAAAATCTTTTTGTTTTGTTTTTTAACTTACATTGATTGACTGATATCTAATTGAGCAACTGATATGATAGCTGTATGTAAATAAATAATAATAATAATTGGCGATCTTTTTATTCTTAATCGACTTTGTACTAAAATGCGATTTCAAGAACAATCTGGAGAAAAGACTAGACGTGAATGACTCGCTTTATTTTTCGCGTACCAATCTGTTAGCAACGTTGAAAAAAAAAACCTACGAAGGACGATGAAAACAAGGAGGTTGAGGCTATAACCCGACCATGTTTGGAAGCACGCTCATAAAAAGACTCCCGTAATTTCCACGTGATATTTAATTTATCCGAATTATTGCAAATGGAAGGAACCTCATCCGTAAAGTAAAAAGTAATATTAAGTCAAAAGACACAGCCAAATATTGTACGAATAAAATCCATGTTTCCCAGCTTGATCCGTATTAATAATTCGGAGTCCGTTTCACAGATGATGTATTTCTGTTGCCGCTATAACAACAAATACTAAAAACGGTTAAAATAAATATTTAAGTGGGGCTCCCATAACTTCTTTTTTTGCCCTTTTTTAGGATAATGATACGGAACCCTTCGTGCGCGAGTCCGACTCGCACTTGGCCGGTTTTTTAGCCCTGGCTAGACGCTTTAGTTAATTAAATTAGTCTCCACAGGATCACCCGGATAAGCAGTAGCCACTCTGATGGAACTTGCGAAATGTACTCGCATTGCACGACTTTTCTGGATAAATCATTTACGGTACAGGCTACTCGTCTATGGAATGCATTTCCAGATCCAATCAAACGTGCTCAAACATTGCCTGTTTTCAAAAGACTTGTA
Organism: Orthosia gothica; assembly: GCA_949775005.1. Lineage (NCBI taxonomy): Eukaryota > Metazoa > Arthropoda > Insecta > Lepidoptera > Noctuidae > Orthosia > Orthosia gothica. The sequence continues at coordinate 3,581,786 of OX459061.1, read as the reverse complement.
AGGGAACATTATCTGTCGTTGTCTTCTTCTTAGCTTGTCAATTTCAAACAGATACTGTGATTATCAATAGATTGTCGTATATTCTTTTTGTATTTCTTTTTATTTGCCTATATATTAAGTGGGTATGTATGTATTTATGTATCTATTGCATAACTTATGTATTTATCTGTGTATCTATTGTAGTCTATAATTTTAGCACTGTTATTGTTACACCAATGACCGCCCCGTTTCATGTCCAAGCAATTACTCTCCATACCAGATTGCCTGGAAGAGATCGCATCATGCGATAAGGTCGCCCATTGTATGTGTATTAGACTTATGTTTCTTTTTGTTAATGTATTTTATGGTGTACAATAAAGCATATAATAAATAAATAAATAGTAACAGCGTGAAAACGAAATTGTAACATTTATATTTTTTTATTTGGTAATAAGCCCTTTGATTTGATACCCAACATCTTCACATTTCTTTTTTTATGACGTTAGAAGAAATAGATGTCATCTAGAAGGCGATGCCTTAAAGTTAATGTTACGTTAGATAGCCTGTAAAACAAGCGGACGTTAATACTCTTCTAACCATACTACATTTTTGGCAAATTATGATTAGGTGTTTACATTTTATGATGGAACAGATGAATATACATCATACCGCTTCACCGTAGTGGGATAAAAAAATAATTTCTAAGAAAAGGGACCAAAACAAGAAAGACGTCAACGAGAGCTCTTACGCCTTTGATTCACCTACAGGTATGACCAGTATAAAATGAACTCCGATGTACAATATCAGAAAATAAAACGAATTATGATAATAATTATAACTACTAACTTTGCCGAGTCATTATTAAACCATCTTTCCAAAACTCGAAATCTGGCTGTTGTTACCACCCTTTCGTATATTGTACATGGCGCCGTCATTATATTTATTTTCGCAAAAAATAATCATTGAAAACCTGGTTCATTAAAATAAACGAAAAAATACCACATGTGTTTTAAGAATTGCCTTCAGTCAGCTGGCTTGCTGACTTGGCCTTTCTCGAAACTGTCGGTATATTTAAGCAGCTCGGTAGGTAACAATAGATAAATACTATATTACTCTATTGTGTAAACGCTAAACACTTACACTACCAATATCAGTTTTACAATCTAGTTGGCAGAAACAATAAATCCAAAACTCTTTTGTTCAAGGCCTTAACATTAGCAGTACTTAATTTCATTATTACGATTTGAATATTTGCCAGGTACACAAAATGGATCCGAAACCCTTTTGTGTAGGTATCTAAGCAATTTAGAACTGTTTACTATCCCATTGTTTTCACTATTGTTTCGTTTTATCCTTAACAGTCTTTTTACCAAAAAAGAGCCCCTATCCTCTTGATATTTTCTTTATTTATTAATAACTATGGACTTTGTTATCTATAATGATTTTTTTCTTACTAAAAATCTTTTCTAGTCAATTCAGATATTTTCTTGATGAACACACACATGATTATACAGTTTAGCAGTTACTCTTACCTGTGAATCTTTTTATTCCAGTGTAATAAATTGGCTAAGGTTCATAATAATGATTCCTTGAGATTTAGTGAATATCTTTTTTTATTATGTGGAGTCATGATTTACCTGTGTATTTGGCTTGTGATGCTGAGTTTGGAAATTCTTTCTGAACGAAGTATTGTGTCAAACTTTGTAAACATTTGTGTTTGATGACTGTGCTTATAGTGAGTGAAACTTTGTAAAGTTTTATTTTGGAAATTAGAGAATTAATTAGAGTCTATTTTATTAATTAATTAGAGTCTATTTTATTTGTCACCCTTACAAGTAATACTAGTTGCTGCACGCGGCTTCGCCCGTGTGAAAGTTAAAATTAATCCAATGAGAACATACTTCCTGGACAAAAGCTATCTATCTGTTAATCCAGGTTATAAACTATATGTGTGCCAAATCTGTTCAGTAGTTCTTGCGTGAAAGAGTAACAAACATGCACACTCATAAACTTTTACATTATAAAATACTTAGTAGGATTATTAATAAACTTAATTATTAATATAATTAATTAATACATTGACATCATTATTACACAATACAATATAATGATGTTAACGATTTTGAATTGGTAATTAGCTGGGATTTAACATAAATGTTAAAAAATAACTGGGCATTTTGGTACTCATTAGTCAATGACAAAAATGAGTCAGCAGTCATTTTTGGCATTGACTTTTTTTGCGTTGTCAAATAGGTATCAATTAACCAATACAGAAGAAATAATAAATAATTAGCAATTACTCGGAAGAACATGCAAATTATTATTAGTGTAATTAACTGATGAGTACAGAAATTCTCAGGATTTTACTAATTTTTAGTCAAAAATGGTAGTGGCCAAACGCGAGTCTACCGAAAATATAGAAATAAAAAAAATATGTTAAATCAATCAGGTAAAAATGAACATCATCGGATATCATTTTAACTAATTAATAATTTAATGAAAAACTGTTGACTCCACCCTTAATTTACTTAACCTTAACCTTATTAATAAAAAAAATTGAAAAGGGTATGTTAAGATGGTTTGGCCATGTTGAGAGGATGAATGAAAGTCGACTTACGAAAGGTATTTACAAGGCAGACGTGAATGAAAACGCCGGGAGGGGACGCCCTAGAAAGACATACATAGACCTTATAGGTGATGTTCTTCAGAAAGGCCAAGTGCGCAGTACCCATAACCGGCGTGTGTGTATGACTAGATGTATGAATGTGTGTGAAGCAAAATAAGTATGTAAGGATCGTAGCAGGTGGCGTTCTGTAGTTTCTGCCTACCACCATGGGAAAAAGGCGTGAGTTTATGTATGTAAAGACAAAAGACAAAAGATATTTATTTCAACTGGGCCACCAAGCGGCACTTTTGAATGTCACAATTTAAATTTAAATGGAATACAAGTTGATTCTACCGTGCATTCGGAAAGTAGCTAGTTATGGAGAAGAATGCACAAGAAACTCCATACTTTTTAAATTTACATGGAATAAAAGTTGATTCTACCGTGCATTCGGAAAGTAGCTTGTTATGGAGAAGAATGCACAAGAAACTCCATACTTACTCTTTTAAAAAAAATAATATTCTACCGTGCATTCGGAAAGTAGCTTGTTATGGAGAAGAATGCACAAGAAACTCCATACTTACTATTTAAAAAAAAAAAAAGATTTTTACAATATTTAGGTACATGAGTACATACATTAATAAATTCACATATGTGAGGACAATGCACCCAGAATAGCACTACACACTATACTATGTAAAGGTATAAAGTATTAAAAGTACTCACACATGTACTGTGCAGTTATACAATAGGTACTAGAAAAACATCAACATCCGAAGCAGTTGAGTTATGACCAATCCCAACTGACGGCGCCCGTTCACGAACATGACGCATGAATCGGCACCACCCAGCTCAACCATCATGAAGGGAACCGAATGATCCAACACACGCGCCACCATCAGAGAGACATTTGAGAGAGCATGACACACTCAACTGCCAGGGCACACACAAGTCAACGAACGACACATAGGTATGGCAAATGGTAGATTTACAGTTGGGTACATAGTACCCACACACGTGCTGTGCAGCTATACAATACTAAAAGAAATCGAGTCTATACAACACAAACATAAACATATCATTTGTTTTTGCGCCCTAGTGGTTGTGGAGCAGGACTAGCATTGAGCCAAGCATTTTTATCAGTGATATAATCCCCCAACTTATAATATGCCTGCCTGCATAGTGTGCGTTTTATACAATTTTTAAATTTCGTCTCATTCAGTTCTAGAATATGGGGAGGAATTTTATTGTAACATTTTGTACAGTACCCCATGAAAGATGAGGCCACTTTTGCCAGTCTGAAACCTGGTTGAACTAATTGGTCCCTATTTCTAGTAATGTAATTATGTCTGTCTCCGTTTTTACTAAAAAGATGTAAATTCTTTCTCACGTACATGATGTTTTCATAAATATATTGACAAGGAACCGTCATGATGTTAATGTCCTTAAACAGTTCCCTTAGAGAATCACGGCGGCGAAGATTGTAAATCGCTCTGATGGCTCGTTTTTGCAGAATAAAAATAGACTCAATGTCTGCAGCCCTTCCCCATAGTAAGATACCGTTAGACATTATACTATGAAAGTAACTAAAATAGACTAGCCTAGCGGTATCCACATCAGTAAATTGACGAATCTTTCTGACAGCATAAGCTGCCGAACTCAGCCGCCCCGCAAGTGATACTAAATGAGGACCCCATTGTAACCTTGAGTCTAGCGTGATCCCCAGGAAAACCGTTTTATCGACGAATTCGAGCTTCTCCTTGTTTAATATAATGTCACAATCAGTACTTTTGACATTTGGCAACGAAAATTTTACGCATTTGGTTTTTTTACCATTTAATACTAAATTATTGGCAGTGAACCAATCCTGAACCTGCCGTAGCGCGTTATTTACGTCGTCAACCTGACAAGTACGTCTATTTACTTTAAAAACTAAAGATGTGTCATCAGCAAATAACACCATATTTAGTTTGCCTTCGAATAAATGGGGTAAATCGTTTATGTATATTAAAAATAAGAAAGGACCTAAAATTGAGCCCTGGGGTACCCCCATTTCCACATTTAACCCCGACGAATTCACACCGTTTATTTGAACTAATTGTTGTCTATCACTCAAATAAGATTTAATCAAACTTTACGCTGATTGACCTAGCCCGTAATGCTCAAGTTTCAGAAGTAATGTTTCATGATTAACGCAATCAAACGCCTTCGACAGGTCGCAGAAGATACCTATGGCATCCTGCGACTCTTCCCACGCATTAAATATGTCTTTTAATAGGGTGACACCAGCGTCAGTTGTACAACGTCCTTTGGTGAAACCATACTGTTTATCATGTAAGATGTTATTCGTATTAAAATGAATGAGCATTTGATTTAGCATTATCTTCTCAAATACCTTGCTGAAAACCGGCAACACGGATACTGGTCTATAATTATTTGTGTCCTTACTGTCCCCGGATTTAAAAAGTGGTATAACCTTACTATATTTCATTAGATCCGGAAAGGCTCCTTGATCCACACACAAATTGAAAATCAAAGCTAAGTACGGCGCTATAGTCTGAATAATGGAGGTACAAGCTTTGATGGACATTCCCCATAGATCTTCGGTCGGTTTTATCTTGATTTGCTTAAAAGCTTTTATTACTGTTAAGGGGTTTATATGTGAAAAGTTAAATTCATTGGGGCAGGCTGAAACGTTCGCGTTTAATAATCCAAAAGCGAGCGAGGGCGAAGAATTTAAGGTATAAGTAGTTTTAATTGGGATGTTGGTAAAGAAATTTACAAACTCTTGAGCAACTGTTTTGTTATCTCTAATAAGTCCGTGTGTGGTCTCAAGTGTGTAATCATTATTATTTCTTTTATTCCTGTTCGTTTCATTGTTTATAATTTGCCAAACCGTCTTGATTTTATTTTCTGCTAATTTAACCTTATTGCTAATGTACAAGGCCTTAGCTGCCTTACATGTATTTTTAAAAATTCTTGAGTAAGTAGCAACATACTTATTAAACGTTTCAGTATTAATAAAAGGCTTAAGGCCGTAAAGTTCGTAAAGTCTTTCCCTAATTTTTCTAAGTCCTGTATTCGCCCAGTCACTGAATAAAAACTTAGGGCATATAGTTTTAGTTTGCTTCTTAAAAATTGAATTGAAATCTTTTTGAACCACTGAAAAAACTTCATCATACAAAATATTACCATCATTCACTGTGAGGTCCTGATCTCTTAACTTATTGATTAAAGTGCTGTTAAATTTATTTAATTTACCGGATGTTATTGGTCTGGATTGAATCTGCACTTGTTGTTTTAGCATAATGGACTCAAAGGCCACCAGTAGCCCACTATGATCCGAAGGCAAATAATTAATAATGGCCTTGTCAAAGTAGTTGCAGCAACAAAAAACATTATCAATACATGTAGCAGAAGTCAATGTAGTTCGTGTTGGTTCCATAAATACATGTGACAAATTAAATGATTTAAAGAGATTTAATAACCTACTGCTATCTGAATTTTCTTCTAGAATATTAATATTAAAGTCACCACAGACAATTACTTGTTTATTACCAATTGCAAGTTTAGCCAAAACATCTTCCATTACTGACTCGAATATAGAGTAGTTTTTATAATCAGGGGGTCTGTAAACGCACACTATGACATGCTTATCCAACTCAACACAGGACAGTTCAACACTATGTTCAACTGATAGGTCTACTATATCTTTACGGGGTTTTGATTTAATACCATTTTTAATTAATACAAGTGAACCCCCATGCAACATAATATTTCTGTTAAAACAGCTGCCCACAGTATAATTTTCATAATTGATTAGCATTGCATAATCTTTCAGCCAATGCTCAGTAAAACAAACAATTTCGAACCTTGTTTTTTCCAAAAACAGTTCGATTTCTAATTGCTTCGAAGAAAAGCCCTGAATATTCTGATGGAATAATTTCAGAGAATTCTGCTCAGACCTTTATGATGATACCTGTATGTATTAAAACACGGCTAAAATAATAATTATGTAATATCACAGCATGTAACCAGTTAAGTAAATAGGTAGCTATTAATGCACACACGTAATACAATAACTTGCATAATACATATAGTGGATTCGACCTCCTCCTGGAACCTCTTCCAATCGATTAATCGACGTGGCGCTGGAGGTACTACTCGTGTAGGCATGCCCGATAGGACGACGAGGACAGGATGGTGATCTGACTGTAGCTCGTCGTCTAGTACCTGCTGCGTGACCTGGCAGTGTAGCCCTCGGTGGATCATTATGCCCAGTACATCTGGCATGTCTGTGTTTCTGTCTGGGTAATGTGTTGGCGTGTCGGGGCCGGACAAAGTGTATCCGAGGGCTTCCGCGTCCGTGAGGAGCCGCCTCCCATCTGGGTTCGCGTAGAATGAATTCCACGCTGGGTGTTTGCAATTCCAATCACCGGCGAGGATGGTAGGGTGATCGGTGTTTGTTAGTAGTGATTTGATGTCACTGACATCAAGTTTATTCCCTGGAGGCTTGTAGCAGGCGTATATTTCTATGTCCTCGCCGGCTACATGTAGCTGGACACCCAGCGCGTACGCGCAGTGTAGTGATGGCAGTGGGAGTTCTTGGTGGACGACTCCTCTCTTTACTAATACGGCCAGGCCACGGTATCGGGCATTTGACGCGCTTTTTTCATCTTTTCTGTATGCGTGGTAACCTGGGAACTTGTACCTATCCTCAGGTCCCAGGTGCAGGTTTCTCAGGAATGGGTAGACCTTGCAAGTTGACTCAGGACCTTGATTTTTATACCATGTACTACCATACGGTAGCAACTCAACCATTACAGCACACACTTAAAACTTAGCCACCAATAAAAATTATACCAATTTTATTATGGCGGTATAATGGGTAGGTACGGAATCAATAGGTTAAAAACATGCACATGAGGACCTACTTCTACAGCAGGATAATCTCAAAAACAGTGACCTTACCACAGACAGGATAGAAGGTGTTCTTCTCATCGTTGCCACTGTGGCGAAGTTGTGCTCAGCCTCGGTCTCCACGGCCTGTCATGCAGCCGAAGTGCAGGTCGCATAGAGGGTTCAAACTCTTGGTATGTGGGTCCGAGTGCTCACGCTTTATTTAAAGATCTATCTAAACGCCTAGTGGACACTTCGCTTGCACCAAGGGCTGGCTGTTACTTTGGTCAGCGGATAAGTATTGCCATACAAAATGGCAATGCTGCCAGTTTTTTGGACACAGTACAAGTGAACAACGATGGGGAGGTGTTTTTTATGTAAATTGTAGCAGGTTGTAGTATGTAAGTAGTATGTATGTTATTATGTTAATGTTTATGTATATAGCTAATTAAGTATTTTATACACTTTGTACATTTTTATCTTTCTAAATAAATGTCTCCTTAATTTAATTAAATAGTTGTTTTTATTTCCTTCTTGATTCAGTAAACGGGACGGGAGTAAGTGAGTAAGCGGGAGAAATTGGCAGTGAGGTTCATGTTATTATTGTAATTTATTTCTTGGAGTTAACAGTTAATATTCATTACCTACGATAATTGAAGACCATCATAAGTAAATACAAATAAATTAACACCATTTTATCATTTATATTTTTACCAAACGTTGCTTTTAAACTAATAGTTTTTCTACTTGATCTGACTAATCCATACTAATATTATAAATGTGAAAGTATCTCTGTCTGTCTGTCTGTCTGTTACCTTTTCACGCTTAAACCGCTGCACCGATTTAGATGAAAGTTGGTATGAAGATAGTTTGAGACCTGGGAAAGGACATAGGCTATATAGGTAGGGTAGGGTAGGGTAGGGTATGGTAGTGTAGGGTAGTGTAGAGTCGGGTAGGTTAGGGTAGGTTAGGGTAGGGTAGGGTAGGGTAGGGTAGGGTAGGGTAGGGTAGGGCAGGGTAGGGTAGGGCAGGGTAGGGTAGGGTAGTGTAGGGTAGGGTAGGGTAGGGTAGGGTAGGGTAGGGTAGGGCAGGTTAGGGTAGGGTAGGGTAGGGTAGATAAATGTTTGGTCTTTTTATGGCAAAACAAAGTTTGCCGGGTCAGCTAGTATTATATACGTGAAAGTTTGGATGTATGTTTGTTACTCAATCACGGTAGAACGGCTGAACGGATCTGGATGAAATTTTCACGCGGGCGAAGCCGCTGGCAGAAGATAGTAGTAGCAGTAATTCATAAATATGGAATGGGCTTCTTCTTCTTCAGGGAGAGTCAGCACTATACAGGACTAATAGCGCTGTCCCTTTTACACAGTGGAACCGTGGTAGTGTTGATACGTCATGGTGGGCATACCATGACGTATCAACACTAGCACGGTTACCTGGAGTATTAAATAAAGAATAGCTTGTACGGAACAAGATATTTGTTTAAATTAATACTGCTGTTTTGATTCGATGTTATGTTAGGATGTATGAAGGTGCACTTAACAAAATTAGTCGGTGTAAGTAAAACTATGTAATTAAAGTTCCTATTGTGACACAAGGAGACAAGTAAGTGATGAATGTGCGCTTGTAGCAATATTTCTATCAGGCGTTTCCGCTAATGCTGTCGACATACTCGCCAGTCTATTAACCACTTGTTGCACACCGGGCTGGAGTCGGGCACATTGCCGCACACCGTGCTAGTACACCAATGCGGCGGCACCCCGCCAAACGAAGAGAATTAAGGAATCTGGATGAAATCTTTAACATGTTTAGAACTCGTATGGTATAACATACACAGATATTGTATCAGTAGTTGTATAGCCTTCCTGACCGTTAGGCAATGGCCCCCAACCTCAGCTGAGACTGGCCATTGACGTGGGACAAGTGTGTGCACAAACACAGGTGCACTCTCTCTTCCATCACTCACAAGCACAGGCAAGCACGTTGTCTGCTGCCGCTGGACCTGCGCCTGATCTCTCTACGGCAAAAACAATTCAGTTCAATTTACTTATTCAGTAAAAATTTACATTGTGTTTGAAATAATCAACATGAAACATAGTAGGTATTGTGTACGGGACGGACGTGATCGTTCAAGGCCGACAGGCAATCAGGAGGTTGTAAGGCTCCTGCTCGAACGCGTTGACGCCCCTTGCACCTATTGTTCAGTGGTCATCTGGCAAGTACGAACCCTGGAGTCACTTGAAGGCTGCCAAGTATGTTGAGGTGAAAACGTGATGTCCGGATAAATAAAAAGCTTTCGACCAGAAGCGACGTCTCTTCATGGTCCTCGTTACACAATGATGCGTGGAAATGACTTTAGGCGAAATAATGGCTACAAACGGATGATGCGCCTGCGCACTATCGTTCATACAAACTCGACCGCAACGAGGACCACGATTTTTCGTGCGCAAAAATCTTTTTATTTTCAGAAATATAGCTTACAACTCTTAGCAGGAACTGACGGAAACTACCCTTCCACTGGATCGATTTTGATGAAATTTGCACCTCTGGATAGGTCTCGAGAAGACCTTCCCTCTACCATCAGGGAGTTCTCGTAGGGAGAACACCAAAGAAAGGGAATTCCCGCCAGTTTAATGGTTTACAAGCGGTTTTCTTCTAAAACTACACACCTTAGCTCTAGGGTACCAGCGAGGGACTTGGAGCCCTCCTACTGGGCCGTCGACACACATAGGTGTCACGGTTACATTTACAACCTTTAGGCGCACAGCCGCGTAAAGGTGCGAAAAGTTAGATTATGTTCCTAATCTTAGCGCATAAACCAATGATATTCAAATAAACAGATACGTTATACACTCACAAAAAAATTAAAAAAGTGTTCCGCGCAGCAGCGGCAGCACACATACACACTTTTCATTCATTTGACATTTCACTACAAGTCGAAAGGGATGGCTTGATAAAACCAACAAGAAAAAAAGAGACAGCTAGTGTTTGTCACTTGCGTGTGAATGTAAACAAACATTATTCTGACCACCAATTATTTTTTCTTTTTGTAACCTCCAAATATCAGAATATTAGTAAAACAAATTGAAATAAATTAGTAAATTGAGGTGTATTGCGTACTTACACATGGTATGAGATCCTTTCTGTTTGATGTAATTTAGTATTATAATTGGTACACTTTCTAAATACACACGATGGCATTTTTTTAATGTTGTTTTTGTTTCAACAAAGCGTATTGCTCTTCGCCATGCGTGACATAAACTAAAGACTAAAGGCTACAATTGCCTCCTATTCGAGTCTTCACAATGCGCGCGCTTATAACATATCTGTTTATTTGAATATCATTGACCTAAACTTAATTTGTACTCAAACTGCTGGGTGGTTTCCACACCAAACATCCACCATCAGATAGCCCTCGCGATGGGCCATCCCACGATGGAAGTCTGGCGGATACATATCCAACCCTCGAAGTAGCATTCACTCTGACATGTTTGTTTACATGAAAAAACCATGGAACCTCGCACCTTGTCAGGTCGGTTAGCTCTTCAACCACCAGAGCTAGGCTCCTTCCGGAAGTGTGGTTGGGAAGCTGGAGAACTGGGCTGTCGAATGGCGGTACCTTGATGGGTGTACCACCAGCCCTCCTGCTACTTAAGGCGCCGGGAAGCGGCCGAATACGAAAATATTGCGTTGTTCCACAGCTTTAACGTCTCTGTATGTGTGTGTATAGCTATATATTAGCTTTGTATCATGACTGAGTCCAGGCGCCTGCCTGAGGGTCCACGAAAGTAATGCTTCAGACAGCATATCTACAGCTGACCAGGCACCAAAATGTGTCTGAACATAGTGACCCACCGGCAGACGCATAGAAACGTCCATGCTGGCATACACAGACACATTATCTCAAGCAAGTGATGTCTATGTACTAGAATTACATAGGTGCTATCTATTTATAGGGCCTAGATAGAATTCTAGGTCACCTAGAAGCGCTAAATGGCTTGTATCGAACTTTCTCAACACTTACTTGTGGAAAATGTATGCACATCAACGTTAATGGCGAGTACATCACTCACCTTCGGTTTGCCGACGACATAGTGGTCATGGCTGAGACCATGGAGAGCCTCAGTAAAATGCTCGAAGACCTTAGTAGAGCTTCCGAAAGAGTGGGTCTTAAAATGAACATGGACAAAACCAAGGTCATGGTGAACGCCCATGTAACACCCACTCCTATCAAGATCGGAGACTCTACACTTGAAGTTGTAGACGATTATGTTTACTTGGGACAAACGGTCCAGTTGTGTAGGTCCAACTTCGAGAAAGAGGTCAACCGTCGAAGACGACTCGGCTGGGCGGCGTTCGGGAAGTTGCGTGGTATCTTCTCGTCCAATTTACCGCAGTGTCTCAAGACAAAAGTCTATGACCAGTGTGTGTTGCCAGTGATCACCTATGGGACCGAGACGTGGTCGCTCACAATGGACCTTATCAGAAAGCTTAAAGTCACCCAAAGGGCAATGGAGAGGGCTATGCTCGGAATTTCCTTGCGTGATCACGTCAGAAATGATGATATCCGCAGGAGAACCAAAGTTACCGACATAGCCCGAAGAATTGCCAAACTTAAGTGGCAGTGGGCAGGGCACATTGCTCGCAGAACGGATGGCCGATGGGGCCGAAAAGTTCTGGAATGGCGACCGCGAACTGGAAGACGATACGTTGGAAGGCCTCCCACTAGGTGGACCGATGACCTGGTTAAGGTTGCGGGAAGGCGCTGGATGCGAGACGCACGGGATCGGTCAATGTGGCGACGCCTGGGGGAGGCCTATGTCCAGCAGTGGACGTCTTTCGGCTGAGATGATGATGATGATCTAAACGCCTAGTGGACACTTCGCGTGTACCAAGGGCTGCCTGTTACTTTGCTCAGAGAATAAGCGTTGCCATACAAAATGGCAATGCTGCCAGTCTTTTGGGCACAATACAAGTGGACAATGATGTGGAGGTGTTTTTTATGTAAATTGTAGCAGGTCTACAACCTTACCTTACTATGTAAGTAGTATGTATGTTACTATATAATTGTATATGTATGTAGTTTTAGTTAATTAAGTATTTTATACACTTTGTAATTTTTTATCTTTCTTAATAAAATGTCTCATTAATTTAATTAAATAGTTGTTCTTATTTCGTCCTTGATTCAGTGAACGGGACGGGTGTAAGTGAGTAAGCGGGAGAAATTGGCAGTGAGGTTCATGTTATTATTGTAATTAATTTCTTGGCGTTAACATCTAATATTCATTACCTACTGTAGCGTTGTGAGATCTCAACTGAAAATAGTCGAATGATACTAATATCAAAAATTAGTCGGTCAATAGTCACATCTCTAAAAACACGGCACAACTCTAACCTTCCGGAGTACTGTCACTCGGTCATTTGGATTCCGGTGGCTTAGCTAATTACATATTTTCTATCCTCACGATTCTGGTGCCCCGATTTAGGGTGAGTTTCTCATTAGTTTAACTATTGTACCTTATTCTTTGTGCCAGGCGACCAATACCGATTCCATCACCTAATTAATATCAGTTTTGCACTGTCATGTTGGACGCGTGGCTAAGGGTCGCCTGGGACAAAGGAATTTGCAATGAGCATGTGTTTCTACCGCATTGGATTGTCTCCGTGTTTTATTGTAAGTGATCACGTTTACTTATGTTAATAAATGCTAGCGTGTTCATACTTAACCTAACTTTGCATCTGTCAATGTGCTTGCTATGTTTGCAAGCTTCTTACCTGTAAGCCGCTGCGATGTGCTGAGCTTTCACCTATAATGTTCCCTTACCGTTCCTTGGCCTAAAATGGGGACGAAGCTGGTACATCGCATGCGGCTTGCTGCTTTTTGCACCGCATCTAACATGCGCACCCTATGGTGCTTTCAGGGCTCTTCGTACGGGGTCGACGTACGGGCGTACCGTCCGGCTATGCGCTACCCAAGGACGTAGCGGCGTGCGCAGCCTACCCTGCGCACCCCTAACCGCTACAGTCCCTGCGGCCTACCGCTAAGCCGGCCGCGGTCTACTGCCCCACGTCTGCCACGTGCTGCTGCCTCTTTGTACGGGCTGAGGCTTGCCTTTCTCCCACGGCTGTACGCTGCCAACTACCTGCACGCTGCCAACTACCTGCACGCTACCTACGCCCACCGCCAGGTCCTTTTACCTGACACCTGCGGCTTACCGCCGTGCCAGCCTACGCACGCTGCCCGGTCTTGCCTGCCTACCTGCGGCCTGCCGTCGCGCGAGCCGGTGCCAGCGCAGCCTACCCTGCGCACCCTAGCTGCTACAGTTCCGGCGACCCTATCGCTGTGCCGGTGCTGACCGGTCCCCGCGTCTACCACGTGCTGCCAAGGGACGGTACCCCCTTACTATTTTATCCGCGTGACGGCGTTTGTACAGAACTGAGTGGCGCTAGAACCCTCGACCTAGCTGTTATATTTAACTTTAAATATATGTATTAAATTACAAGCTGTTTCTCTAACTACCTCCTAACTACCAGTTAGCGGCCTGCGCAGCTTACCTAGCGCAGACCTAGCCGTTACAGTGGCGCCCAGGCTTTATTTTACTATCCGTCACACAGTTCTGAACCGATACCTATCACGCTTGCTCCATATACATCGTTGCGGTATAGAATAAGTTTATTGTGTTATTATCAGTCGTTACTAACAGTCTATTTCGTAATAATGGGAACTCACCCGATTAATTTCATACACTTACGGAAGGCTGAATTAGAGTATGAAGTCTTGATACGGGGCGGTGAAATTGGTACTTGCCTAAACTTGAGGAAACAAATAAACATTTTGAGTAAAAAATATACCAGTGATGACATACATGAATCAGGCATTGATGAAAATGAGGATTTATGTGCGTTAAAGGCAACAATAGGTGAATACCAATTGATGTTAGGTGAAATTAACAATGAAGCGGGATTAGCAAAGGGTATATCATACAAAAATCATATCAAATACCGACTAGCCCGCATTAAACCAACCAACCAAGAGAACTTATTGCTAAGACAAAAATTAGAAGAAAAATATAATACACTAGAATCACAAATTACCAAACTAGAAACTAAGTTTAGTTCTGGTAGCTCACAACGAACTGACACAATAACTGCTACAAACACTAACTTAACCGTAACATGCACTAGTCATGTACCAAATAAACCCAAATACGATGGCAAAACCTGTGTGCGATCTTTCATACAAAAAATACGCGAGTTTAAAACATGTAAACAAATAAAAGATGATGAAATGTTTAACTTCGCGTTTGATATCTTCACGGATAACGCACTGCATTGGTACAGGCATGTGAAACCAAACGTCACCTCATGGGAAGAGCTATTAGATCAATTAAAGGCTGCTTTTGACTATGATGACTATGATTATAGATTATTTACCGAGATTAGAACACGTTCACAAGGCGAAACAGAAAACATAACCATCTACATATCCTTAATGAGCGGTTTATTCAATCGATTAAATACTAAACCATCAGAAGCAGAGATGTTTGACATCATCGTTCACAATGTTAAACCAATATATGCGGAAGTACTAGCAATCAGTAACGTGCAAAGTCTGGAGCAATTAGAGTTGGTCTGTAAAAACTATGAAAAATATAAGATGCGGACAGCACACTACCAAGACCCAACAAAAACAAACCTCAACTCCTTGGCTCCAGAATTTGCTTACGTCAAGTCAACTAACAAAACTAACAGCACTAACTCGAAACCATACTATAGCCGCTACGGGTATGGCCGCAGGGACTACGATAAAAAACCTGAAGCAACCGGGGATATCTCTCACTCTTCTCGACCGGTTGCGCTAGTAGACAAAAAAGGCACAGATACACCAATCAGAGGTCAACCTTATTGCCCTAGGTGTAGGTCTAACTCACACTCACTACGACAGTGTACTGCAGACCGTGTCCTAATTTGTTTTAAATGTGGAGAAAAAGGGGTGAAGTACCCCGATTGTGCGAAGTGTCACCCACCAAAAAACTAGCTAGTGAGGTTTGTTATGATAAAAAATTTAACGCCAGGCTAAGTAAAACAGAGTGGGAGGATTGGCTAGCTGTAGTCACAAAATTCAAAACCTGCTACTCTGTATCAACTATACAAAACAAACCTCACAACGACATAAGGCCATATGCTTCTATAGAAATAAACAACATGCCAGTTTGTGGTTTGCTGGATTCAGGTTCGGCTGTTACCATCGTTGGTAAAGACTACCATAAACTCCTAACTAAGGACCTAGGGCTAACCCTGCAGCCTAGGGACCACTCAGAAACATTTGTTGCCGCTGGGGGACAAGTGCTTCATCCTATAGGTACTATAAACATACCAATAACTTTCGAAGGAAAGCTACACACTATCAAGGCACATGTGGTGCCATCAATAGACACTCCTATCTTGCTGGGAATGGATTTTTGGAACACCTTTCATATATTCCCTAAGAATATAAAATCCATATTCCTAGTAAACATAAGTGACACCAGTGCAAACACTAAACCAAATATATATTTGCACTCATTTGCACAGCTAACCGAGGAACAAAAAGTGACAGCTGAGAAAATAAAAACTCAATTTAAGAACATTTCCTCAGAAAAAAAAGGCCTAGGCCGCACTAACTTAATAACACATAGTATAGACACAGGTGATGCACCCCCTATACGGCAACGTTACTACAGGATGTCTCCGGAGAAACAGCATGTTCTCGGTAAGGAATTAGACGAAATGCTTGGCCTGGATGTGGTCGAACCATGTGAAAGTCCATGGTCTTCCCCAGTCCTACTAACACCGAAAAAGGATGGCAAATTGCGGTTTTGTTTGGATAGTAGGAAACTAAACGCTATTACAAAAAAAGATGCTTACAATTTGCCATACATTTCGGAAATACTAGACAACCTGAGGGATGCTAAATACCTAACTAGCATTGACCTATACAAAAGCTTCTGGCAGTTACCACTAAATGAAACGGACAAAAACAAAACAGCGTTCTACATACCTGGCCGGGGAACATACAGGTTTAAAACTACACCGTTTGGACTAACAAATGCGCCTGCTACGCAACAACGAATGGTAGATAAAATGTTTTACGGACCAGAGTTCGAGAATAGGGTCTTTGCTTTCTTGGATGACATAGTGCTGGTGTCGTCTGATTTTGAGAACCATATAGCCTTGCTAACTAAAGTATACAATAAATTATCTAACGCTAACTTAACAATAAACATGGATAAGTGCCAATTTTTCCGTGATGAATTGAAATATCTTGGCTACATAGTTAACTCTAAGGGACTACATCCAGACCCGGAAAAAGTAGAAGCTATACAGAACTTCCCAATACCCACCAATCCTAAAGAAGTAAAAAGATTCTTAGGAACGGCATCATGGTATAGACGTTTCGTACCAAACTTCAGTACTCTAGCTGCACCACTAAATAAACTCACAAGCTCAAGTAAGAAGGCACCTCCCTTTGACTGGTCTCAGGATTGTCAAGAGTCCTTTACTAAACTAAAGGAAATACTAATATCGGCCCCAGTACTATCGTGTCCAGATTACACCATCCCATTCGAAGTACACACAGATGCCAGTAACTATGGTATCGGCGGTTTGCTAACACAAATTAGGGACGGCGTTGAACATCCCATAGCATACATGAGTAAATCCTTGTCTAAGCAAGAACAGAACTACAGCATCACGGAAAGGGAAGCACTGGCTGTACTGTTGGCACTGGAACATTGGCGCTGTTACCTAGAAAATGGCATCAAGTTCACAGTGTTCACAGACCATTCCGCACTAAAGTGGTTTCTTAAACTTCAAAACCCTTCCGGACGATTGGCGCGCTGGGGTATAAGATTGTCGGCTTTTAACTTTGACATACAACATAGACGTGGTACAGATAACACCTTACCAGACGCGTTGTCACGTGCTTGTCCGATCGCAGCTCTCACACAAGAAAACACTACACAGTCAAGCCCGCCTAAACAGACAGACGACACTTGGTACCAAAATATCTACAATGGTTGCCAACGAGACCCTTCAGCATTCCCAAACTACACGGTAAAACATAACAAACTATACCGTTATGAAAAAAGTAAATTCGCAATACTATGTGAGTTCGATTGGAAAGAAGTCATTCCTAAGGAAGATAGGCAACAAATAATCACTAATAACCATGCTGAACCAACCGCAGCTCATTTAGGTATCCATAAAACATACAAACGACTAACACTACGCTACTACTGGCCAGGGATGCATGGTGACGTGGTGAGGTTTGTAACGGCATGTGACACTTGTATCGCTCACAAACAAGCTAATCACGCCCCCCTAGGACTAATGGGGAAGCCTAAAGAGTGTTCTCGTCCTTTCCAAATGCTGAGTATAGACATAGTGGGACCACTGCCGTTCTCTAGACGTCAAAACTCATATCTATTTGTTGCTACTTGTTGTTTCTCTAAATACTGCCAACTATTTCCCATAAGGAATGCTAATGCCACTACTATAGTACGACTATTAGAAGACAGTATATTCTTGGTCCATGGCATACCACAAGTTGTAATTTTGGATAACGGAACACAATTTACATCAAATGAAATGAAAAACCTCTTTAAAAAATACAATATACCTGATGTACACTACACACCGAGATATACACCACAAGTGAATACTGTGGAACGCTACAATAAAACTATAATCACGGCGTTATCCACATTTATCAATGATGACCAGCGCTCCTGGGACTTACACATCCCAAAGGTTCAGTTTGCACTAAACAGCTCAACCAGTGAGGTCACAGGCTACACACCAGCGTTTCTGGTCTATGGTAGGGAGTTGATCGCTGACGGTTCTCACTATCAGGACACTGATATAAAGGAAATAATATACCAACCAAGGGACCACTATGCAGAGAACTTGGGTGTCCTATCTAGCATCTTCGACAAGGTACAAACAGCTTTACTGAAAGCATTCTCTAGGAACACTAGTAACTACAACCTTCGTAGGAAGGACGTGGAATTCAATGTGGGAGATGTAGTCTGGAAACGTACGTACTACCAGAGCGATAAGGACAAATATTTCAGCAAAAAACTGGCACCTAAGTTTGTAAAATGCAGGGTATCAAGAAACTGTCCCCACTGGTGTATGACTTGGTAGATACACAAGGAAAACCACTGGGTACCTGGCATATCAAGAATCTAAAGTGGAAGAATCCACAGTAGTCCCGTAGGCCTAGCTAGCTAGCGTTTGACTCACACTGGGTCAAACGATGCCAAGGGACTACTACCACCACATCTCGTGGGAGGTCATTCACCAACAGGGGTTTATCTATTTAACTTTGGCTGCAGGAGTCCTAAGCTCCTTTGGTACCTAACTACTTGTCAGTTGGTAATCAAACTAATCTCATTCACTAGAGTAATTAAAGTTCTTGCCTACAGAGTTGCGTGAGTTCGCTTGTGAGGGGTTTCTCAATTGAAAATAGTCTCGACAAAAATTTAATTATTCGTTAGAACGGCGTTGCCATAGAGAATGCTGGGGACCCCAAAGGGGCGTTTAATTTTTGATGGCAGAGTAGGTCTCTATGGTAACTACCCTTAGCTGTTGTGTTGTCTTGTTGTGTTCAAATAGAACATCTTAAAGACGGCTCCTACAAAAAGGTGACCGCAACCAGACTGAGCAGGTGTGTTCAAGTATAACTAACTACTAAGCAATAATTAATCAACTACGTAACAACGGCGTTGCCATGGAGAATACTGAGGACCCTACAGGGGTGTTACTTACTATTGGCAGGGTAGCTCTCCATGGTAACTACCATTAACTTTTGTGTTGTACTACTCATGTTCAAAAATAAAAATATAACGAACATCATAAAGACGGCGCCTACAAGAGAGGTGACCGCAACCAGTTTGACAAACAGCCAAACAATAATACTACATGATACACCAGACGTCGATGCCACTAACTTAGTTACAATATCAACAACCTACCTAACCATTTACCTCTAACACGAACCCACTACTAAACCTAACCATACCAACTCCTACTAACCCACTAAAAACTACTACCGCTATACTAACCAAACCTACTCCCACTAACACTCTAACAATTACACACGAGACTACACTGACCCCAAGGGTAAACATACCAATAGAGGTACGTCACCAGAACTAACATGAGACACTTTCACGACAAGTAGGAAACCAGCCAAAGGTGTTACTGGCTGGCTTCTGAACTAGATAGTGGAAAGTATAGTAAGTTCTAGCGGATTTTATACAGGTAAAATCCTCTCTCTGCAGCCGGGGTACTGTAGCGTTGTGAGATCTCAACTGAAAATAGTCGAATGATACTAATATCAAAAATTAGTCGGTCAATAGTCACATCTCTAAAAACACGGCACAACTCTAACCTTCCGGAGTACTGTCACTCGGTCATTTGGATTCCGGTGGCTTAGCTAATTACATATTTTCTATCCTCACGATTCTGGTGCCCCGATTTAGGGTGAGTTTCTCATTAGTTTAACTATTGTACCTTATTCTTTGTGCCAGGCGACCAATACCGATTCCATCACCTAATTAATATCAGTTTTGCACTGTCATGTTGGACGCGTGGCTAAGGGTCGCCTGGGACAAAGGAATTTGCAATGAGCATGTGTTTCTACCGCATTGGATTGTCTCCGTGTTTTATTGTAAGTGATCACGTTTACTTATGTTAATAAATGCTAGCGTGTTCATACTTAACCTAACTTTGCATCTGTCAATGTGCTTGCTATGTTTGCAAGCTTCTTACCTGTAAGCCGCTGCGATGTGCTGAGCTTTCACCTATAATGTTCCCTTACCGTTCCTTGGCCTAAAATGGGGACGAAGCTGGTACATCGCATGCGGCTTGCTGCTTTTTGCACCGCATCTAACATGCGCACCCTATGGTGCTTTCAGGGCTCTTCGTACGGGGTCGACGTACGGGCGTACCGTCCGGCTATGCGCTACCCAAGGACGTAGCGGCGTGCGCAGCCTACCCTGCGCACCCCTAACCGCTACAGTCCCTGCGGCCTACCGCTAAGCCGGCCGCGGTCTACTGCCCCACGTCTGCCACGTGCTGCTGCCTCTTTGTACGGGCTGAGGCTTGCCTTTCTCCCACGGCTGTACGCTGCCAACTACCTGCACGCTGCCAACTACCTGCACGCTACCTACGCCCACCGCCAGGTCCTTTTACCTGACACCTGCGGCTTACCGCCGTGCCAGCCTACGCACGCTGCCCGGTCTTGCCTGCCTACCTGCGGCCTGCCGTCGCGCGAGCCGGTGCCAGCGCAGCCTACCCTGCGCACCCTAGCTGCTACAGTTCCGGCGACCCTATCGCTGTGCCGGTGCTGACCGGTCCCCGCGTCTACCACGTGCTGCCAAGGGACGGTACCCCCTTACTATTTTATCCGCGTGACGGCGTTTGTACAGAACTGAGTGGCGCTAGAACCCTCGACCTAGCTGTTATATTTAACTTTAAATATATGTATTAAATTACAAGCTGTTTCTCTAACTACCTCCTAACTACCAGTTAGCGGCCTGCGCAGCTTACCTAGCGCAGACCTAGCCGTTACACTACGATAATTGAAGACCAAGAGCAGTAAACACAATAAATTTACACCATTTTATCATTTATATTTTTACCACATGTTGCTTTTAAACTAATAGTTTTGCTACTTAATCTGACTAATATTATATACGTAAAAGTTTGGATAGATGTATGTTTGTTACTCAATCACGCTAGAACGGCTGAACGGATCTGGATGAAATTTTCACGCGGGCGAAGCCGCTGGCAGAAGATAGTAGTAGCAGTAATTCATAAATATGGAATGGGCTTCTTCTTCTTCAGGGAGAGTCAGCACTATACAGGACTAATAGCGCTGTCCCTTTTACACAGTGGAACCGTGGTAGTGTTGATACGTCATGGTGGGCATACCATGACGTATCAACACTAGCACGGTTACCTGGAGTATTAAATAAAGAATAGCTTGTACGGAACAAGATATTTGTTTAAATTAATACTGCTGTTTTGATTCGATGTTATGTTAGGATGTATGAAGGTGCACTTAACAAAATTAGTCGGTGTAAGTAAAACTATGTAATTAAAGTTCCTATTGTGACACAAGGAGACAAGTAAGTGATGAATGTGCGCTTGTAGCAATATTTCTATCAGGCGTTTCCGCTAATGCTGTCGACATACTCGCCAGTCTATTAACCACTTGTTGCACACCGGGCTGGAGTCGGGCACATTGCCGCACACCGTGCTAGTACACCAATGCGGCGGCACCCCGCCAAACGAAGAGAATTAAGGAATCTGGATGAAATCTTTAACATGTTTAGAACTCGTATGGTATAACATACACAGATATTGTATCAGTAGTTGTATAGCCTTCCTGACCGTTAGGCAATGGCCCCCAACCTCAGCTGAGACTGGCCATTGACGTGGGACAAGTGTGTGCACAAACACAGGTGCACTCTCTCTTCCATCACTCACAAGCACAGGCAAGCACGTTGTCTGCTGCCGCTGGACCTGCGCCTGATCTCTCTACGGCAAAAACAATTCAGTTCAATTTACTTATTCAGTAAAAATTTATATTGTGTTTGAAAAAATCAACATGAAACATAGTAGGTATTGGATGTACAAATAAGAATACAAGAATACAATTTAAATTAAAAATAGAAAACATTTGTTTAGTTTAGATTAACAAGTAACATTAAGTAAATTAATATAATGTAAAATACCATGCTAGTTAAGCCATTGTGTTGTCTACACATCCCTCTACAGTCATCATTGTTCATGATGATCTTAGCATATATATCCGCACCCAATAATATGTCAACTAGGTTGCTGACGTAGAACTGAGGGTCGGCTAAGTCAATTTCTTCCAAAAATACCCATGATGGTTTAGAAAATGTTGAATTCGGCAGGTTTCTTGTTATGTTGTTCATTATAAGAAAATTAGTGCTGAAATTGTAGTTGTCGTCCAATGATGTACAGTTGATACTCAACATTCCTTTGCAGGTCTTGTCATTTATACCAACGCCAGTAATAACTCCCTTGCAGTTCTGTCGTGGCATCCTTAGCTCTTGAGCTGCGTTTTCGGTGATCAAGGAAACTTGGGATCCTTGGTCAATGAGGGCTCGCATCGTTCTTTTTATTCCATCAGCTCCTGTCACCTTGATAATTGCAGTTGCTAGAAGAAGCAAGTTTTTGCTGTGCAACATGAGATCCGGCGCTTGATTCTTGCTCGGGGGGCACGTGGCCGGAAACTTTCGATGACGTCGTATTTTCATTTGCATAGGCGTCATGTAACAGCGTATTATGTTGTCCATTGCATTGCCGGCAACGTTTGCTGGACGTGCATTTTTTTTCATTGTATATATTATATTATATATATTGTATGTATTGTCAGGAAATTTGTACAAAAGTTGAGTCAACTTATAGATTTTCTCTTTAGCCTGGTGCAATTTCTTTGAATTGATTGCAACAATATATGCCATGATGATCTTTACAGAATGGGTCTTCTTTGACGTAGCCTTGTTGCTGACGTAGTATTGTTTTCCCTAAACTATAGTTCCCTGAATTTGAAGGAGGACTTGTAGATTTTTGTATCGCATCTTGTTTACGACATGCTGACTCTATGGTAGTGAACTTATTCTCCAGAAATTCTTCAGGGATGGCAGTTCACTTGGCTGTTTGAGTGAAGGGAAATATTTTTTCAATGTTTCGGAATCCATTGAGTGAGCAGATGTACCATTGGATCCCAGGTGTCAATGTGGACACCTAAATTCTTGATACCATTAAGGCAATCGGTTGTTACATCATGAATACGTTTGATGTGATTCGATGTCGCTTGTTGCGTAACTGGGATATTCATCAAGGTGTTAATATGAGTAGTAAAGATAAGTTTCTTGTTGTAATAACGGTGGTTTAATATATCCCAACTAGCGAAGAAATTGTCCGCGCTGATCGAAAGATGTTGTATTAGGCGTTCTGGTTCACCTTTAATATTGCTCTTCAGGAACTGCATTTTCTGTGCAGCAGATAAAAATGGGTTACCGTGAATTGCTTCCGTGAACAAGTCCTTGAGTGATACCCAATTCTGGTAATTTCCGTTGAATAAAGGAATATCCAGCTGCGGCGTAGACTTTTCTCGATGGGATGCAGAGAATAATCTACGATTTATTTGTTTCTTAATATTGAAGTATATCTGCTCATGCTGCGTGTATGAAGTCTCGTAATTTTCGTCTACCTCATCAAATTCGCTGTCTATTTTCCAGTGGAGACCATCAACTGTATTCCAACTGGTTTCTAGAGTTTTCAAAATGTCTTCAAACTCCCGTTTTTCTTCTATGGTTGACAGACCAATGTTAGTCACGAAGCGAGAAAAAGCTTTGAAGTTGCTAGCTTGTATACGCAACGTTTCATCTAACTTGCTATCAGTTCCTCGAGTTATATACTCTGGAGCTGGCATTGGACTCACCGGAGTAGTTCTGCCCTCTGCGGTCGAGGCACCTGGCTGCTGACGTCCGAACAGGGTTGGCTTGATCAGACTTGCTCTTTGAATCGAATCTCTAACTTCTATGTAGAACGCCTCAGTTTCTTCATAGTGGTTTCCGATAAAATAATCTTGGGTTTTATCTTCGTACATGCACAATTTTTCATGATTTTTCTGAAACTCGTTCCAATAGCTGTTCAGAGTCTCAGTTCTCTTCTTGATATATTCTAAAGTTTTGCGATCTTGACCATCTTACTTGATATTTGACCAAAGTTGTCGCATGCCATTGATGGCAACTTGCTGCTTGTGAAATAGTTCTTCCACCTTGATACTTGAAAAATAGGAAATTCAAATAAATCGGTTGATTTTCCCAGCTGATTGCGCAGTTCTTTCGCCGTCAACTTTCTTGAAACTTGCTGAAGATCGATCTGTTTTGGTTTGCTATATAGCTTTTTCTTGATGTGTTTGTCTTGTCTTGTATGAAGCCTTGATGCGTAAATCTAACTTTATGTTTTTGATCTTGAACTGCTAGCCCACTGTCACTTGGTCTGTGTAGGTGCTCTGATATTCTTCCGTGCGACTTTATGCGCCTTCTCAATTCACGTTAGGGATTCCCGCTTGTGGGAGGCCAACGGAACCGATTTGCAGCCACACGAGAGAACACAAATCACCAACACATAGCTCGAAGGACCAAAATGTAATAGCACTTAGTTGCTAATACATGTGCTAAGTTGAGATGGAAGAAAACTATTCTTGCTGACTTCCTGATAAAATATTTATTGATTTGTACTTGTTTACAATAGAACGGTCGAAAGTGTACTCAACAATATTAGTATGAATGTCGATTTACATTAAGTGAAAATGCTTATGCTAGCGTGCTAAATAAATGTGCGATGTAATCTTACAAGGCAAGTTAGTCAAGATGTTATATAAGCAGGAATGTGAGTTATTGCGGGACTGAATACCCAAAACAGGCTTACTTCTAAACATTTTTTTGCCAAATCTAATGAAGATGTGGCAGCAAAAAAAGATATGTTAATCTTGATCATATTTCTGAAAACTTATTTGTGACCGAAACACGTTTAAGCACAAAAACCTCGACACAATTGAACGGCAAAGTAACCTCATACCATGACCTTCTAAAAAAATCCAGTAATACTGACCAACGTACATTGGTACAATTAACAACAATTACGTGTCATAACAGGACGCAAAACTTCATTGTCGTTTATTTTGAAGTATAATTTTGAATTACTTAAAAATAATTAATGGCATTATTTTAAGTAATTCATAATATTATATTCAATAAAACAAATCTATACAAATTACATTGTGCTTCTTTTTCCATCCAATGCAATTCGACAGTGACTTATTTGTGGCATTGCTAGGTGCACGAATGTCGCTTTTTGCCGTAAAATGCAAAAACAATATTCGATTTATTTCTCGTCAATTCAATCTTTCAAAAAGTTATCAGGTATAATGCAGCCAGATCTAACAAGGGTTTCATTGGAACTAACGAAAACACTAGGAATATTTTCAAAGTCTGTATTCTTTTTAGGGTTCCGTACCCAAAGGGTAAAAACGGGATCCTATTACTAAGACTTCGCGGTCCGTCTGTCTGTCTGTCACCAGGCTGTATCTCATGAACCGTGATAGCTAGACAGTTGAAATTTTCACAGATGATATATATCTGTTGCCGCTATAACAACAAATACTAAAAACAGAATAAAATAAATATTTTAGTGGGGCTCCCATACATCAAACTTTTTTTTGCCGTTTTTTGATAATGTTACGGAACGCTTCGTGTGCGAGTCCGACTCGCACGTGGCCGGTTTTTATTTTCTGGCACTACCGCTGTCATTAACACATATTTCTGTTGTATTATAAACGACTCATTTCGTTTAGTTTACTTACTAAGACCGTAACTAAAACCATTAATAAAACCTCTTTGAAAATACAACTGATGTTATATCAATTTGAATTAAAAAACCGGCCAAGTGCGAGTCGGACTCGCGCACGAAGGGTTCCGTACTTGGTAAATTGCGGTTTACTATTTATGGCGTATTAAAAAAAAACTACTTACTAGATCTCGTTCAAACCAATTTTCGCTGGTAGTTTACATAGTAATGTACATCATATTTTTTTTTTACTTTTATCATTCTCTTATTTTAGAAGTGACAGGGGGGGGGACACACATTTTACCACTTTGGCACAGTCTCTCGCGCAAACTATTCAGTTTAGAAAAAAATGATATTAGAAACCTCTATATCATTTTTGAAGACCTATCCATAGATACCCCACACGTATGGGTTTGATGAAAAAAAATATTTTTGGTTTTAGTTTCAAGTATGGGAACCCCCAAAATTTATTGTTTTATTTTTATTTTTGTGTGAAAATCTTAATGCGGTTCACAGAATACATTTACTTACCAAGTTTCAACAGCATAGTTCTTATAGTTTCGGAATAAAGTGGCTGTGACATACGGACGGACAGACAGACAGACAGACAGACAGACAGACAGACATGACGAATCTATAAGGGTTCCGTTTTTTGCCATTTGGCTACGGAACCCTAAAAATCATCGTTTCAGCCAAAAGATATCCAAATGTGGACATAAAGCTCACCAAAAATCACCACATCGATCAGTCCTGTATTTCTCGCAATAAGAATCATATAGCAATAAGAAACATGTTAATACTGTTTGTTAACCTTATTGTCACACTAATTATTAATTGATCTTATCATTTTGCCAAATTGGCACTGATAATTTTTATTACGGTTAAGAATCTTTATTTCTCAAAAGAATGACAATGGCATTCACTTACATGAGAAACTTATATATCTAAATAATTTAAGTTATGTTGATGGTACTTACAGGACAACAAAAGTAACATAGCATAATGTTTACAGTTAGATTGGTCAATTAGTTAATCTTTAGAAAATTTCAAAATAAGGTATCCAAATCAATAAGGTAATCAGTAAAGAAGGTATTCAATTTTTAAATTTGACCCAAACAAAAAACAGGGCAAGCCAAACAAAACCGTTGAAAAACAAAACACTTGCAAAACAAAATCAAAATTACAAAAACTTTAGTAGGTAGAAGTAAATAAGTACAAAGAATTAGTGAACAGTTGTCAAGAAGCGCCATATATATATATATATATATGTTGACGCTGAGCACAATCGAACTTTTTCTGTGGGTTATTGTTTTTGCTGAGTAATGTGTTGTTTAAGTAGTTTATTAAATATTCGTAGGGATTTACACTCTTTAATATGCTTTGGCAGTTTATTAAATATTTGTGTACCTTCGTGTGTTAGGGTTTTTTTCCGTGCTTAGTTCGGATAAAAGGCAGATGCCTTGAGCACTTCTGAGGCATTTTTTATGTATTGTATAGTTTTTGGTAAATTTTATTTGTATAAGTATAGTGTTATTTATAATTTTATATATTAATACGCTTAATTTTAAATATTGATTAGCAATAAATCTGTCGATCACCCTGAATAGTAAACTCATCGATATGTGTATTCTGCTCATCCGAACCTACGGTTCTCAGACATGGTCACTCAAAGAATCGCACTTGGGGATTGCCAAAGAGTTACGCAGCATTCTGGATGTAAAAATAACAGCCCGAATACGGTATACCACGCTGTGTTCCCAAACGGGTATTATAGACGTGGGTAAAAAGGCTGCTAAGTTCAAATGGGTCAATTGCGGTTCACGTTAGTTGCATGCAAAATTTACCACTGGGCAAGCCTCCACAATTGTTCCTGAAGATGGAACGCGCCGTTGAGGCCAGCCCAGAAATAAGTGGCGAGATGATTTGGACGCGTACCATGAGGGCGGTGGTTCGAGACGGCGCGGGAAAAGAATGTCTGGAACGAATTGGGTGTACTCTTTGCCCAGCAGTCCCACTGTTCCAGCAATGGCTACACAAAAACAATAAAATATCAACATTATGGTGAATAATGTAGGTATTTTTTTTTAATCGTAAAACCAATCAACTAAGTGAAAGTGGCGCCAGTGACAGAGAAGGTGAAAGGAAATCTTTTGTTCTGGGATGGAAATGTGATGAAGGAGGGATGATACTAAAAGAGTTATGAATTTATATGTGCATGGATGGAGAGGGAGGGGATGGCCACAGAAAAGATCGATGGACTGTGTGAGGAGTGATATGAAAGTCAATTGTATCGTGATGGGGGACAGCACGATATGGAAGGAAAAAGGTGATGCACCGACCCCAAGTAACATGGGACAAAGGCAGGAAGATGATGACGATTTCGGCTTTTTACCAGTAAGACTTAGTAAATCTTAGGTTTTACCGATAAATAATAAGATTCATCGTAGTTCGGGCTTTTACAGTAACAAACACGACACATATACGTGGTTGTGAGGCATACACTGTATTTTGTGTTTATGTTTTCATTTTTTAGGGTTCCGTAGACAAATGGCAAAAAACTGAACCCTTATAGATTCGTCATGTCTGTCTGTCTGTCTGTCCGTCCGTATGTGACAGCCACTTTTTTCCGAAACTATAAGAACTATGCTCTTGAAACTTGGTAAGTAGATGTATTCTGTGAACCGCATTAAGATTTTCATACAAAAATAGAAAAAGGACGATAAATTTTTGGGGTTCCCATACTTGAAACTGAAACTAAAAAGATTTTTTTTCATCAAACCCATACGTGTGGGGTATCTATGGATAGGTCTTCAAAAATGAAATAGAGGTTTTTAATATCATTTTTATCTAAACTGAATAGTTTGCGCGAGAGACACTTCCAAAGTGCTAAAATGTGTCCCCCCCCCCCTGTAACATCTAAAATAAGATAATGATAAAACTGAAAAAAATATATGATGTACATTACCATGTAATCTTCCACCGAAAATTGGTTTGAACGAGATCTAGTAAGTAGTTTTTTTTTTAATACGTCATAAATCGTAAACCGAAATTTACCAAGTACGGAACCATTCGTGCGCGAGTCCGACTCGCACTTGGCCGGTTTTTTCTAAACTGAATAGTTTGCGCGAGAGACACTTCCAAAGTGGTAAAATGTGTCCCCCCCCCTGTAACTTCTATAATAAGAGAATGATAAAACTAAAAAAAAAATATGATGTACATTACCATGTAAACAACCACCGAAAATTGGTTTGAACGAGATCTAGTAAGTTGTTTTTTTTTATACGTCATAAATCGTAAACCGCAATTTACCAAGTACGGAACCTTCGTGCGCGCGTCCGACTCGCACTTGGTTATGGTATGCGTCGTGCCTGTCGCGTATAAAAGTTTATCGATCTGTCTATAAATAACAAACAATAACAACAAATCGTTTCAGCCGTTTTCTAGTAATACGCTTACAATCACATACAGCATTTTTATTTATACAGATAGATAAAGTTAACATGTACGTTTTTTTGCACCGTGTCTATTTGTTTTTAAACTCTAATATGATCTTCGATCAAGAATACACCTAGATTCCCGGTCAGCGCTTAAAAAACGTGCCGAAAAATTGGGCCACAAATACGTTTGTGGCCATATTTCAAAATTAGTATGGTCCAATCATAGCCAACATTAATACGTTAAAAATGCCGCAATGTGCGTTCAAAAACTGTGAAAATAACCACCGTAACACCTTGATTTTGGAAGGAATATCTTTTTTTCGGTAAGTTTATATCATTAAGTGTTTTTCTTATAGTAAAAACCGAATTAAATAGAAAATACGAACGCGCCAACTATTGTAACAAACATTGACTGTTCTGGAACTGAGAATGCATGGAGTAGTTTGTAAAGCCATTTTTTTTATTATTAAATAAAATACTGTTGTGTTATTTTGGTCCGACTACTTTTTTAAATGAGTCAAAAATATTTGACACCATAGAAAACGAAATAAAGTAACCCCGAAATTTCCTACATAGTGTTTTTAACCTTATTGCTGAAATTTTAAGTTTAATTTTTTAATAAATATTTTTGTACTTCCATATAACTGACTTTTAATTTTCAAGTTTTCATGCAAACCCTACCCTACCTAACTACCCTACCTACCCACGAATCCATTTTTTTTAACTGTCTCTATTCGAGCGAACAAAACAAAAAAAAAATATTCAAATCGATCCAGCCGTTTTTGAGTTTTAGCGAGACCAACGAACAGCAATTGATTTTTATAATATAGAAAGATAGGTAGGTAGGTAAGTGTGTGTGGCCATTTGAGCGACTTATTTTCGTTCCTGATTCTTAATCTAGTATTTTTATAGATTGATGATATAAAAAAAATAATTGAACGTTTCGACTCCACTCATTCCTTGTCCAAGCTCAAACATAAATTTTAAAAATTCGAATTTGGAATTGATTTTTATTGGCACATTGTGATTTAGACTTTAACACTTGCGTGTAAGACTAAATTTTTATTGAGCTCATAAATTTTTATTGCTTTTTATACATCGTTTTGTGAATGCAACTTTAAACATTGCGTTTAAGGTTGAATTTACATTAATGTATATTTATTCCAAGTAGAATTCTTAGAATTACCTAAACACAATTGGCGTCAGTTTTAAAGATAAGTTTTGTATGGGATCCTCAATCTAGGTGTATTCTTGATCGAAGAATATGATACAGAAAAAACGGCACCACGTGACCTAACCATAGAGAGCTGATGTATATCAAAACCCAATAAGTGCCTTGAACCACAAGGCAAGGTGGTGTATATTCCAGGATAGCGAAAAGTCATCTTGTATTATTAACTAAATGACTTATTAAGATTTCAAGAGAATACTAAACAAGGAATATGAACCTACAAATTGTACAAATGATATTAATAGTCTGTTATATTCTATTAGACATTTTAACCATGACTAAAAAGACAATTCCAAACCTAGTAAGTTTAGGATATTTGCTAATTTTAGGTGTTTTCACAAAAAAATTGATTACTGAAAGCTCCAAACCTCAATTCAAATTTAAAGTTTCCTGTTTAACATTACACAGTCCATTTCAGTATAGCAAAACTCATTAAAATTATATAAATATAATAATCTGGCTATAAAACCATTATAAAAATATGTAATCTACTGTGTTCTTACACTAGCTACATTTTACCTATTTTAGTGATCTTTATTTTCGTAGCAATAAGGTTGCATTCATAGGCAAAATAACAGTGAACGATCTGATGTCAGTTGCTAGCCGCCAATTTGAAATAAGAACGGTAACGCGGTAATGTTTTTGGAAAACCATCGGCAGAGTCTTTTTATGATGTGGGCCTCTGTGGTCGGCCTTGTGTATTTAATTTTCAAATACTTTTCGTTCCAATTTAAGTTTATGACAATGGGCGTGGCTTAGAACCTCAGATGACGATTGTCAACTGTTCCACTTCAGCCCCTTAATAAAGATTAAGATATGATGAGTTTGCGTTTTTATTTTTCAATTAGATGACGTTATGATTTACTCTATAGAGGCTTTGGTCTGCGCAGTGGTCGAGTAACGACTCCTGCGCTACAAGTTGCAGGTTTAAAATTCGCGTGACTGAAACATGCCCCACGTCCCTGATTAAAGATAGAATAGAGATAGTGGTCAAACGCGAGGCTATCAAAATAAAAAAATAAATATAGTTACTAAACCACATCTATTAGGCTACCCCGTAACCTCTCTAAACTGGTTTCAAGCTTTGAGAGAATTGTGTACATAAACACTCCAACTTAACTGAACCAACGACTATAATTATAGGATAAATGGACCCCGTTTTACGCGCTTAGGCCGGGTTTCTCAGCACTAAATTATCGCAAAATGAATGTAACAAAATTGTCAAGCACGCGTTATCTGATGTAATTGGTTGAATGAATCTTCAACAGCCAATCACATCAGATAACTGGCGATTATTCGTCGATTGCGTGAACAGCCCGATAATCGAGTTTTGAGAAATCGGGGTTAAGACCCTTCTAACCTTAGCACATTTGTCATAATAGGAAAAGTTTAGAAGTTATGATGGAACAGTTGAACACACATGAAACCACATCACCGTTGTGGGATAAATAATGACTTTCAGAAGAAAGAGACAAAAACAAGAAAGACGTCAAAGAGAGCTCCTACGCCTTTGTTTAACCTACGGGTATGACCAGTATAAAAGAACTTCGCTACAGAATATCCAGAAAATAAAACGAATTATGATAATGTCTATTAACTTGCCACGTAAATGTTATACCATCTTTCCGGAAACTTAAAATCTGGCTATTACCACACCTACGTATATTGCTCACGGCGACATTATAATATTTATAAAAAAAAAGTTGTTTATTTTAATAAAGGAATAAAATACCACATGTGTGTTTTAGAATTGCCTTCAGCCGGCTGGCTTGCTAACTAGAACTTTTTCTTAACAGTCGGCATACTTAAATAGTTCAGACTGTAACAATAGTTAACATACACAGTACCAATTTCAGTTTTACAATCTAGATGCCCCTATAAATCCCATAACCTTTTGTTCAAGTGCGTAACATTTGAGGTATTGTTTTATTTAATTTTTATCATTATAATATTTGCCAGGCACTCACAATAGATCCGAAACCCTTTTGTGTAGGCATATAAGCGATTCAGAACTGTTTACAATCCAATTTCTTCTCACTATTGTTTCATTTTATCTTTTACTATCTTTTCACCAAAAAAGAACCCCTAACCTCTCGATTTTTCTTTGTTTATTGATCTGTAATGATTGTTTTCTTACTAAAAACCTTTTCTAGTCAGTTCAGGTACTTTCGTGTTGAACACACATGGTGATGATACCTACAGTTTAGCAGTAATTACCTATTCTTACCTGTGAATCTTTTTATATCTTGTGTGGAAGTAATAATTTGGCTAGAGTTCATTTAATTCTTCGCAAATTATTAACTAGCTTGTTTTATGTGTAGAGTCATGATTTACATTGTTTTTGTGATATTGAGCTTTGAAAATTCTTTCTGAACGAACTGTTGTGTCGAACTTTGAGAAGTTTTGTGACTGCACTGTGTAGTGATACTTCATAAAGTTTTATTCTATACATTGTAAGGACTCAATTATAATTATAACCCTTATAAGTAACACTACCTACTGCCAGCGGCATCGCCCGTGTGAAAGGTGAAATAATCCCAACCTACTTCCTAGACAAAAAGCTATCTATGTGTTAATCTAGGTTATAAAATATACTGACTGTGTGTTGAAACTTTTTCGTAGATTTTGCGTGAAAGAGTCCATCAATACTTAAAAACTGTTATAATGTCTGTTATAAGTAGCTGCCACTTGCGTGGATAACAAAACATGTTGCACCAACCCCAAAAAAAATTGGGTTAAGAAAATCACGATGTTCAACTGCTGATCAAGTGCGTATCAATACGACAGGATAAGCAGATAATTCACTCTAGATAGTACCTACTGCTAAGCAGCTAACATCATTGTTTTTGTAGAAATCATGTCTGATCAGCGCGGATAACGTGCAGATAGCATTCGGAACGATGTAATGCGTATCATGCCGTCACTTATTACTTCTATTAAAACCACTGTACTGTCACGGGTCCGCGCAAGGCTCTCTTAGGTTTTTGACCGTGTTTGTGAAAAGGAGGTACTGGTTTTTATGTTTTTATTTATGATTCATTTATTTATTCGCAATTTCGCGAGTTATCAAACGTTAATTTCTATATAATACCCCGGTCCAATTTAATCTGTTCAAAACTAATCTTGTGTTTATTGGATTCGAATTAAGCGTAAGTAAAAACTAGCGCGTCAAGAAAACGAATACTTAGTAAAACTATATAAATTACCTAAACAAACGCAATCACACCGTCTCATAGTACCCTTGATAGAAGTTAAAATCCTTTGGTCCTTATCATAATTTAACTAGAATCACATAAATCATTCTGCGCAACATCAATGGCAGTTCAGGCCCTGCAGGAAATGGTAAATCTATTGTTTCATACACTGTATGGTATCACTGTATCAGGTACCTGCCCAGGGTCCAATTAATCTATTTAACCGCATCAGGTGAAAAACCGTTTGAAGTATTTGTCGCTCGTTAGAACAATGTTACCTTTTGTTTCCTCCTCCACCTGTTAGCGCTCGACAGGGTCGGGAACGTGGCACAAGGCAGAGCGGAGTTCAGTGTGTCGGTGACAGTAAGCAGCGTAACACGTTTTGAAGCTGTCGAGCGTTCCGTACCTAATTATCTGTGTAGTGTTTGGTACGAATCCTTACCCCGAACTTAATGATCAATGTGACTTCGTCGTGAAGTGCGGTGTGACACAAAAGCACAATAAAATTAAATATTTTAAACTGAAAGCCAATGAACTTGTGCCCGATGTGAAAAGTATTTTTAAAGAAAACCATTTGCGTTTTAACGAATTTGGTTACTGGGATTTAGTGAAGTGAAAAGTAATTTTATGTGAGATCCATGATGGAATCAGTAGCAGCAGTGGTCAAGGCAGACTCTAGAGTCACGATTGACAATTATAATTTAGACGGGACCAACGGTTCCCTAAACATGACAAACAATAGTCATGGAGATGAAGATGAAGGCAGTAGCGGTGAACTGCCAGACGTGACAGCCATCAAGGTAGCAAGCGAGGCTAGACTTCTTGAATTAGAAAAAGAGGTTGAAAAACTAAAACGGATGCAAACTGTATAAGACAAGCTGATGAGTATGGGTAACCTACCAGGACTAACAACGCCGCTAACCATATCGATCAACGAGCAGATAGGGTAGACAACAGGTCAGTGTACGGCGGTGACGTGGACTACAGCGCCACCGTTGAGGAATTAAAAGAGCATTTCCACGGATGTCGAAATATTAAGTGGACATCAATATTATGCAATAAATGCAACGGCCACCCAAAGGGATACGCTTACATAGAATTTAACGACAAAGACAGTGTACGGACTGCTATGGCAATGGACGAATCATTATTTAAGTGGCGACAGATAAAAGTTATGCCCAAGCGCACGAACAAGCCGGGGCTGGTAACGACGAACCGGCAGCCACGCGGGATGCAAGGCCGCAGCCGCTCGTTCCGCGGTGGCTTCACCCCATTCAACACGGGCTACAGGCCGGTGCCCAGCAGCCCGGGCTGCAGCCGTGGCAATTATTACTCTCCGTACATAGTGCGTAGAGGAACCGCTGTCGCCGCGCGGTAGCTTCGTGCGAGTGTGCGCTGTGCAGTATATTTATGTGAGTGTATGAACTCAATTAGAACTGGGATTGGACTTTAGCTCTAAGCCTTTACCGTCTAAACGTCGTATTTACGACTGATCGTGTGATAGAAACATAGATATATTTTTTATTTGTAGGTATAAGATTACTGATTTGAAGTTAATGTTTTTTTTTATTGTTACAAATATAGTATTGAGTAAAGTTTCATTTATTTACTGTACCATTAAACCTGGATGGGTTTGTGTTGGTACTCAACATTCGCCTTATTTATTTATTATATGCTTAATATTAGCTAACTATTCACTCGTTGCAAAAACCTACTAATCACGCAATTGTTTATTGTTTTAATTTAAACATCTATCAGCAAAGGAAAAAAGTGTATTTGCGGGTTTGATTGTAGGTAGGCGAGTATTTTGTTTGTGACGTTTCGTCCGAGCTGTTTACCGTTGGGCCACTCATTAGAAAACCGGTTCTAAGCAAAAATATATAGGTTTATCTATTTTTCACCGAGTTTTTTTTTAAATTGATAAGTAATTTTTAGTTACGCTAAGTTTATATGAAGTTGTAGAATTATTTTTTGTATATTAGCTTATAATTTTTACAATTTATGTCATTTTTATATTTGTCGGTAAAAATGTGCTCTTTTTGATTGAGTTCAAAAAATATTCCAAGACTTAGTATATAAGTTAAGAGTATATAAGTTAAGTAGTTTAAAAGTCTAGCAAATAGATATAAATTATACGAAGTTGACTTCTGTTGCTGACTGCCTGAATTTCTATTAAAGTCTATTGTGTAGACTATTAATTTTGTTTCGGCTATAGACTTTTGTTTACGCAGTGAGGAAACATAGGCTTAACAATATGTATTGCAAAAAAGTTTTTTTTTTTTTTGTCCAAACATCATATCTGGAAGTAACAACTGCACTAAACAAAAACTGCTTGGGCTTGCTTTTTCCTACTAGCAACAAAACAAAGTTATGCTTTTTATAAAAAAAAAGTTCTGCTAAAGTTAATTTTCTAGTAACTAAAGATGGCTTAAATTAAAGCGGAAAAACGAGTTTTAATGTAACTGAAAAATATTTGTAAAATATTAAGCAAACTTTAACACTTAATAGAATAATACAAAACTAGTTTTGTTGCAATTCGCAAGTTCCGATTATTATTTACAGTGTGCTCAGGACACTGAGTTTATATTAAACTTTCATGTCTTTTCACAATTAGCTAAATTTGTTAGTGTACTAGATTTCTTTCACTTTTAGGTTATTGATAATCACAAAATATATTGGTATTGCATCTACTGTCTGATTTTTATTTTTATTCCTCATAACCAACCATTACTTTATAATTAATTTGCATATAATATATTTTTCATCCCCCTATCTCGGAAAGAGTATTTTTGCTCTTCGATATCTGAGTCCAAAAGCCGTTTTATCCGCTAGAGGATAAAGTAAATTGAATTTAAGACATCGTGTGCACTAAGTTTGTGAATTCAAAACATCATTAAACCTATTTACTTCTACCTCCATCGTGCTGAATTTGTCATACGACCGTTTCTAATTTGTTAAAAACTCAGACTCGGATCCCTCTTTTTAATACATCAATGCTCGGATCCTTCTTGTTGAACTTTTTTTTTTTCATTTGTTTTGCGCGCGCCATTTTCTTTTCACGTAATATTGTTAGAACCTTAGGTTAAAAACAAGAAACTTGAAAATAAGTAATTACTTAAACAAGAATCAAGCATACCGTCCAACACTTTTGCTATTATTGTCGCAAGAGAAATGGGACGATAGTTACCTCTGTCCGAGATGTCACCAGTCCTGTTCTTCACAATGGGAACCACGATGGTCGTCATTAGTTTAGCAGGTAGGTACGCCTGACTTATACACATTGTGGAAAACATAGACAAGATCCGCGGCAGATGGATACCCGCGTGCTTCAGGTGCTCAATGCTGAGCCCATCATGTCCTGGAGATTTGCATCTGCTCATGCTATTTATAAATGTACGTACTTGCTTAGTTGAGAAATGTATCAGAGGTTTCGCACCACGACAGCTGGGTCCACCATCATTCACCAAAGCTGAGGGACCAAGTGGGGATTGAACTTTGAAATGCTCTTTGAACATATCTGCGATTTCCCTCTTATCACTCATCCCTTCCACACACGCACAGAGGCCAGGCTTCGCATCCAACTTACCAGTGTACTTCCAAAATTTACCAAAATTTTTATTAGCTCGTTGTTCTGCTTACCTATCCATAACAATTTGTTCAGCGTTATATTGACAAAATTTCAATCGACTTCTCATGCATTTCATCATAAACTAGGCCAGACGAGGGACGAATGTTCACAATCCAGGTCTGAAAGCTTCACCTGGCCCGCGGTGTGTCTCTCACTTACTCATTCCAACCACACACACGCCTACCCCACCTCGGTCCCACCGCAGATGTCCTTTTAGATTGCCTATAGCCGCCGCACATAGGGTTTCTACAATTTGCTCGTAAAAAATATCCAGAACAACTTTATGCTCAGCCAAACCACATGATCCAACACTGCACCCTTCAAACTCATGGGGGAAATCAACGTCTCACAATTTACTGGTACATAAGTTATTATAACTTTGCGTTTCTGACTGAGTTCTTTCACCCCAAATGACAGAATTGCGGCCCGCACCTCAATCATTAATTTTGGCCTCGCAACTTCTAGGTCTCAATCTAGATGTATAGGTAGATGGTCCGAAACGTAAACATCTTCAGAAACATCAACATTTGTAAATGTCTACCAAGCTGAAACAGACACCACACAGTGATCTAACCATCTCCTACTTCCGTACACATCACTTATAAAAGTGTAAGTATCACTATCAATCCCTCGTTTCACTACATCAGCACAAACCCAGGATTCGTCCGAACAAAAGTTCATTAACGTTTAAAAAACATCTCATGGGGTGAGCGTTGAAATCACACAATATAAACACATTCTCTAAATCACAGCTTGCTATGGTAGCTCTATACTCACTCAATACATCTGTAAATGTTGCTAAGTTGTCTGGACAATTTGTAGGCATGTATACAGAAAATACAATAATAGTACGACCCTTTGATGAGGCTGTGATGGCCACTAACCGAGGACTGCAACATTCAAGAACAGAGACCATCTCAAAAATGCCGTTCCTCCAGAGAATGGCAACCCCCCCATGAAGTCTTCCTCTCAACCAGCCCTCAGAAGTGTCCACAGCAGATTTACCCATAAATTCAAAGTCAGGACTTATTGATCCTAACATAGGAATGTCATGGGAAAGCAGCCAGGTCTCTTGTTGGGCCACCAAATCAGACCACTCACATATATCCTTTATATTATCAATGGATCGTTTAGCTGACTTACAATTGAAACTAGTCAACTTAAGATACTTATTTATATTTTTCTATTTATAATTTATGACAATGAATTGACTTTAACTTAAGATTCCTGAGGTTTTGTTCGATACATAAAATGTACAAAACGCCTAAACACAATTCCATCAGGCCAAACCTTTATTTAATATTAATCCTTTTTAATGTTACAGTTTCACTTCTTGTCTTTAAGGCTAAAATTTCCATTATGGGCCGTTGATTTGGAGTTCATATTTTTTTGTAGGTAGTACTCATAGATAGAAAGCTTTTTAAAAATTTTCAAGACTCGGCAATTTTTTGTTTTTTTGTATGTTTTTCGTGAGGTAAAAAAATGAGAATTAGTCCAAGAGTGAGCGAAGCGAACTTGGGAACTTAGGGAACCCCGATACGGATAGTTTAGGTTCGAAGGAGATGACTTTGTTGCTTAAATAGTAATTTTAAACTTTAACCATGGATATCGCCATAACCATGGGGTTCTGTAGGGTGGGGATGGTACAGTGAGGTAGCTCCTCTATCCCCCTTTCCCTTCAACCCTTCGCGCCCCTTAAATCGATGCAGATTTATGGAAATATTTTATTCTAACCTGAAAACTTTAACCATGGATATCTCCATAACCATAGGGCTCCGAGTGGTGGGGATGGTACTGAGGGATAGCCAAACCTCCCCCCCTCCCCCCTCCACCCTCCCCGCACCAAAAATCAACGGCCCATAATCGACATTTTAACCTCCGCGGTCCTAAACCTACCCTCCGGCGCAGTTAAAATTTAATGAAATCATATCTTATTTTACACTGCTGTCCGTTGTACAGTGTGTTTATTTGCTACTAAAAATATGTGTAACCAGTTTAATACTGTGTTCAATGTTGACAAGTGTCTTCAAGATGGCGCTGTCGTCAACGTAAACATCGGCTCTGTACTTATTTAATGTTTATAAATAGTGAAACAAGTGGTTACAGCAAAATTTTGTGTTTATTTAAAGACTAACAACATAAACAATCTGTGACAGTGTTATCCATAAAACACCTTGTGAAATAATGAAGAAAACTGTGTTAAAATAGCAGCGCCCGTAGTTGTTAATAACTCTAATATACAAACAAAATATAATATTTCTACTGTGCGTTATCTATGATTGTGACAATTTAACCGGCAAGAGCTCATAAAACATTGCGTAGTTCGTAAAAACAGTGCTTAAATTAATCACAACATTTGAAAAAACGTTATGAAAAAATAATTCAAATGATGAACTGCTTGCTATAAGCGACATCTAGTTTAAGCCTCAAAACACTAATGAGTCGATGAAACAGTGTACGGTGCTGAATGCTGGTGGCTTACAATTTCGAAACGTTAATTTGTCGCACGGTTGGCTCGCTCAAGAATATCGAGACTGACGAGCAACGAGTCGCCGGATCAATTCCCGCCGCACCAGTTGCACTTTTTGTATTGTTGTTTGGAACCTTCGGCATAATTAATATAACATTATGGAAGAACTTACAAATGTGACTCAACGAAAAAGAATAAAACATTGTTTACATGTAAGCGAGGGTGAACTGGACCTCGATGTCTCATATCACAGTTTACCTAACCAAAACAAAGATTATTGTGATGATATCGCCTCGATGGAAGAGGATATCAACAAACTAAAACTGGAACTGCAGTCTGCTAACAATGAAATAGATAGGTTGAACATCGAGAATTTCACACTACATGAACAAAACAGGACGTATGAGAATAAAATAAAGTTTTTTAAAGCAGTCGGTATTGAGGGATTAGCATCAAATAAACCAACAGAAACACCTAGGAAGTTCTATTCACCTCAGTATCAACGGCGCTATAGAACTATAACTATGAAAACGGGGTTTCCAAGAACCTCATCAAGAGATTTCACCCTTAATGCCTTATCAACATTAAGCCCAAATAAGAAATTAGACGTTTCCGTAACACAGGAGTCTTTGGTCACTGGGACAGAACAATCGCCACCCACAAGAAATAACGGGGATTTAAATAGTTGCTTTATACAAGACATATCAAATTTATCAATCGTGGAGGAACCTAACAATGAAGAACCGTTTACTACATTCGCAGAGGTAGATCCGAAAAGGAACCGAACTAATGTTTTGTCAACATCATTTCAACAAGAAGGTACTAATGAAAGCGCAGAAGTGGTTGTGGAGAATAAATACTGTGAGCTTCGTAAAGATTCAGTCCCCGCTCGGAAGCACAGACTTGCAATATTC
The DNA here is from genome assembly GCA_949775005.1 of Orthosia gothica. Classification (NCBI taxonomy): domain Eukaryota; kingdom Metazoa; phylum Arthropoda; class Insecta; order Lepidoptera; family Noctuidae; genus Orthosia; species Orthosia gothica. Next base: position 3,540,988 of record OX459061.1, on the reverse strand, counting down.
GCCGATCAAGCTGGCTACGGTATGCGTGAAAAACTACAAAACTTGTTGGGAGAATCTTTTAGTGTAATATCAATAATAAAACCAAACGCGTCACTGAATCAAATATTAAATTCATGTTTATCTATTTGTAAAGATTACACCAAATCTGATTTTGTTTTGATAATGGCGGGTTCTAATGACAATAATCCGTTAAGTTTAATAAGTGCCTTGCATTACACCTTGCACAACATTCATACAACGAACATTTTAGTTAGTAAAATCTATTACAATAAATATTTAAATGTATCCAAATTGAATTGTACGTTACAATATGTTTGTAAAAATTGTGAAAATTCAAATTTCATATCACTTGACAATAATTATTATAATAACAGGGATGGGTATTTCAATAAGTTGATGGCATGCCAATTGATACATAGAGAAATACTAGGAATAGAATATAAAACAAAATATTTGAGTTATGTGCAGAATAGGATTACACATCATCATTACTTGTCAAACTTGCAATGTAGAAATGTTTGTACTCAGACAAATTCTAATTTTGACAATAGTAGGAACAATACTACGACACCGAAAGTGTTGGTAAATTCTGCTACACAAACAGATTTAAATGGTTTGTCAATAATAACTGATGAAAATGATCTTTTTCGTGACTAAAAGAGATGCACAAAACAGGTTATATAATAATTCTTCAGTTCTTTTACTATCAAAAACAAACTGTCTTAAAATATTTCATCAAAACGTATGTGGCATAAGTAATAAAAAAACAGAACTTGAATTATATATTGAAACACATGAAAGTGATTTGGATTACTTATGCATATCAGAACATTTCCTAAATGATAAATCTGCACATGTGTTTTGTATGTCCAATTATAATTTAGCATCATACAATACAAGGACAAACAAAAAGAGGGGAGGTAGCCTTATTTTAGCACATAAAAATAAACAATGTGAAAACATTGACGCAATTAAACAGTTGTATAGATCAGAAAGTTTTGAGATTTGTGGTGTGAAAGATCTTGAAACGGGATTACACATATGCTGTTGTTATAGAAGTCCAGTTGAGAAAAATTTTGAAAGTTTCATGGAAAGCTTAGAAAAATTGTTAGAACGTTTTCGTGATAGGAAGTGCTTGGTTTGTGGCGACTTTAATATTGATGTACTGGTTGAAAGTAGAAAAGCTTCAGAGTTCATAAGTTTATTGAGATGTTATAATTTTAGATACCTTGTAAAAACTCCTACTTTCATTCGAAATAAATCAAACTCTTGTATTAATAATATAATTACAAATGTTGATGATGATTGTATAGAGCGATGTTTGGTCGATCACAATGGCTTGGCAGATGGTCATGGTGGACTTTTTTGCGATATGCTTCTTGACAAAATCAATGAGAAAACGAAAAGCTCAGAACATACCATAGTAATTCAAAAAAGATTATTTAATACAAAAAATAATGCTGCGTTCAGAAAGAGTATTTCGAATGTTAATTTGAGTAATATGGGCATAAATAACTTTCTAAATAATTTTGCCAAAATTTTTCGTACCTGTTACCCAAAGAAGGCTATTAAAATAAAGCCTATGACAAATAAAATAATAAAGTGGGTAACCAAGGGAATCAAGGTATCATGTAAAATGAAAAGAGTTTTATGCTGTGGCACCCCAAAAAATGATAGTATCTCGAATTACAAAATAAACTATATTCGAATTTACAGAAGGGTTATAAGGCAAGCTAGAAAGTCAGCCATATCAGTTCATCTTAGTAAAGCTAAAAATATACCCAAAGAGACATGGAAACTAGTAAATGAACATACAAAGAAAACAAAAAACAAGCCTAGTAGGAAACTTGTCTTAAATATAGACAACAAAGTTTATTGTGATTCCCAGGATATCGCTAATAAATTCGTTGACAGTTTTGTCTACAAACCATCATTGACATTAAACAAAGATAAATCAATGTCCCTTCTAAAAGAAACAACGGTGAGAGTTTAGAGTAACTTGTCTTTCAAGCCGACTACACCAAGTGAGATAAAAAAGATTGTGAGTCACATGGCTAACAAAAAATCTTGTGGATATGATGACTTACCGATAACAATTGTTAAGGAGAACATAGAATTTTTAGCACGTCCTCTTTCTGATTTTTTTAATAAGTGTATTAAAGAGTCAGTCTTTCCAGATCAACTCAAACTGGCTAAGGTAATTCCCATATATAAAAAGGGAAGAAGGACTGACCCAAAAAATTACCGACCAATATCTTTGCTACCAACTTTGTCGAAACTCTTTGAAAAGTTAATTAAATTTAGACTGATGGTACACTTGAATCTAAATAAAATAATCCACTTAAGACAATTTGGGTATCAAAAGGGCATTGGCACTTCAGATGCCATAGACACTCTCATTGATGACGTAGTTAGTAAATTAAATAACAAAATGAAAGCGGCTGGACTATTTATTGACCTGAGTTCTGCATTTGACACTATAGATCATCAATTACTGCTGGCTAAACTGGAACATTATGGTATAAGGGGGGATGCTTTTAAAACTTATGACATCTTATTTGCAAAACAGACGAATGTATGTTGAAATAGTAAACGTAGATGAAAACAATCATGAAATAGCATATAAATCAAAGATGATATACATAAGACGCGGGGTACCTCAAGGCTCAATTTTAGGTCCAATATTGTATCTTATCTTCACAAACGATTTACTAAATTTCGTTAACACAGCTCAGCCTGACGCTTCGTGTGTTGTTTTTGCCGATGACACAAATGTAATAATAGGAGCGCATGATCTAAAAGAATTGTCCGCAAAAGTAAATAGAAGTCTAGATAATCTTTCTGAATGGTTTACAGCTAATAATTTACTAATTAATACAAATAAAACAAATATAATGTTATTTAAGTCTACATCTCGTAACTCGGACACTATAGATGTGACATTGAAAGGAGACCAGATAAAATTGGTAAATGAAGTGAAATTCTTGGGTATTAACATTGACTCAAATCTGAACTGGAAAGAGGAGCTTGCTGCTATTGATTCCTCTATATCATCTGCATGTTATGCACTTAGAAGCCTAAGGGATGAAATAGATTTGAAGCAACTTAAAGCATGTTATCATGCTTTGGTTGAATCTCGGTTAAGGTACAGCATCATGTTTTGGGGAAATAGCTATAACTACAACTGCCAAAGAGCATTCATCCTTCAGAAGCGTGCCATTAGAACCATTGTAAAAATTTCACAGCGTGACTCATGCAAAGAATACTTTAAGAAATTAGGCATTCTTACAGTTCCCAGTTTGTATATACTAGTTCTGTTATGCAAGTTTGCAAAGTATATACATCAATATGAATCACAAGTAGAAAGAGAGCTGAGAGAGAGCACACGAAGGAAAGTCATTAAAAATATAATGGTGCCTAAATTAAACATAGCAACGCATTGTTCACGTTACCAAGCAGTAGAGTTATTTAATAAGTTACCTACTGATTTAAAAACTTTAGTCTATAACACAAACATATTTAAGGCAAAACTGAAAGCCTTCCTATTACAAAAATGTCTATATTCAGTATCCGATTTGACGTTGAAAGATTCCAGATGAATTGTGTTTGATATTGTATTGACATTTTAATTTATTTAATGTGTGTTTAATTTTAATTGACTTGTAGTTTGCATTTGACTCTTATGTACTTATTTTGACTTATGGATAATTATGGATATTATGGTATTTCAGTTGACATTTAATTTGTATCAATTTGACATCTAATTCTCATTTTATTAACTTTAGGTTTTTGAGCTTTTTATGGTTGGACATGTGAACAGTTATTTGATTGACATTTAATTCTTGGCTGATTTATTTTAATTGGAATAGACATGGTTGTTTTTGCGCTTTTTATGGTTTTAAATGTAAACGGTTTTTGATTTATACATAGTAGTTTTTTTATTTTTTACTGGTTCCGATTGCTTTGTATCTGATTGTTGCTTCCGTTGTAATTTCAAATGTTAATATGTTGTAGAATTCGAACACAATGTAAATTGTTTGATGAATAAATAAATAAATAAAAGTATGAAGCAACTAGAAATTGAATTAAATTCGACTGTCCAGAGTATTTATAAAAAAACGGCCAAGTGCGAGTCGGACTCTCGCACGAAAGGTTCCGTTCCAGTATCGCAAAAAACGACAAAAAATCACGTTTGTTGTATGGGAGCCCCACTTAAATATTTATTTTATTCTGTTTTTATTGTTGTTATAGCGGCAACATAAATACATCATCTGTGAAAATTCCAATTGTCTAGCTATCACGGTTCATGAGATAAGCCTGGTGACAGATAGACAGACAGACGGACCGCGGAGTCTTAGTAATAAGGTCCCGTTTTTACCCTTTGGATACGGAATCCTAAAACGAGCAAACGAAGTAGGTACTCAAAAGAACGAGGATGATTCGTCGCTAACTGCTGGCTTAGAAAATGTCATCACGTTAAATATGTGGCGAAAAAACATAGATGTCAGTAAAGCACTGGTAAACCAATTCATTGAAAAAATAGAAAAGGTACATTGGGACGTCGACAAGAGCAATAGCGCACGTAAAATTACAACACAATTTAAGCATAATTTAATTTACGAACTAGAACGAGTCAAGACCAAGTTTCAGATAAGTAATGTATATGACAAAACTAACGTGCTAAATCTCACACAACTTTACACATTCTCATAACACTTAGCATTGTCATAAAAAATCACCTCAAATTCCGTTAAATCAAACATAGAATTACATAAAAGAACAATAACTTACAATACAAGAAGTAAAAGCAAATTCCAACTGGCAACTGCATGTGCACATTATGCACGGACTAATTATGGCAAAAAAACAGTATTAATGGAGGAAGCACAGCTGTTCAATGATTTACCGGAAGATATAAAGAGGTGTGATAATGTTTACATATTTTACAGTAAACTAAAAAAACATGTATGTACACTGTAACGTCGCCAACGCCCCAGAGGCAAATAATATATTATTCTTTAGATTAAGTAACTATGTATCTCATTATAAGTGAACTGTTATTTATAAGTTATGGGAAGTAAATATCTTTAAACATTGTCGACGTTTTATAAGTGCCCATGTAGGCCTATGTGAAATAAAAATTATTGATTTTGATTTTAAACCTATATGTTCACAGGTAACAACTCCTTATTTGCTTAGCATATATTATGCTATTACTATCTACAAATCACAAGGCCTTAGCCTTGACAGCACTCTTCTCAACATAGGCTCCTCTATATTTAGTAAAGGGCAGGCTTATGTTGGACTCTCCAGAGTTAAAACCTTAGATGGAGTACATCTTATCAATTTAGATCCATGTCAAATCAAGGCACAAGAGAGCTTTATTGTAGATTACAACCGCCTTCGCACGTTATACCGCCCTGACTTGGCCAAATTAAGTTTAAACATAAAACTAGAAAAAAAAACCATATAGGTACTAAATGGGCAATTCATTCGAAAATTTCAAAGGTTCAAGAAAATATAGAAAATAACACAAAAAAGACAATAATACCCCGTTAGTGTAGGAAAATACAGTAGATTAACAAAAACTATTTGGTATTAATTTCGCTATAAATATGTACTATTAGTCAGAAGTGCAGTCCTATCTTCACGAAACTATAGCATTGCCAATCAGTCGCACTTACGACCTTCTTCTATAGACACATCACACACATGCACACATCTGTATATCAAACTTTTCCATAATGAACCAATCCACATCGACATGGCCGCAACGTCATACAATTGGAGATTAAACGAACTTACCTGAAGTGAAGTTCTATCCAAATTATACGAGTTGCTTCGTCCGAAGAGATTAGATTACATTGTAGTAATACGCCTAGGTACCGCCTTTCATCCACTAAGTTTTTTTTTTTTTTTTTTTTTGTTGGTATTTTGTATTCCTATTCGTTCTGCTTGTACTGACACTCATTTAGTTGAAAGCCTGGAACTTTTTAATATTTCACTTTACTTATTGGGAGTCATGGGGTTGGGAGGGAACTAATCTCTTCGGACGAAGCAACTCGTATAATTTGGATAGAACTTCACTTCAGGTAAGTTCGTTTAATCTCCAATTATACTTTCGTTGCTTCGTCCTTCGAGATTAGATTACATTGTAGATTTTGAAAGATGGTGAAATATTAAAATACACTAGGTACTCTTAATATAATAATCAAACAATACACTTATTGTTTTAATTAAACTAAACTTTACATTGATTGTGGGTAAGTAATTTAATGTAATTAAATTTCTTTTATATACAAAATGCATTAATCAGAGGTTAGGATTGATAAAGCAAATTGATCAGCCCGGCGAGCATGGCAAACCCAAGACGTTTGTGACAAGACATGATAAAATTTGTCCATGTCTTACAATTTGTCATTTATGCTAGCACGGGTCAACCATGTGACATATTTTAAAGGCGCGACATGTCTTTTTTGTTGCTTCCCGGCGAGCACGGCCTATTGTACCATGGCTTGAGTCACACATTTCATCACAATTTGGGCGATAAAGTCATTTTGTCTTAAATACTAGTACCGGCGGCGTGAGAAAATTTCATGACGTTTATTTGGGACTCATCGGGTCTTAATTGCTAATACGGGCGCACCCATTTTGTCACAAATGTCACATTTTGTCAGATGATTGAGAAAAATGTATCACTTTCGTTCGAAGGTGGTGATATAATTGTACAGTTGAAAAAAAAAATATTTTCCTTCTAATTACTGCACCAAATGGCAATAAATTTATTTTGTGTGTGGTGATCTTGTGGTGATCAATGCTTATTAATTAATTGAAATGTTATAGGATCTACAATTAATTTTATATTATTCTTATTTTTAATTATTATTTTTATTTTGATTATTATTTTTATTTTGTTTTTTTTTTTTATTATTTTCTTTTATTGCATATTCTTCTTACTTTCTACATTTTTAAATGTTTCTTAAATAAAATCTCCAAAAAACATTTAAAATATAAAAAATAGGGGCCTACCGGTATTGGTCCAAGCTATTATATTTTTTAGTAAATATTTCTAACAAACACTTAATATGTTATCAAACAAACAAAGAAAAATAAAAAAGTTGTTTGGCTGTATGAACGGCATACATTTTTACGTATTATTTTATTTGGTCATCTATTCAAATTATGTCGCACTATGAAGTCAACAACAAGAAAAGCAAGTCGCGACTGCACACTATGTCACATGGTTGTCCCGTGCTAGCATTTAAGACAAATTGTAAGACATGACATATTCTATCATAACTTGTCATGACCGTAGTTCAAGTCGAAAACCAAGCAATGTTAAAAAAAAAAAAACCTATAATTCATGTTGGGATGCTGCTAACATGGGGGTAGCAAAGGGGGGGGGCTAAATTTTGGTTATTTTTTGCCTAGGACATACCATTTTCGAGATATCATTTTAGAAATATAGAGCGTATTATGCAAAATAAAATAAGATACGGAGGCCCATAATTCGGAAACAGTGCGTCGTAGGGCTATGCTTCCAGAACATAAATGGTTTTTATAGCCAAGGTTAAACCGAAACTGCAATAAAATTGGAAAATTTCCGAAAAAGAAAAAAATAAACGTCAAGAAGTTATGCCACAAGTCAAGAAAATATCTCACGCCGCCGTGCTAGCATTTATGACAAAATGAGTTTATCGCCCAAACTGTGATTAAAAGTGTGACTTAAGCGATGTCACAGTAGGCCATGCTCGCCGGGCAGATTGTTCACATTGAAAATCTCTAAAATTTCTAGCGAAGACATCGGAACTGCCACTCCACGTAGCTATTTTTCGTACTGTGTCAATATTGACGCCAGCTCTGTGAGCGGCCAAGGCTGCGTGTCTGGTGGAGTGGGGAGAAAATATTGAGGTATCATTTCGGCTAACTGTTAGTACCATCTCTTTTATTCACCAGCTGATGGTATTTGTAGATACTTGTTTGTGAGGTTTTTTAATACCAAAGAATAGACTACTGGAATTTATTCGAAGACTTGGTCTATGTAAGCTACCAACGCTTCAACCGGACAAATTTTATGTCGGTCTTTATAATACGGAATATTTAGACAGGGTTGAACTGCCCCGGGGATGTCATTATTAATCGTTTTTTTTTTTATTTATTTTTTTAAATTAAAATATGCTGTTAATTATCAGTTAAAATATCCACCGTAATTTTGCCGATAGTCTGCACTCTGTGGGCCGTTATTAGCGTGAGCAAAGCTGCAGTCTTTTTGGTCAATTGATCCAAACTTAAAACACTATTTGGGTACAATTTTGATAAATAATCTAGAACTATTGAGGGCTCCCAGGTGATATTTTAATTAGGGACTAGAGGACGACGTCTGTAGAAACCTTTGAATAGCCTAGTAACGCGGTCATCAGACCCCACTCTCGATCCTAAGATCAAAGACAGAGCAGTGCGATTACTGTTTAATGATCCGTATTGTAAGCCGGAATTAAATAAATCAGTGAGAAAATAAATAACCATCGGAATTGACACCTCGTGTACAACAATATTGTGAGTTTTACATGAGTTCACCCAACGTCGAATAGCAACGTCGTATTGTTATATTGTGTTGTTAAACAAGGAAGCTATCATAACATCTAAAGCTGACGGTAGTAGTGTATAATTGGGGGTTCTGGATCACTTGCTCTCGCTTTGCTCGAGCGCGTGATCCAGAACTCCCCAATCATACACTACTAACGCGATCTGCGATATAGTTCTTAATATAGATTGAGTATTGTGTTTCATTCAAAGTGGATCGTGGACAGCTTGATACAGGTTTGTTTTTACCAGTCGGAGCGGTTGTCATGCAAAACGTTCTAATCAACGGCGCGATGTGTACTTCAAGTTTATAAACAATAATATCAAGTTCGACTCGTTGATCAACTTATGTCTCTACATTTTATTACTTGACGAATCGACCTATGATATTCATAGGTAGAACAATGCAGAGTGCATCAATTAGTAGATCAACAATTTACTTGCATAATATGTAGTTCGTTCATTGGTCTAGCGATTTCAATTTTGCGATTGCCGAGCATGAGGCACCCAGTTCGATTTCCAAGTCCAAGTGTTATTTATGTTCTATAAAATAATTCTTAATAGCGAGGTGTTTAGATTTGCGCCCGATAAATTCTATATAATAATATTATTATTTATATTCAATTAAATAATGACAAAATATAAAACATGAAAACAAAATCCAGACCGGAACAAATACTTATTTGTTCCGTGAGGGAATCGAACCCGCGACACTTGACGCATTTAGTAGCTTATAAACTAATATTTACATTGTGATGCAGCGAGTCGAGCTCTTATTCAAAGCGCCAAACGTGTCGTCGAAAATATGGTAAAATTACTGGATCGCTTTTCAGATTGGAAGATTTACGATGATCCTTGGATGCAACATATGGTACACATTTTCCTAAATGTTTTTATTTAAACGTCGTGAAGGGAACAAACTATATGAAAAGCTAGTAAAAATCATAAAAACAAAAATCCAAACAAACCCGAACAAATGTGCATTTGTTCCGTGTGGGAATCGAACCCGCAACACTTTGGCAGACTAGTTGCAGCATCTATTAAACCTACTATTTGCATTGTGATACAGCGAGTCGAGCTCTTAGCCAATGTGTTGTCAAAGATGTGATAAAATATTGGACCACTTTGTCCTATGGTTACACAACTTAATATAGATGTTACATTAGGTAAGGAATTATGTCTTGGAAGATTAGGTAATTATCTACTATTTTAATTAAAATATTAAAAAATAAAATTCTGTTTGTTGTATTACCCAACATTCAATATTCACCCAGCCTAATTCTGCAATATCATAATACGAATTCTATAACAAATAATAATGTTGAAATCCATTGCCACCCCTTTCCATTACCATTAAAATGAGCAGGATAGCTATATCTAGCACAGTCTTTACAACTTGAGAGCTTAAAGAATAAGGCGACATTTCTGTATACAAGACAAATAACTATCAGAGCTCTAATTTTATTGGTTTCTTGTATTGTTTGTATGTAATCAGCCAGAGTTAATTGACACCTCATTCCTTTTACGATTTTCGTCTCCAGTTGCCTCCAAAAACTCTAATAAGGATAAAGTGCTGCGAAAACACTTTCTTTAACTAGAGTAATAGGAAGCATTCACATTGTGATTTCAATATGAGAAATGAATAAAATAAAAATCTACTTTAAGTGCTCCGGTGATAGAGATGAAATTCTAGTAACAAATATTGTTTTAATTAAATATTCGAAGCAATTTTTGTTGGAAACTAACATATGACTAAGGCTTTAGGATTCAGGTCTATAAAATAAGCATCTGAGATATTATTCCTTTTATTTTTGTCATTGTTGTGCTGAAGTGCATTTCACTGAACAGTGAGTTTAAATTTGTTTGTGGTTGTTCTCAAGTGTTGCTGATACAAAGTATGTCAGTATTATATTTTCTTTTAGGCGATTTTTCAATAGCCAGGTAATTTTTTACTGAAGAATAAATAAGACATTTTTGACATAATTTTCTATACAAAAGCTGTCAAGCCACCATTTTTATTCCTCAGGTAAAACCTAACTGACTATTAAAAAATCGATCCTTAATAATTTTTTCTTCGATTTATACGACGGTTTAATTACATGTATTATGACTGAAGTTACTCAATTAAGTTAAGACAATATATTAGTTTAATATTTTAAAACTACTGTACTTTTAGGTACTGTATTTGTAGTTTCATAATAATATTAATATTTTTACAAACTTTTAACAATTCTTGCTTCGTTGCTCTATCATGCAATAAACATAAGACCTGGGTTCGATTCTTAAGGTTTTTTTTGTCTGATACTGTAAATATATTATTCCCTATTCGATGAGATTTCAAAAAGTTCCTGTAAAAGTAGGGGAGGCCTAACCCCACCTCTTTATCTAACCCTTTGAAGAATACAGATGCTGTTGTTTCATGTTGCTCGAAATGTTGGTAACAAAAATTATTTATTGCATTTTAACAATGATTTCAGGGCGCAGTCGATGAATAATCCTTTTTGGGTTGAAGAAGAGGACTCCACGCCTTCAACTTCTCGAGCAACAAAAGAAAAAATCGGGGGCAGCTCAAAAAAAAAAGCTGTGAAGAGAGATAAAAAAGTGTCTCGGAAGAAGAAGGCTTTGCTTTCTAAAAGCCCTTTCGCTTCAGAATCAGAGTCTGATAGCGACGGGCTTGCAGTTGCTACAACACTAGCTCCAAAAAGAAAACGGATTTCCATCGTTTCAGACTCTGAGGTAAGATTTTTTTCAATTTTTTTAATTTTTAAACATTCAAACGTTAAATTTCCATTTCATTTAGAAACATTCATAAACTATCAGTGTTTTTGCAGTGTGCGATTTCTCCATCAAATTATACTTATTTGCTACTCTACTACTTCAACTACTCGTAGGTCCATGCGTTTAAATAGACTTTTCTAAAAGATTATTTATAAGTATTATAAAGGTAGATTAATCGACGTGGTGCCCTTGCGTTTTATTATTTTTATTAAAACTAGCTATCTTATGTATTTCAGGAGGAATCATCTCGACCGCTGGTCCGTGCTGCCACACTGAAGAGCTGCATCAGTCAGCGAGTGGCTGATGGTTATACTTTTCAATCAGACCCGGGCAGGGTTGGAAAGTATTATTTTGAATTAAGAGTTTATAATACAAACGAAGTGGAAAAGCTTGCCCCAAACGAGCGTTGGAAACAATCTCTTGTAACGTTAAAATTATCGACCGATAAAGATAATGTTGTGTGGAAGGCTTTGACACACCTTGTGAATACTGGAAAGGAAGAGTTTAAAGAAATTCAGCCTGTTCTATACAGTAAACCTTAAATTAAATTAAAATTAATTTTATTCAGTTTCTATGCTCTCTTTATGTGCAAGTTTTTTTGTAATTTGCGAATAACTTTAATATAAATTGTTTAACCTTTTTTTATATAAATCTATTTAATCTCTTTTACATATTTTTACAAACTGATTTTATATTAGATACAGTCTTTATAAAGAAATATGAGAACATTTATTTGATTTAGAATAATAATTTTAATACATGTACCTTTTTTTCAGAGTTTCGATGTAAAATCGAAATTGAAAAATAAGAAATTTAAAAACCCGAAATAAGATATTAAAAACTAAGAAATTTAAAAACCCGAAATAAGATATTAAAAACTAAGAAATTTTAAAATGAGAATTTACCATCTGTTAAATAAAAATTGAATTACTGTTATAAAAAATATAAAGAATAGAATAACTGTAATAAAAATACAAGTACATTTAGTAAAAAAAAGCTTTTTTTGTAAATTTGAGATAAGTTAAATGAACATGTTTTTTTGTAAAGACTGTAATATTTATGTATCAAAATTAACAGCACACAGTAGAACAAATATTCACAAATCTAATCGATTACTCTGCTCTGAATTCGAAAATATTCAAATTATTGCTACTGCGTTTAAAAATAGAATCATAAGTTACAAAGTGAATCCACTTAAATCTAGTGAAGATACAATAATTCCAGAAACGTTTTTAAATCAAATTTCAAAATCTGTATGTGAAGTTATCAATCTTATGATTCAAAAACATAAAGCAATTAAAGTTAATTTTGAATTATTTGTGTCATACAATTTGCCAAAAAATAATGAAAGCTCTATGAAATCTTTCAACACTAAATATATGATAGCAGTTCCGAACACAAATATTTATAATATGTATTTGAAATGCTCTGAAAAATTAATATCTAAATGTTTAGAGTTTGAACTTGCTGAATCTGGTTGGGCTATTAATTGTATAAACCATTTGGAAATAAACATAAATAAGTACAATCCTTTAAGAGCTGGATCATATTTAGAATTGCCTGCGGTTATAAAAAACACAAAGTCATGTTTGAATATACGCAACAATGACAATAATTGTTTTTTGTGGTGTATTATTGCTCATATGTTTCCGAAAAGAGTGAATGCTAATAGAATGAAATCGTACCCACACTATACGTTGCTTTTAAACATAAATGATATGTCTTTTCCACCAAGTTTCACTGATATTAAAATCTTTGAGAAAAATAATCCTTCTATAAGTGTGAATGTTTATGGTCTTGAAGCTAATAATCATGTAACGGGTCCTCTATATTTAACGCGTGAACGAAAGCTTACACATGCCAATTTATTGTACATAACTAAAGATGGTAAAGCACATTTTTGTTTAATAAAAAACTTTAGTCGCCTTGTGCACCGACAATTAACCAAATATAAATCTAAAGTATTTTTATGTGATGAGTGTTTTTTGTATTATGACAATGAATATAAATTATTAAATCACAATTGCGGTAAAATAAAAACAGTTTTGCCCAATGAACATAGCAAATTACAATTTTCAAACATTGAGAGAACCCAGAGAATTCCAATTGTAATATACGGAGATTTTGAAAGTTTGCTTTGCAAATACTCAGACAAAAATAAATCTCTTTTTACTGAATCTGTACAGTCACATCAAGCATCATCGTATGCTTATTATATTTGTTGTAAATCTAAACCTGAATTAAATGATTTTGTTAGTTATAGAGGTCCAAACTGTGCACAAACATTTGTTGAAACCATTACAAATGACGTAGAAAGGTTGTATACAATTTTACAAAATAAACAGCCAATGCTGCCTCTTACTTCTGATGAGTTAAACTCATTTAAAACAGCTCAATTGTGCCACATATGTAAAACCAAGTTTGTACAAAATGATAAAAAAGTTAAAGATCATGATCATTTCACAGGTAAATATAGAGGTCCTGCACACAATGCTTGTAATTTAAATTTGAAACAATGTCAATACATACCTATAATTTTTCATAATCTATCTGGATATGATTGCCATTTATTTATAAAAGAGCTGTCTGATATAATTGGCAAAATTACTTTAATTCCTAAATCAAAAGAAAAGTACATATCGTTTACAAAATTCATACCTATTGATAATAAAAATATAGTTCAGTTGAAATTTATTGATTCGTTTAACTTTTTAAGTACTAGTTTAGATAAATTGGTAAAAACGTTGCACTCGGATGATTTTCTAAACATGCGCTTGTTTTTCAATCATGATCGTTTATTTAATTTAGCGTGTAGAAAAGGCGTATATTGTTATGACTATGTAGACAAATGGGAAAAATATGATGAAACGCAGCTGCCTGAACAGTCAAAATTTTTCAGTAAACTATCGGGAGAAAATATTTCAACTGAAGATTATCAACATGCTTTAAACGTATGGCAAACTTTTAAAATAAAAAATTTGGGAGAGTATACAGACCTTTATTTAAAATGTGATGTACTGTTATTATGCGATATTTTCGAAAAGTTTCGAGAAATGAGTTTACTTTATTATAATTTAGATCCATGCTATTATGTTTCATCACCATCGTTAAGTTGGGATGCTATGCTATTGTACACTAAAGTAGAGCTTGATTTAATATCGGATGTAGAAATGTACCAAATGCTAGAAAATGGAATTCGGGGAGGCCTTGCCCAATGTTCATTAAGATATGCCAAAGCTAATAACAAATATCAATCATCGTATAATAAGGACAAGGCAAGCACATACCTTATTTATCTTGACTGTGTGAATTTATACGGCTTTGCAATGATGCAGAAACTTCCAATGCGTAACTTCCGATTTCTTAGTGATAATGAAATAAATAAGTTCAATATAAATGATGTTAACAAAAACGGTGATGAAGGATACATTTTAGAGGTAGATTTATATTACCCCCCTAACATTCATAATGCTCATTCGGATCTGCCATTTGCTGCCGAAAAATATTCTCCTATGCAAAGCAAGTGTAAAAAGTTAATTGCAAATTTATACAGCAAACATCACTTTGTTATCCATTATGCACATTTACAAGAGTGCTTAGAAAATGGTTTAATATTGCTGAAAATATATAAAATATTATCATTCTATCAAGATAACTTTTTAAAACCTTATATAGTATTAAATACTTCTCTCAGGCAAAAAGCTAAATCTGATTTTGAAAAAGATTTTTTTAAGAAACAAAACAATTCTATTTTTGGGAAAACAATTGAAAACAAACGGAAACAAGTTGATGTTAGGCTCGTAAAATTATGGAAAGATAAGTTAAATACAACCAACAAATTGTTTGGTGCTGAAAGGTATATTAGCGCACCACATTTTAAAGATTTGTCAATTTTATCCGAAAGTTTAGTAGCTATTCAATTAAATAAGACAAAAGTTATATTAGATCGTCCTATTTATATCGGATTTTCTATTCTTGAAATTTCTAAAACACATTTACCTATACAATTTTCATTATTCTGTAATTAAAAAAAAATATGGAAACAATGTAATTTTATGTTATACTGATACTGACAGTTTGCTTTATTTTGTAAAAACTGATGATTTTTATGAGGATATGAAAAACAATATTCGTTATTTTGACACAAGCAATTTTGAGGATAACAATATATATGGGTTACCTAAAGCCAACATGAAAATGCCCGGCTATTTCAAAGACGAATTGGGTGGAGAGATTATTTCAGAATTTGTAGGTTTACGAGCTAAGTTGTATTGTGTACGCACTGAAAATAAAACAATAAAGAAAGCAAAGGGAGTAACAAAGCCAATAACGAAAAAATTGGATATTGAAAAATATAAAAGGGCATTAATGTTTAATGATAACCTACGAGATGATATGTATGTTATAAGATCTAAAAATCATCAACTTTTTACACAAAAATTAAATAAGCTCATACTTAATAGTGATGACGATAAAAGGCAGAGAATTGAGGATTGTTTCAACACTTTACCATGGGGACATTATAGTTCAATACTTTAGTACTCTATTTGTTCTACTGAGCTAAACCTATATCGTAAGATATAAAAGCTACTTAAAATTTTAAATTTATATAAGTATGTAATATGTACATGTCGACGCAAGGCTAACTTAAACTTTAAAAATATCAACTTAAAGTTCATTTTTAACAGTTAAATGTGACTGGATAGGTCAAATTAGTTTAGATTTGATAATTGTAGTCAGTTTGCTACTTTTTAATGAAAAAAGCTGTGTTTTGGTTTGCTGTTATAGTAACCGCAAATCATAATGCTGCTTTTTACATTGAAAAGTAACAAAACTGACTACGATAATCAAATCTAAACTAATTTGACCAATCTAGCCACATTTTACTGTTAAAAATGAGCTTTAAGTTAATATTTTTAATGTTTAAGTAAGCCTTGCATCAACATAAATAATCGAATAAAAAATGTAAAAAAATGAATGTAACTATAATCATATAATCAATAAATGTATAATCTATGTTCATAAAATGAATGTAACTATAATCGTATAATCAATAAATGTATAATCTATATTCATTTGTTTTTGTTTTCCCTTTCCGAAAGATTTTACCTCTTATTTATAAACACTGTGCATAGATGATGACATAGTTTTTATTTATATAAGTTTGTCATAACTATATGCAGTGTTTATTAATAAGAAGTTTCATCTGTTCTAATTTATTAGGCGATTAAAACACATCATGTAGAATCAATTTTAATTTATTATTACACATTTAATTAAACAATAACATATGAACTGCATTTAAGGTCTATCTGTAGGTGAACTTAATTTTTAACTAAATTTAAACATTTATTTTGCTTTACCAAGAATACATTCAAATAATAACTAAATTAACTTTTTACAATAATAAAACATTATACATTAGATTTGCTTAACTTTTGCACTATTTTACTTACTAAATGATCAGTTTTGTCAACGATATCGTCATAGTCACTTGTCACTAAATACTGCACATTCACACTCGCATTATCAGTTTCATTGTCTATTTCTTCCATATCACGGCCATCCAGATCAAAGACCATAATTTTTATTAATTGGTGAACACGTCCTTGCTCCTTACGCATGATAAAAGAAGAGTTTTTAAAAGATTTACTTTTTTTCTTCTTCAATCTTCGTTCCTCTATTTTTTTTTTTCGACTCTCCTCACATGTTTTAGCTGCTACTTCCGCATACCAGCTCTCCCCATCTTGAGCATAGTAAAACGGATTGGTGACAGGGTCTGAGTCTTCTATCGCATTCTGAAAGAATACCAAGAATATTATAACTAAACAGCATGAACTATGGATTTAATGTTTGATTTAAGATAATCTTAATAGTTACATACCGCTAAATTTTGTGGGGCGGCCATATCTACAACGGGGCTGTACGATGGTGAGTGTGACATAATTCTGTAAAAAAAGAGATGCATTACATAATTATTATTATTAGTTTAAATAATTAATTAAATAAATTTAAAAAAAAATACCTTACCTTGAAAATATAAAATCGTTAACAAAAACGATCTGCTTATGCATAGAACACCAGCTGAGAAGTGATCGCTTATTTTTATAACACATGCAAAAATTATTTGATTTGCGATGAGTAATATGGATCATTACGTAGCTCTTATTTATACATGCCTATCTTGTAAGATGAGACTAGAACCATTCCTGTTGGGACAAGTCTAAAGATAGTCCCCAAATAAAGTATATATGTTTATGTTAGTTAATAATTAAATTAATTGGCAAGATGAAGTTGATCAAACAACCCATATCACTTAACGTTAAAAATATAAATCTTGGTGAGTCTCCTCAAGAGATTAGACATAGCGCTTTGTTGCCAAATACGATTCGTTGTATAATTTGCGGCCCCTCAAATTGTGGTAAAACAAACGTTGTGATCAGTTTGTTACTGCATGAAAATGGGCTCAAATTTCAAAACCTTTACCTTTACTCGAAGACTAATTTTCAACCAAAATATTGTTTTTTACGGGAAGTATTAAGAAGAGTGCCTCAGATAAAATTTTATGAGTTCAATGACGATAAAGATGTCATATCTCCGAGTGAAGCTTTACCAAATTCTGTATTTATATTTGATGATGTTGTATGTGAAAATCAAACAAATATCCGTAATTATTTCTGTATGGGTAGACATAAGCTAATTGATTGCTTTTATTTATCGCAAACCTATTCAAAAATCCCGAAACAGTTGTTACGCGATAAT
The DNA here is from genome assembly GCA_949775005.1 of Orthosia gothica. Classification (NCBI taxonomy): domain Eukaryota; kingdom Metazoa; phylum Arthropoda; class Insecta; order Lepidoptera; family Noctuidae; genus Orthosia; species Orthosia gothica. Next base: position 3,522,865 of record OX459061.1, on the reverse strand, counting down.
GCTAACTTTCTTATAATATTTAAACAAGATGATGTGAACTTAAAGCACATCTATGAAGAACATGTCAAGTCTGATGTACCGTGGAATCAGTTCAAAGATATTTGTAAAAGTGTTTGGAGTAACCCTTACAACTTTCTTCTTATTAACAAAGATTCATCATTAAATAATGGAAGGTACAGACAGAATTTTGTTTTTTTTTTTAAATTTGAATGAAAGCAAATACATGTACATATAAATGAATTGTATACAAAAACATTGCTAGTGTTAGTCCTCTCTTAGTTGAACACAGTTGTGGTTACATAATATGGAGCAAAATATTAAAATGGAATTAATGAAGTCTGTTGACTCCATAAAAAATAAAATAAAACATATGAAAAATCAGGAACATGCAATGAACTTGTCACTTGATAAAATGCTAAAACCTGTGACAGATCCTCTTCAGACTTTAGTTAATTCTAATAGATCTGCAGAAAAAAATAATAAAAATGATAATACAACTCTAAAAAATTTTGGAGGAATCGAATCCGATGAAAATAATGCTAGTTCATCTATAAAGATCAATGACTATTACGATCCAAAAATAAAATCTACCCAATTAGTCGAACAAAATGCTAAAAAGTAATCGATTGATAATTTAGAATTTTCATTAGAAGGTGATGACATCTTTGGTATTTATGATGGTATTAGTATACCGTTTGGAATTAGAAGTGAAAACAATACTTTATTGATGGGTAATTCAACAGTATCATTTTCTAAAATTGATAATTTGAATAACGAAAGTACCATTTTAATTAAAATCGGTGACAAAGCTTACAATTTAACTGCTGGTCTAAAAGAACTTTTACTCCGAAGAAAACCTGATTTAAAGTTAATATCGAGCGAAGATAAACTTGTCTATAAGGATATGTTACATTATACAAATGCACATAAAAGAGATTTTAATCCTAAAGGTCAAATAAGAGGTGACAAAGGTATAAAATATTGTAAAATAATCAAACACCTATTTTCCGAATCGTCAAACGATGATAAACTTGTTCACACTAAATTTGGAGGAAACTTGCCAAAGTTAAAGAAGTACAAAACCAACACCGACTTGATATATTGGGATGATCCCAATGAATTGGTTGAGAGATTAAAATTATTAGTAGCTTCGAGAGATGCTGGCAATACCAATCATGATAATGAAATTTTATCGATAGTTGAAGAATTAAAAGAAGCTGACATAATTCAATAATAAATAGTGGAGATACTATGGTTTTTATTCAGTATCAATGGTGGGTTCAAGACAAATGTTGATATACTGAATTAAAGATATGAGTAAAGCCGACGTAGTAAACGAAATTCATAAAAATGCAAGGGTAAACTTTCCGCGAAGACATGTTATTATGAAAGATATAGATGATTTATGGCAAGCGGACTTAATTGATATGCAATCAATTTCTAAAGACAATAAAAATTTTCGATTTATTCTTGCTGTTATTGACACATTTTCAAAATATGCATGGATCTTTCCTTTGAAAAGTAAGACCAAAGATGTTGTATGCAATTCTTTCAAGATTTTATTGGAAAAAGGGCGTATGCCTAAAAATCTGCAAACTGATAATGGGGCAGAGTTTTATAATGATAAATTTAAAAAACTTGTGAGATCTTATCATATTAATCATTATTCAACCTTCTCAACAAAAAAAGCTTCAATTGTTGAGCGATTCATCAGAACATTGAAGTCTAAACTTTATAAAGAATTTAGTCTAAAAGGAAGCTATAACTGGATCGATAATACTCTTAATAAAGTTATTTATGAATACAATCACACCTATCATCGCACAATTGATGAAATCCCCGCAAACGTGGACAATACTAATAAAAAACGCATATTACAAAGATATTTTAGGCTGGTAAAAACCGATAGCATAAAAAGCAAGTTTAAAGAGGGTGATTATGTACGCATTAGTAAGTATAAGGGGACATTTGAAAAAGGATATACTCCCAACTGGTCGACAGAAATATTTAAAATTCAAAAAATTCAAAAAACAACTCCTATCACCTATTTAATTGAAGATGCAATCAGGGGCCAGCCCATTCTAGGTGCATTTTATGTACAAGAGCTTCAAAAGACAAAAAATCCTAATGTATATTTGGTTGAAAAAGTTCTTAGAAGGAAAGGAAACCGGGTTTTGGTAAAATGGTTAGGCTTGCCTTCTTCTGAAAACAGTTGGATTGATAAATCGAATATTTATTAAGTGTTCAGTCCAAATGTTTCAGTCTTATGATGGGTATTGAAGAGAGTAGTCTTCTCAATTGGATTATAAATCATTTACCATTTGAGTTACATTTACCGGGATACAATTATTGCGGGCCTGGCACTAAATTAATTAAAAGGCTTGCGCGTGGAGATAAAGGTGTTAATAAATTAGACGAATATTGCAAACAACACGACATTGCCTATCACAAGTCTTCAAACCTAAAGGATCGCCACAAGGCAGATTTAGTTTTGTTAAATATGGCTAAAGAGCGAGCACTTGCCTCAGATGCGACTGTAGGAGAAAAACTGTCAGCACGCTTAGTAAGCAGCGCTATGGCAACAAAAATCAAAACTGGTTTTGGCCTAAAAAAAGATAGCAAAAAGTGTTCTCCCAAAATTAAACCTGAAAAAGCATTAAAAAACAAATTTAAAAATGTTATTAGAAAAACGAAAAGACATATCAAAAAATTAAAACCGAAATGCAAGAAAGTGGCAATAGAATTAGCTATGGCTGCTGCCAGAAAATTAGCTGATGATTCATCCGTTAAACTTCCTCGTGTTATTCCTATACCAAAAACTGGTGGAGTATTGCCTTTGATTCCGATTTTTGCGGGCTTATCTGCGGCGGGAGCTTTAGCAGGCGGTGCAGCCGGTATTGCTAAAACCATAAATGAATTCAAGATGGCAAAAAAATTGTTGATAGAATCGAGGAGACACAATGAAAAAATGGAAGCTCTCTGCATCGGAAAAGGACTACACCTTAAACCACATAAAGGTGGACTCGGAATTTTTGTATCGAAAGAAAAAAACTAAGATATCGGCTACCCAATCGAGCCTTGAGTAATTTAGACATTTTGAAGTATGGAAATAATATTCCCTATTTCAGAGGCGTCTTTATGAGAGATAAGCTCCCTAAATACCCTTTTAAAAAAGAATGCGGTGTTATAAATTTAGATAGCTCTAAAAATCTTGGTTCTCATTGGGTAGCCTATGCAAAATACAATGATTATATTGAATATTTTGATAGTTATGGAAATCTTAAGCCTCCAAAGGAATTTATAAAATACTTGGGATCCAAAGTTCATTATAATTATGATAATATTCAACGTGATCACCCTTATAATTGTGGACATCTTTGTTTAAACTTTTTGAAGAATTTTTGGTGTAGTGGGGGGGATAAAATAAACAGGATCTGTCGAAAGAAGTCAGTATAGAAGCATGTCTACTACGTTTACCATCTCTGGACATAAATCTGAATTGGTTTCATACTTTCAACCACCGCTGCATTTGACAGATCAATATGAGTGCGGTTTGATATACTTTTCAGTATTACAATCAACACCAAATATCCCCATTATTAACAGAGGTCTGTCTGTAATCAAAATCGAATGTGATCTTGTTCACGGTTCGTATTGCAACGGATTACCAACTCATTTTATTCACGAATTCGTGTCTGATACTACTCCAGGTCATCAGTGTGTGGAAATACCGCAAAATGTTATTTACTTTCCAGTAAACAAAAATATAATTTCATTAGTATCGGTTAAGATTGTAGATCAATTTGGCCACTGTGTTAACTTTGGAGGGAAACAAATTCAGTTACGTCTTCATTTAAGAAAAACAAAATGATAGTATATTATAAAAACACTCAAGCGAATGAAAAACGACTTAGTTCTTCTGCGATTGCTAAGGTGCAAAGACGCAAGAAAAAAGTTAAGAAATTGACTAAAGTAAATAAAGATTTTCTTAAAGCTCTAGGATTTAAAATATGAATATACTACAGATTGCTGAATTACCGCACTTTGACACTTCGATCGAAAGTTATGAAGTCCATTCATACAATCCCTACAATAGCAGCTTTAGAGAAAACGATGAAATCAGAATTCCCATCCACCAGCAAGACATATACGTGCTACCATCAGCCAGTTCAATTTACATCGAAGGACAAGCGAAGCTCTTCGGTAAAGATGGGAATCCAATCAAGAAAATTGTTGCGTTCACTAACAACCCTGTTATGTTTTTGTTTCAAGACATTAGATACGAAATGAATGGTATTGAAATAGACCGCATAAAAAATTCTGGAATAACGTCAACAATAAAATCATACATCTCATTAAATGAAGCAGAAAATAAAGTTGCAGCCCTATGGGGTTGGTGTTTAGAGGGATTTCAAAGTGATGGGCATTTTAGTGCTGTAATACCACTAAATAAAGTTTTAGGGTTTGCAGAGGATTACAATAAAATAGTGATAAATTGTAAACATGAACTTATACTGAACAGAAGTAACACTAATTTAAATAGCGTTATCCTTACTGATGATGTTGTTAATTTTCAAATAGATGTGCAAAGAGTTCAGTGGAGGGTGCCGCACATAAAAGTATCAGACCGAGAACGACTGTCACTTTTAAAACATTTAGAAAAAGATAAACCTATTCAGATGGCGTATAGAAATTGGGATTTATATGAGTATCCATTACTACCTAAAACCACAAAGCATTCTTGGTCTATTAAAACTGCTTCACAATTAGAAAAACCCAGATATGTAATTTTTTGTTTACAAACTAATCGAAAAAATAATAAAACTAAAGACAGTTCAGTATTCGATCATTGCGAAGTAACAAACGTTACGCTCTTTTTGAATTCACAATATTATCCATATGAACCTTTAGGTTTAAAGTTTTCTGAGAACAAATATAGTATATTATACGAAATGTTTGTGAAATTTCGTCAGTCGTATTACAACTATCCAGTAGACCCGTTGCTTGACCTAAAGGAATTCAAAGAAAAAGCCCCTCTCTTTATCTTAGACTGCTCGAGACAAAACGATAGCCTGAAAACTGGTCCAGTGGACGTGAGGTTGGAAATTGAATGTTCTACAGCAATACCAGATAAGACGACTGCATATTGTTTTATTATAAACGATCGACTTGTAGAATACAAACCTCTCAGCAACATTGTGCGCAGGTTATCATGATTGCTATTGTGGATATTCAAGGCTTTAAAACAGAAACAAATGAATTTATAATAAAAGAAATCGCTATACTGTATAATAAAACATTACAAATATTTTTAATTAAGCCACCATTTCCATTTTCAAAATTAACGAAGCAAGAAAAAAAACAAGTAAGTTGGATTGAACGTAACAGAAAGATATGCTGGTGTGAAGGATTTGTTCCCTATTCTAATTATCAGAATTTGGTTATAGATATTTTAAGAGATAAATGTATCTACGTTAAGGGTTTAGAAAAAGTGTTGTGGTTAAAGCATATTTTAAGAAATAGTAATTGTAATATATTCAATTTAGAAGATAAAGGATGTTCAAGTTTGATAAGCTTATACGATCAATATAAATATTCTCAAGATTTATATAACTGTATTTATCATGACTCTGTATGTGCTTTAAAAAATGTATTGTGTTTAAATAAGTGGTGCGTTGACAATAAAATTCTAAAATAAATATTTTATTGTTTTTATTTCTGTAGTTAGGTGAAATGCATCTTAGTTTTCTTTCCCCTCCTCCTACTTCTGTCCAGTCTTTATATGTTGCTGACAAAAGCTGGACCATACCATTATACGTTTGTACCTAATTGAATTAGAAAGTCAATAAAACATGTCTCAAAATGAATACAAACCTCGTTATGACATGTATAACACATTTAAAATGCGTGAATTTTCATTTAATTATTACTGGGGGACACTTAATAAAAAGAAAAGATTAGTGATGGAAATGGCTGACGCAGGATTCTTTTATTATGGAAATAGTATAAATGATATTGCAGCATGTTTCTCATGTGGTGGTGTTATTGAAGATTGGGAGATTTATGATGATCCTTGGACGCAACATGCCATACATTTTCCTAAATGTTTTTATTTAAACGCTGTGAAGGGCACAAACTATATTACAAAAAAGTGTTTGGAATACTTACCCTATTAAAGTGTATATGTATAGGATGTCACATTGCACTTAAAAAGCGAGTCTGGTGAGCATCTTCGCACATTCGTTAATGTTAGCAACAAACAGGTTGATAATGAAAAATGGGAGACTACTAGACACACGCAGGTTTACAGGTGTAAATGTTATAGTAGTGTATGATTGGGGAGTTCTGGATCACGCGCTCGAGCAAAGCGAGAGCAAGTGATCCAGAACCCCCAATTATACACTACTGACGGTGGTACTCTACTGTCCCGTAGTGCCGTCCTGATAACTTCCCTGCAATCAACGTGAGCTTGGGGAGACTGTTGGAAATAGACAACAACACATTATCAGAGGGTGTAATCACTTCGGAACGGCGAAGTTTTTGATAAAGTAGAAACCAAGGTTGCGTGGGCCAAAACGGGCCCACTACAATATCCTCGCCCTGATCGGTTATTATTTTTCTTAATACTTTTAAAATAATCGAAAAAAGGAGGGAATGCGTAAAAAAAAAAAGATCTGTCCAATTCTAAGTAAAAGCATTCACAGCGAATGCTTGTGGGTCTCTGTTTCATGAGATATATTTTCACATTTATTATTTATTCTAGATGCGAAAAGTTTTTTTTTTTTTTTTTTTTTTTTTTTCTTTTGCATATATTTGTTAGCCCAAGAAAGCTGCAAGAAGTTCTAGATAATTTATGTTTGGTACACTCTGAACTACTCCACTGGCCACTAGCGGTCTCCTTACCGCATGCTGCCCTCCACCCTTTTTTGCTAGCATATGAAAATATTTCTAGCTAGTAGGTGTCTTATCTTATGGGATTGACAGCGTCATCAATCGATTTTAACCACCAGGAAAAATCGTTCTGCAAATACTATGGTAGTCACATGTGGCTATCGTAACTACTTGTTTGTCACAATGCAAGGTATTTGCATCTTTCCATTTGCTTGGTATAAAGCCAACCGTACTGAATCGCGGAGCATGATGAAGTGAGGTCTACCAAGCGTGCAAAATGTCATAGTTCACAGCGTTGCAGCAGCAGCAGATTTGAGTTGAAACGATTGTAATTCTTGTTTTATTAAATGTCTTTTTTCTTAAGTTAGGCTGACATGAAATCTTTTCGTATTTATCACGAAGCCAAGGTATTTTCAAATTTTACTCGGAACGATACAGCTCTTTTCAATTTTAATAATAAAAACCTAAAGACTCTTTGTTTGTAAAATGTTTTCTAGGCTAAATTGATAATCTTTACAAATAATACAAATGTCATCTAAATAAATAGATGACATATAGAAAATAATAATAATGATCTTAGCAAACAAATGACCGGTTTTTATAATTTTGTAATAACAAATGGAGCTGTATTTAGGCCAAACGGTAATACGTTAAATTGGTAAGTTTTACCGACGTACTGCGTAGGTACTTAAATCGTAGGTACTTTCGGCAAGTCGGATGTTTTGAGACAAGAAAATACGTATATTTCAAATCCAGGGTGACCATGAAACTGTTCTTCGAAACAAATTTTAATGTTGTTCTTCAATTTAAGATGTTCTGTTATTATGTGCTTGTTTAAGGACTTTAACTTTAGTGTAAATCTGTTTTTACCGTTGGGTTTTTTAACGAGGAAATAACTAGAGAAGCACTGTCCTTCACAATTTCACATGGTTTGCAATGTGAAATAGCTGTTTATAAGATCAGTGATGGCCATCCTGTATTGAAGGACTTTAGAAGAAGACTTTGTATGTGAACTAGGTTCGTGTGACTGATAAACCGGTTTAGTAAACGGTATCTTGTAACTTCTTATCCACCATAATATAACAGGATCTTTGGTTATCAAATGCCATTGGTTATAACAATAGGACAATCGTCTTGCTGAACGTACCGTCTCTAGCGCCACGGTGCGGGGCGCTGCTGCGAGCGCGGCTGCGGTGGGCCGGTGGTGGCGGTTGCTGCTGCCACGGGTGCGGCGCCGGCTCAGGCCTCCTTGCTGCCCCCTTGCGTCGGCCCATAGGAAACGGAGGCCTCTGGTTTAAAGGCTGAGCAGGGGCATGACTCGGTCTCTGTGCTAGCGCAGATCTTCTGACCGGTGTGTTTATTTTTATTTCAGCGCATGATTTTGATGCGGCGTTTGCCGCCCTGAGTGTAACTGCCAGCTGTTCGCCATATAAGAAATTATCGATTTCAGTGTTAAACATTTGATCTTTAATATCTTTTTGGATTGTCGAACATGTAAAACTACGTCTCGTCATGGATTCGCTGTGAATCGCACAACAGTCGACCGGCTTCGATCAGTAATTTTATTACTGTCTGGTTTTTATGTTCTGAAGAGAACAAAACATTGAGAGCTTCACATATGCACGATATGCTTGCTGCAACCTGCACCTGTTTGTTCTCCAATGCTTTAACATTTTTGAGAAGCATTTCCGATAAAGCAGCCTTTATTTCGGGGTTTAACTTCGGTGCGTCATTTTTTGGGTAAAGACGTTTTCCCACAGCTCCTAATATCCGATCAATTTTTTTTTTTTTTTTACTAATCTTTTATTTTCACCCAAGAGATTCAGAATCTCTTCATCCAGCTCAGGTTCAGGGTTATCGAGCGCTGCTTCAACGGGCAATGGCGACTGCACTGTCTGTACCGCATCTATAGCAGGGACCTGTGTGATTGCAATGGGCGTACCCGGTTGGGGCTCTTCTACGTCAATAATCGGGATTGACTTTATTTAAGGCTGAAGTTCCATTTCATCTGGAATTTAATAATTACTCGTACCAGGTGTAGGTAATTATCAAAAAAAAAATAGCGCGGCGATAGTCCTTAAAAAACTATCCACAACACCGAGTTTATCATCCCAATATTCAGATTATGAATTTAAATGACAGGTATGACGTGATCATTACACATGTAGGTATCTAGGTAGATAGGTATCTACCTAGTTATTAATAAATTTTAGGGCGGTGGTAGTCCTAAAAAACTACCCACAACACTATTTCCATACGTATTAAATTCCTACGTAACTATTTGTAAGTAGGTCATGAGTTCATGATCTAATAAAATTAAATAATGTGAAGGTAACATTCCTTTCAAATGTACACAATCACTAATAGGCACCTAAAAGGTACTTATATTTTTCCCAATGTATTGGGAATCCCAAATTGTGTGAAGGTAACATTCCTTTCAAATGTATACAATCACTAATAGGCACCTAAAGGGTACTTATACGTGGGACACTCAGAAAGTTTTGCGAAACTAAAAAAAATTGTTCTATACGTACATATATTTTTATTAAATCTTTTCAAAGTACTTTCCACCAGCCTCTATACAAAGATTCATGCGCCTAAACCAGTTTTCAAAACACTTTTTCCAGTCCGCCGCAGACACCTCGTTTACAGCCTGCTCGAACGCAGCCAGCGCATCTTCCGGCGACGAAAATTGTATCCCTTTGAGCTGATTTTTTATTTTTGGGAATAAAAAGAAGTCACACGGTGCTAGATCAGGGCTGTAAGGAGGGTGACCCAGGAGTTTGACTGGCGTGCTGTCCAGGAAGTCCCTCGTTTTGAGTGCGGTGTGCGCAGGTGCATTGTCGTGGTGGAGCAGTAGCCCGCGGAGCCCTGTGTTTGGTCGCTTGTTGCTTATAACAGAGAAAACTTCTGGCAAACATTTGGTAGTATACCATTCGGCATTAATGCTTCTTTGATCCCGTAAGGGAATTGATACCAAGTGGCCAGTCAAATTAAAAAAGCTAGCGATCAAAATCTTACCCCCGCTTCTAGATCGCTTCACTTTGGTAGGCGTTGGCTCATTTTGAAACACCCAAACAGTCGACTGGCGCTTGGTTTCTGGGTCGTATTGATAAATCCAGGACTCATCACCTGTAACGATGTCGTAAACACGCCGAGACGAGCCTGCTTCAAATTTGTTAAGCATATCACGGCACCATTCCACCCGGGCCTGCTTCTGAGCATCGGTGAGGTTGTGCGGCACCCAGCGTGATACTATCCTCCTCACGCGAAGATGGCTGTGTAGAATCTCGTGAACGCTTCCCGATCCAATCTTCAATATGTGTTGAATCTCCTGATATGTAATTCGCCTATTGTCTTGGATTAAATTTTTCACTGCTAGCACGTTTTCTTCGGTAACAGCCGTCAAAGGGCGACCGCTTCTTTCGTCATCCCCCAAAGTTGGTCGACCGCGCTTGAATTCGTTATACCAACGATACACGGTTGCCTTGGAAGGGCCTTCATCCATGAATGCCATTTGAAGTCTATCGTACGATTCATCCGGTTTCAGGCGACACTTGAAATCGTATAAAATCATAGCTCTAAAATGTTCCCGGCGCAGATCCATATTTCAGTGAGACACAATACTTTGAATTAACTCGCAAAAAATGTGGAGGGAAATTTTGAAATTGGAACTTACTTATTTTTACTTATAAATAATCATATTTTCGAAAAACATTATAACTGGCCAGTCTCCCATATATAAAAACTTTTTTTCGCAATACTTTCTGAGGGGCCTGGTATTTTTCCCAATGAATTGGGAATCCCAAATTGTGTGAAGGTAACATAAATAATGTGAAGGTAACATTCCTTTCAAATGTACACAATCACTAATAGGCACCTAAAAGGTACTTATATTTTTCCCAATGTATTGGGAATCCCAAATTGTGTGAAGGTAACATTCCTTTCAAATGTATACAATCACTAATAGGCACCTAAAGGGTACTTATATTTTTCCCAATGAATTGGGAATCCCAAATTGTGTGAAGGTAACATAAATAATGTGAAGGTAACATTCCTTTCAAATGTACACAATCACTAATAGGCACCTAAAGGGTACATATTTTTTTCCCAATGAATTGGGAATCCCAAATTGTGTGAAGGTAACACCCCCATAAGATGTCCACAACACTATTTGGAATATGATGGTATGTCAAATTATGATACGGATATAGTCCCAAAAACTATTCACAATATCTTTTCTTTATTGTAATCTCGTTAAGATAGCACTTCAGCTTACCTTCATGATCCGATAGCACTAGCGATATAATAACATTCACCAACGAGCTATTGTTTCCGGAAGAAATTCGAACACGCGTCCGTTGGTCGTGTTTCTTCATTTTGTTTTTGAGTTTCCACAGTTTCCTTCTTAAATAATCACTGTCGTCGTTATTGTGACTACGTTTCGGCAACTTTTTGCACTTTTTAACGACACAGATAAAATAATGTGGTGATCGGCGACACACTAAAACGCGAATGAGCAGAACGAATAGGAATACAAAATACCCACAAAAAAAAAAAAAAAACTTAGTGGATGAAAGGCGGCGGCTAGGCGTATTACTACAATGTAATCTAATCTCGAAGGACGAAGCAACGAAAGTGTAATTAAATAATAACAGTGATATGGATACAGACAATAATATCACATTTCGAAAAAACTACAAAACCTGCTCTCTGACTGACTTATCCGTTATGATAAATGATGACGAAAAAACAATATTTGACACCACGACGATGAGCCTCCCGGACAGTCTGCATGACAAGAATGACGATGACAACAGTAATTACTTATTCGAAAATATAAAATCACTAGAATCGCAACTATCTAGCGCCCCCCAGGAGATTGAAGACCTAAATAGTGAGAACTTAAGACTAAAAGCGGATCTACAAAATGCAATAATATCTATCGAATCATATAAAAGAATATGCGCAACCCCAGACCGAAAAAATAATACCCCACAATCAGCACACAAAAAAAATATAAAGCAACACAAAAATCACTGAATACCTCAAGTACTGACTCTGGGGTTCGTTACAGTTCCCATAATATAACAAAATGCGGGTCGCTTAATAAAGCTACACAAACGTCCGATCCGCCTGTTATCGATCCGGGCCAACGAAAACAACAGCCAACACCGGACCAGCATAATGTTGCTAACAAAAATTCACCAGGCGCTGCATTAGTTTTTAATCCACGAAATAGATTATGCATCATCAGTAGCAATTGCACAAAGGGAACTCTGACAGAAATTGAAGAAGTCTTCTCAAAAACATTTAATTACTGTCATTACATTCTACCGAACAATTCCACAAAAGATTTATTGAGTACTATTGATAGCAAACTAAAGGATTTTACAATGAACGACTACTGCTTAATATTTATTGGAAGAGATGATTTGAGTTATGGCAATTACATTAAAATATTGGACGACTTAAAAAATGCTTTGACGAATGCTACGCACACAAACAATATTATCTGTGCCCCGACTTACATAAAAGGTGCACTAATCTATAATTATAAAGTCGAACTGTTTAACAATCTTCTCTATTTGGATATAAACAACAACAAATATGCCTACTTTTTTGATAGCAATAGAACACTGACGCATGAGATGTTTTCTTATAATACAGGGAAAATCAACAAAGACGGATGGAAAAATATTTATGATCAGATCATGTCTAACATTAAGATAGACTACGACCTATTCCGTTCTTTAGAATATCCAACAAATATAAATAGTAGAACAAGTTCTCTTCCCACAAGTTCCGAAAGTGAAAATGACAGCCTACCACCGACATTAAATGATACTGAGTTTTTTCTATTATAATAAGATGACAATTTTCACCAGAACATAGCGGGACTTTTAAACAAAACAGACATATTACTGATCCATATCCAAGAATTGTTAAAAAAAATGTAGACATTGACATAATTTGCATCACGGAACATTTTGTTATTTCTGGACAAGAGGATCTGATTAAAATTCCTAATTTTAAACTCGCCGCAATATACTCAAGGAAGGAACAAAGACGAGGAGGCGCCTGTATATCAACAAGAAAATGCTACGAATTCAGGGTACTAACAGAGATAGCAAGATTATCCATTTCCGGGGTAATAGAGTGTTGCGCAATTGAATTGGTAAAGCAGAATTTGGTAATTATATGTTTGTATAGAGTGCCAAAGATGTCAAATTTCAATGTATTCTGTCAAAGATTGGAAACTGTGCTTAAAAAAATGTGTTCTAGAGGGTATAGGAGAGTGGTGTTATGCGGGGATTTCAACATAGATATTCTTAAACAAAATCGGTACACTTTGGACTTTGAACTGCTACTTCTCAATCACAATCTGAAGTTAGAAATAAGGCAACCGACTAGACCAAGAAGCAGATCTTGTCTGGATAATTTTGCGCATAACGCTCAGAAAAAATGTTATAGTGAGGTAATCGACCTTGCCCTATCAGACCATTCTGCACAATTATTGAAAATACATGTTAATAAAACATGTATAGTCAACTCGTGGCGCGTAAATAAAAGAGATTTGTCTAAAGTTAACATGATCAAGTTCAAAAAACACTTAAAAAAATTATCATTTTCGGAAGTACTTGAGACTGAGAATCCTAATGAGGCATACGACAATTTTATAGAGATATTTCGTCTTTTATACAACCTATGTTTTCCAATTAAATTAATTAACATAAAATCGGACAAGAAAATCAAGTGGATTTCTCGAGGGATTAGAATTTGTAGTCAGAAACAAAGACAATTATTATGGAAATATAGAAAATCACCTTCAATAGAAAACAAAAATAATTTCAAATTATATTCACAAAGATCCAAAAAAAATGTAAAACTCACACAAAAAGCACAAAATAACCACATTATAAAAAAAGCACCGAATAAGTCTAAAGCCTCTTGGCAAATAATAAATGGTAGTAACCAGACTAAAGATCTATCAGGCAAATCAAGATAGGCAACTCTATTATTAAGGATGCGAAGGAAATTGCAGATTCATTCAATAATTTTTTTGTCGATCAAGTCTAAAACTCTGCAAATAATAATAATAACGAGTTCATTAGGGTAAAGAACAATCCAAACTCAATATTTATGGCTCCGGTAATACCGGCTGATATAATAAGAATAATTAAACAATTGAAAAACAAAAAAAGTTGCGGATATGATGGAATAGCAATTTCTGTTGTGAAATTTGTTGCTGATGTTATAGCTCTTCCCTTGTGTCATATAATGAATCTCTGTATAAACGCAGGCATTTTTCCAAATAGCCTAAAAACAGTAATTATAAAACCATTACATAAAAAAGATAGCAAAGAAGACATGTCAAACTACAGACCAGTTGCCCTTGTCTCGGTATTCTCCAAGATTTTCGAAAAACTAATGTTTGAAACAATTTTTTCATTTTTAGATAAGTTTAACATTCTGAGCAATGAGCAAAAGGGATTCAGAAAGAATAAAAACATTAACATGGCGATATATGACTTAATACATAATATAATGACAAATCTTGACAAAAAAACACCAGTTTGCGCTATATTCACTGACATGACCAAAGCCTTTGACTACGTTAATCATAATATCCTGCTTCAAAAACTTGACAGCTACGGCATTAGAGGAAATGTGTTGAGCCTTATTAAATCGTATCTTAGTAATCGTAAACAACATACAGAAATCTCAAGAATATGTGCTAGACGTAAATTGGAATTTAAGTACCTATCCGATAGTAGAGAAGTCAAATTTGGAGTTCCACAGGGGAGTGTCATCGCAGCTCCATTATTTCTTATGTACATCAATGATCTTCCGAGAAATGTGCAACAGCCGATGGTGTTATTCGCTGATGATAGCACAGCTTTAGTAAAATGCGTGGAAAAAGCAAATTATGAAATAGACATTAAAATCAATTATTAATTGGCTAAACTCTAATAATCTAATTATTAACTTACAAAAGACAAAGATTATGCATTTCTATCAACGTTTGCACCCTGATTCTTTAAAAATTGAATACAATGGACAAAATATTGACAAGACTAATGTTGCTAAATTCTTAGGTATAGTTATTGATAGCCAATTATCTTGGAAACAGCAGGCAGAAGAAGTCTGCAAAAAGTTAAGTAGAGGAGCTTATATTCTCTATAATTTGACAAAAAAAGTTAATAATGACACCATCATCATAGCTTACCATGGTCTGGTTGCCTCTATATTAAGATACGGTGTAGTATTTTGGGGGAATTGCAGTGAAAGAGAAAGGGTATTCAGAGCCCAAAAATATTGTTTGAGATCAATGACCGGCATACATTCAACAGACAGCTGTATCCCTGTGTTTAAATCCCTAAAATTATTAACCTTTCCATCACTCTATATTTTAGAGGTAGCATTATTTGTTAAAAAGAACCTAAATCTTTTTAAAACAATGATAAATCATTCTTCAAGACCGGCATTACTGAGATCCCAATACAAAGGCCTACTTCATACAGGTAGTTTCAAAACAGCTTTATTAAGAAAGAATATTATGCATATGGGACCAGTTATTTACAATAAAATACCTAATGACATTAAAAATGATACATCTCATTTTTTCAAAAAGAAATTAACGAAACTTCTAGTTGAAAAATGCTATTACACTGTTAGCGAGTTTTTAAATGATAACACAATATGAAATTGTTCAATAATATTTCAATTTATTACGTTTGTTATATTCTAATTTTATATACTAAGACTATTATTTTTCCAGTGAATTTGACTTTTAAGATTAGAAACTGAGTACCTTGCAATTTTTGTTTAATTGAATTTGACTTTTAAGAATATTATTAAATTAGAAACTGATCACCTGACATTTTTGGATTAATATAGATTTGCAATGCTTATGATTATTACAGTGCTTAATGTTGCATGCCATACGGTAGAATGTACTGGATCCAATTGTTTATTCTTTTCACACCATCAAAACTATGTTTTGTTACCTACATTCTTTGCAAATAAATGATTTCTGATTCTGATTCTGATTCTGATTCTGATTCACCAAGTGTGCCCGCATCGTTTGTGTTTGTAGATAACTCATACTCGGGTCCGAGTTTCCTGATTATATCATTGATACACACACATATTTCCTCAGTCTTGAATATAGTCGCTAAGTAAATCAAGCGATTCCGACCAATAATTTTTAGAAATTGTTCAAAATTACTACTGTTTATACATTTCTCAAAAATCGACGCATACAAAGAATTGAAGTTACGAAGACTCCGTATTATAGCTACGTTTGGCACCCAATGCAATCTTCCTGGGTCGTCATGATCTATTAACAAACTACAAATTACTTCTTTTTTATTTTCAATAACACTCATCAGTGTTTTGTCGATTTTGATTTTATAATCAAAAATTCTTTGAACATTTTCTTTTTGAGAGAAAGATAATATCACATCAAATACGAATTTAACCCAGAGAGTTAGATTTTCGCTTCCATTTGCATTTTTTAATAAATCACAAACATATTCCACTGCAAAGTATTCAGTGAATGTCATGTGTATAAAAATCGGGATTCCGTTTGCTACACTACATATCAGACCAGTTTTCTCTTCGCCCTTTTCTATACATTTTATCGTCTCCTTGATTTCTCGCAAGTCTTTCTCAATTAACAGTTCATCAATGTACAAATAAAAAATAGCATAAGCGGCCAATTTTTTATGCTTTGCTATACAATCTGCACGTTCTTTGTCGTAAACAATCATGATATCAGGATTATAAATGTCCATTCTGACTTTATCTTTAAACCGTATTTGTTTCAGTTTCGTTTCCAAGAAATTATCATAAATAGTGAATGGGTCAACTTCCTGATTCCAATTGTTACTATTTTTTCTAACGTCTTTTATACGGCTTATAAAAAAAAGTGCCATCAAATATAAATTTAAAGGATTTTTATGTGTACTAGCTTGGAGTCCAAATATTTCTTTTAGTTCCCGAAGTTTCTGTAGAAGGTTGTCGTAGAAAGTAACATCATAACTTGGATCGAATAAACAAGTATTGCCTAAACATTTAATCCTATTTAGCAAAAAGTAAGCGGCGTTGACGTACATTTCATGCGAAGCTTGCCACTCGTGGATTTCTGATTCAGAAATAAACTTCAGGAAGCCATGTACATTTTCCAGCTGCGTTGCATCAAATTCCTTCAGATTTAAATTTGACTCCCAAATTCTATTTAGATATTCTTCCTTTGTCTCATCAGAAAACTGTTCCATTCTATAAGGTGCACCGAAAGCTTGTTTTAAAATAGTTTCAATGTCAGTATACGGCCTGCTTGTGACCCATATTTTATGGTTTTTAGTATGGTTATTGATTACTTCTATACATTTAATGGCCTCATTTATGTAATGCGGACTGATTTCGTCGAAACCATCAAATAGGAATACCATCTTGCCAGCATTAAAAAAGTGTAGAAACAACTTTAACTCGAATTCACTCGACTGATCGCCTGTACAATCTTTGAGATACACACAACCATTTTGTTCATCCAACGAAATTGTCACATCATATTCATTGCCAAATTTCATGCGTAGTATAACTTGACACATAAACTTTAAAGTCTCTAATAAGTCAACGGCTGTTTCATCTTCCTTCCACTTGCTAAGTTCTCTCGAGTATTCTAACAAGTTAACCCTTACAATCCATAGTTCTGGGCGGTCTTTTTTGCTTATAAGCGATAAATGAGTAAGGAGAGTTGATTTGCCCATCCCGGGCTCTTCTGTTACAAGTACAACATCATCATCTATATCATAAAGAGTTTTTGGTGAGAGAGTAGGTCCATTGGCCTTATGCACCTTTCTGTCAATATACAAGTGCTTTTTTTCATCATAATCTCTTGAGACAATTAGTTTACCGATTTGAATGGTGTCCTTACTGATTATTTTGGTTAGAATATCTCCTTTCACATATGCTTTTGATTTATCATCGATTATCAAACCTAATCTTACTTCTACGCCTTGAAACATCACTCTAGTTGTCTCCAAGATGCTCTTCTGTGACTCTTCACTCATGTCAATCAGACTATTTTCATCATGTACAGGGCCGTCTGCTCTTGGGAAATAATTCTGTAACGTTTCAACTAACAAGGAATTGGTAATAATAATAGATTTTTTGTTAAGAATAATTTTCGCGTGGCTTTCTAATATTTTGATTTCGTTTCTGGTATGTTCTATTTTATCGCATACAAAAACAATAACTTTTTCTTCATTCATATTCTTCAACTCGGTCCCTAATACGTTACGATCTTTCGTTGGTAGATTTACAATATATTCTAGATCTAACACAACGTGGTCCTTATTTTTGAAATGCTGCAACACTTTAACAACAGTCAGTTTGCTATTCTCTGTAACGATGACAGTACTCGAATGATCCTGCAAGTTC
Source organism: Orthosia gothica (assembly GCA_949775005.1). Taxonomy (NCBI): domain Eukaryota; kingdom Metazoa; phylum Arthropoda; class Insecta; order Lepidoptera; family Noctuidae; genus Orthosia; species Orthosia gothica. The sequence goes on along the minus strand of OX459061.1, from coordinate 3,504,526 downwards.
CACGAGGTCACCACGTCTTCAGTAAATGTGTAATCAATCTAATGTTTAATTTTGCTCATACATGTTATAGTTATTGAGCTTAACAATGGTTCTTTTATAATATAATTTATTGCGTTCTCAAATATATCGCTGTCTTTTGTAAGATACGGTGCCTGTACTGTCTGCATCCACCATTTCTGTATTTTATCGTGATACTTAAGAAACATTGCATCAGATTTGGCTTGGAAGTAGTTTGGGTGTTCAAGCTGGTACTCTTCTATTTTGTCTTTTAATATTCCCTCTATGCGGTTCTCGTCGGCTTGTTTGCTATAGAATAGCAGTTTGGTCAAGAAATCTCTAGCTTAAGTCTCTTCATAATCGCTGCAGTCGAAAAAAAGTTTTGGAAACTTGTTTACACTGAAACAATATCGAATTTCATGCAAATTGTCAATTTCTTCAGTTAAATTTCTATATAGCATTTGAGCATGATCTCCAAGTAATTCCCAGTTATCTGTAATCTTCATCAGTTTGGTGTTATCGTCAAGCACAAATAAATTTCCAATGGCTCCAGCTATACCTCTATTTAGCTGCAAGAATCCACTGTCTAAAGAGTTATCTATAGTGACTATTTTACTTGCATTAGACTTGGACATCAAGTCTTTTACTATTGACGTTAAATATTTTAGTCTTCGCGCTTTCTTTGTATCACTGCCACTTAACATCAGGTCTTTGTTACCAAACGCAACTGGGACTTTCAGACCCTTTAACAATATTTCTCTTGCAGCCAGATCAAAAGCTTCATTGACAGTTGATCGAGAAACGTCCACTTGATGATATTGTGAATGGAAGTCTTTAAAATATGTTTTTACAAATTCTAGCTGGCCATTGTTATATGTTAGAACGGTCCCTATCAGTTTGCTTAATTTTGTAACGTCAGTGGGCTCAGCTAAGAATTCAGACAGTAGATTCTTTACGTCAGAGGTTTCTATCTTTCGTCTTTCAAGAACCTCCTTGTAAAGCATATCTTTGAATAGTATCAGGTATCGATCTTTTGTATCGAAGAAGTCTTGTCGAAAGGTAGCGATTCGGTGTCCATCTTTTTCAATTGCTGAAATGTCGACAACTTTTAGCGCCAGAACGACATGATAGGTTAGTATCAGCTCATCAGATAGCATCATTTGAAAATTTCTTTCACCACTTATAAAAGTTGCTAGCTGTCTGGCTAGTGAGATAGTTTGGTCTTCCATAAATATTTCACACAAGAACTTTATATTCTCATTACGTTTATAGGGTTGCTTGGCTGTGCCTTCGGTACCAATAAGCTCGTTCAGTTTTAAGGCAAAATCACTTTCAACCGGATCATTACCAAATGTATCTTTGCCGGACGTGTATACAACGAAGAAACTTTCTGTTTCTTGAAATTTACCTCGAAAGAGGTCGTCTTTATAATCCGATTCAAATCTCTCTCTAATTTTCAAATAACTGCGAAAATACTTCATCATATTGATATGGAGAGTCTGTTCGCTGTCATCTTTATGTTTGGCCTGTATGGACACAATCAGAGGTTTCGGCAATCCCTTCACTTTGACCTTGAAGCAAATATCATCAAATGCTCCTATCTCAGCGATATTGGAAGCTAGCTGAAACTCTTCGATACTGTCGTCATGCTTCGCTCTGTAGAATATCAAGCTGAGCAGCTTAGTCTCGTACAGCTGCCCGCGAATCCCCGACGTTCCTTCACTTTTTTTGTACAATGCAGCACTCATATTGACTAAGTATAAATTACTTTACTTAACACTGTCTTCTAGGTTAGATATCAACACAGAGGTAGGCGGCACTCGCAGACACGGGAACACTCGGCTGCTTCAAACTTCTTAATGTCCGGCTGACGACCTGAACCTGCAAACAATCAGACATCTTCATATTACTATGTGACTATAAACCAAACTCTCCTCGATCTGCTATCAACGATTCCTAAGTTACTGTGGTCTAGTCTCAGAAAATAAGTTGTTTTGTTCGGGGGTTGGATTTTGTGTCAGTAGTTCGGTTTATGATGTAAAATCACATAAATTAAAAAAATAGTATCATAGCTGGATAGTTTCTGCTTATGTATTCGCCTTACGTCATACGAACATCTTATACCTTAAATTGATCGTGGTATTTATATCTGTTTTTACCGTTATTTTTCTTGACGTGTTTAGATATTTAAACGTTATTTAAAATATTTTATTTTATCTCTGTTTTATGGCTAATAGAAATTAACATGTGCTTCCATGTTAATTTATATTAGCTAAAAACAGATATATCAGGAAGTGAGACTCAACTCACAACTGTGATCCCAGTGTTCTAACATGCGTCGCAACACAAATGAATACACTAACGGCAAAAAGGCAACGCAAACTAAAACCAGTATTAAAATTAACATTAACAAATTAGTACCTTGTGTTTGCCCTAAAGATGAAGCAATGCAGAGAACAATAAGTGATGCCCTACATTTTAAAGTTACAGAAGTCATAAAAAATAAATATGGCTATTCAAGTAAACAATAAGTCAAGCTTTCCAACTACGTTTTATGTTTACTTCCCTAACCGGACTACTGGTACTCGTATATTTTTTAGTATCAGCAGTTCGGTTTGACGTCATAACCGAACTAATGAGACAAAATAAGTCTCAGTAGTCCGGTCCCGAACAATACAACCGAACGACTGAGACTAGACTAGACTTTGATCTCATCGCCCGGAGCCAACCAGACCAACCTGGAAAAACTGCTTATAGTGGGCAAAATGTTTAGATCAGTGGGCTTAGTATGAGGTTTTACTCACGCCCATTCGCGTTAACGTAAACGTCAATTTGTATTGAAACTGGATAAGCGTCGTCTGGTGACAGTGAGGAGAAACCTCTTTTTTGTATACAAATAAGAGATCGTTTACGTATCACGATGCATGAGGCGTTAAAAATTCGGAATGAGCACACAGAGACATCCTTCATGGCGAGCTACAGACATTCATCATGGAACCTGTAAATAAAACCATAATCTTAGGTTTCTACAAAGATGCCTGTCTTAAAGCCTGATGACGATATTCTTATAATTTGGACAAGCACACAGCCTTAGATAAATTATAATAATAAGGTAATGTTGCTAAGAAAACCATCATATGATGATCACTCCTAAATTACCGAATGTAACTGCGATCACTCGGAGGTATTACTTGAATTTCAGAATAAAATTATGCAGACGATCACATCTACTCTTGAAACTCAAAATCAAAACATAATTACCACTTTTGAAGTATTGCGTCAGGATGTAATTGGGTTCAGACATGATTTGGAGACGGTAAATAGCAAAATTGTTATGTTATCTGAAGAACAAGCATGCATTAAAAATGATGTGAGCGATTTAAAGTCAACAAATACTGCCAACAACAGCAAAATACAGATTATATCACATGATCTTGCAGCGCTTCAGGCGACTGTTGCAGGCTTATCAGATCAGCTGCGTGTCAAAGAACAGCAAGGAAGAATCAATAACCTTGAAATAGCTGGAATTCCTGTCACAAAGGGTGAAAATTTAGTCTGTATCGTACACAACATAGCTAAAAAGATTAATTTCCCCATTACAATGACGGACATCGATTATATCCACCGAGTTCGACGCTTTAAAGCAAATATCTCTGGTGTTGATTCAGCTTCCAATGTTACACCCATCCCGAATATCATCGTCAAGTTCACTCAAAGGAAACGCAAAAGTGATATGTTGGCTGCTGTCCGCGCGCGACGAGGTATGACAACAGCTGATGCTGGATTGGACGGTCCGGCGAAACCCATTTTCATAAATGATCATGTAACACCACAGAATAAACAGTTATATAAGCAAGCTCGTCTTCTTGCAAAAGAAAATGACTATAAGTATGTATGGTTGTCAGAGTGTAAAATCTTACTACGTAAAAACGATACGTCCAAAATCATGTATGTGGCTAGTGATACTGATTTAGCTAAAATAAAATGACTACCCACTCATACTCATTATATCTGTATGTTTATTTTATTACTTACTATGTACTTGTACTTATTACTGGTAGTACTTTACTGTAAAATGCTTTGTTGTTTTGATATTAGGAAGGAATGTAAATTCATTATTGTAACTCATTACCGTTCGTCATTAACATTTAATAACCATAAATGTAATGTTAGTGGAACTTGTTTACTCATAGCGGTCATAAATATCAAAATTCGATAACAATAACTTGTCCATTTACTACCAAAACGTGAGGGGATTACGCACTAAATCACACGTATTTCTTTCCGAAGTCTTGCGGAACAATTTTGACGTCATAAGTATCACAGAGACCTGGCTTAATGATAACTTTAACAGTAGCGAATATGTTGACAGCCGATATGAATTATACCGCTGTGACCGTAATCAACAAGCGACTGGAAGCGATCGCGGCGGAGGTGTTATGATTGCCGTGCGTCGCGAGCTCTGTCCCTGGCAGCGCAGCGACATGCGTGCGTCACCGCTGTCGGACGAGGTATGGGTTTCTCAGTTCTCTGCCTCTGCGCCAACTCTGCGCACACGTTCGTCGGCGGGCCAAAACAATAACGGTTCTTCTAACTACTTACATATTATAGCTACCTATATACCGCACGGTAAAAATCATGAATCATTGCTAGCATCGTTTTACGACAGAGTGGGTGAATTTATTTTACGTAACCATAATGATAAATTTCTTATACTAGGTGACTTTAATGTATCCCACGGTAGTTGGTCTTGCAATTATGACTCAAATTCTATGGATATATACACTAATAATGACAAACTAGCTAGCCTCACCGCCGATTTCATGAATTTCTCATCTTTATTACAATACAATAATCAATTTAACCATAATAATAGAATATTAGATTTAATTTTTAGTAATGAATTGTGCCTTATCTCACTGTGTAAACATCCAATTGTACCACAAGATCTGCATCACAACCCATTAGAAATTGACTTAAAATTAAACTTTTGTCCCGCACTCAGGCTCCCGTCTACAATGAAAAGGCAATATTATAAAGCAAACTATGACTCAATTAAAACTGCCCTTGCTGCCGTAGATTGGGAGAAAAATTTGTCTAGTATGACCCATGTAGACTCACTGATTGATTACTTCTATAGTATCCTCCAAGACATTTTGGACGAATTTGTGCCAACCTGCAATTTAAATTCTACGCAAAAATATCCACCTTGGTACACAAAACCACTCATTAAGTTATCTAACGAAAAATGCAAGTTTCACCAGAAATGGAAAAAATATGGTAACCTTCACGACTACCACACGTTCTCGTTATTACGGAGTAGATTTAAAAAAATGTCTAAAGATTGTTATCAAAATTTTATTGAGTTCTCTGAAAATAATATAAAAAAAGATTCAAATTCTTTTTGGTCATTTGTCAAATCAAAAAATGCTTCTAGTACCATCCCTGAAAGGATGTTGTATAACGGTAAAATACTCTCTACTGGCGAGGATATTTGTGATGCTTTTAATCAGTACTTCAACTCAGTTTTTGTTTCGTCTACATCTCAAACCTACCCTTACAGCTGCAATACATATTCTACTGTAGATATAGGCACAATCAACATTACTTCTGAACAAGTATAAAACGAATTAAAAAAGGTTAATATTAAAAAAGGTGCTGGATCCGATGACCTTCATCCAGTTTTCATATCCAGGTGTGCTGAGGTACTTGCTCGACCAATAACCTTAATATTTCGCACGTCTCTTGAAACTGGAGTGTTCCCTAGTAGATGGAAAAAATCAATTATAACCCCTATACCCAAAAACAATAGAAAAGATATTGTAACTGAATACAGACCGATCTCTAAATTGTGTGTTCTAGGAAAAATATTAGAAAAATAGTAACATCTCAAATCTCATTCGCTTTTCGTAATCACATTTCTCAGCAACAGCATGGTTTCTTCAAACATCGCAGCGTAGATAGTAACATGTTAAATTTCTCGGAATTTCTAGTAAACGCTATGGACAAAAATTTACAGGTAGATGTCGTGTACACCGACTTTTCGAAGGCATTCGACAAAATTAACCATGATATGCTTATTGAAAAACTAGGGAAGACCGGTGTGCATGGCAACTTACTGCGATGGATCGAATCCTATATAAAAAATAGAAGTCAGGCAGTCTGTGTTAAAGGTTACTCATCTAAATTCCTCCCTGTTCCCTCCGGAGTTCCCCAAGGTTCCCATATGGGACCCTTGCTCTTTTGCCTCTACATTAATGACATAGGAACCATATTTGACCACAGTAATCACTTACTTTACGCTGATGATACAAAAATATTCCGAGTGGTTGAATCCGTTAGTGATTGCACTAAATTACAAAGTGACTTAATAAACTTGCATTATTACTGTACAACAAATCAACTCTATCTCAACATAGATAAATGTTTCATCATGTCATATACGCGGAAAACTCAACCATTAAATTTCAACTACGCCATAAATAGCGTAATCCTTAAAAGAGTTTCCACCATTAGAGACCTAGGTCTCATTATGGACTCCAAATTAACATTTACCCATCATATAGACCACATAGTCAGCTCCGCATTTCGCAGCCTAGGATTTATTTTGCGAATTAGTAAACCTTTTAAAAATGTTATAACTCTAAAAATTCTTTATTTTTCATTCGTCCGCTCTGTTCTAGACTTTTGTAGCACTGTATGGAGCCCATGTTTTAACATACATATAAATAGGATAGAAAAGATACAAAAAAAGTTTTTAAAATCACTTAACTATCGCAATAATATTTACGACGCTTCATATGAAGATGCATTGCGTAGGCATAAACTTACAAGTCTATGTAACAGACGTAATATGTTTGATGTTATTCAATTGTTCCAAATTTTAAACTCATTGACCGACTCGCCATCATAACTTGGTAAACTATCACTAAAAGCGCACGCTCGCCTACCAGTACGCCCCTCACGTACAACACCACTTTTTGTTCCTCCTCGACTAAATAAAACATACACTCGTAACTCATTTATATACCGTTCCACTAACAACTATAATAGAGAACTTACAGACAATAGATCTTTTTAACATTTCTCTTAATAGCCTTAAACAAAAACTTAAAAGTAGATATATTACCTAATTAAAACTTACCTTCTTTTTTTTTTTACTTTGTCTACCTTCACTTCACTGTGTAAACCGATAATGATGTTTCATTGAACTTATGTTCTCATACAAAAATTAATATGTATTTCTTGCACGTCTCTCTTGTTAAGGGTTTATTGTAACTTATTTTTACCATTATTTTACATTGTCGGCACTAAAGGTCTTTTGTAAGTAACCAGTTTTCTGAATTATTGTATTGATTGTTTAAGACTGTTTGATGCCAAAATAAAATAAAATAAAAAAATAAAATAAATTCGATAAAGCAATATGTTTCTATAAAGTAAATATCAAAAACTTATGAAAAGCCATCACGTTTAACTCAAAAAGAAGTCAATTGGCACTCTGTGCATTACCAAAAAAACCATTATTGCTTGGCAAAGGAGTTGTAATACTTTATAAACAACATAGTTGTCTTTAAAATATGCAATAAATACGATGAAAAAACATTGAGATAATATGTACTACGTATGTATTAAGTGCGAATTAATTTTCAAGTGCAATTACATTATTTTGCACGTAGACAATAATTAAGTCTTAAAGTACAAATTACAATATTTAGCATCTAGAAGTTAATTGCGTTTCAGTCATAATGGCCTATATTTATAATGCATTAAAACATTCGGTTAGTTTTAAGTAGGTTTAATAACCTTATTTTGATCATCGAAATATCCAGCTATCAAGTATTACCATACACTTTTTAACTAACACTAAACTTTCAGATATAATATGGTTTTAGCAATACAGTGTTTTATTTAAAGTCTTACAATATGGTTTTAGCAATACAGTTGGTTATGTCTTAAGAAGCATCACTTCTTGATCGATAACCCTACGGCCTATAAGGTCTACAGGTTTGTTTTAGTGTGCGTAGTACATTATTACCTCAATATGAAAAAATAAAATAATATTTCGAATTGTCAAACGCGCGCGTCAGCTACTGCGATTGATCGAAACCAAATTTTGCATCACTTGACAGGCGTTTAGTTGTGAATGTGATGCGTTGATAATAATTTAATCGGTTGGTGAAATCGACGAGTAATCCAGTTTTCTGGACCAATTTTGTTGGAAAGTAAATCCTTAATTTCACAACTATAAAATCAATCTATAGTTTTGAAACTAAATTATTGTGACTCTTTAATGACACAAAAGTTTGTATTGCACTAAAGTAGTTGCTGACACTAGTTCTGTTACTTAAGTGACTGTATTAATTCAGTTCGACAAACAGAAATAGTTCATTCAGTCTTGGTGAACAAAAAAAAGAATCCAGAAATTGATTCCTTAGGCCATATGGACAAAGGCCTAGTTTAATTAGGAGTCCAGAGTGTTTAAATATAAAAAATGTTTTATTGGCATAAGGACTACCAATGTAAAATCTTAATATTTTGCACAAGATCGAAATTGTGAAATTTCTAGACAAAACACAATAGTGTTATGAAAAATATTTCAAAAGCCGTAAATCGTAAAAGTATAAAATCTAACAACAACAGATAATACTGTTACCTTAATTGATTATTATAATTTGATAATTGGTTATTCAAATAACATCTAACAATGGCTGATATTTCTATTATTAGTTATTCAATACATGCTGTTTCAAACGAGGCATAGTTTTTCAATAATGGCTTCAGTAACAAAGTAAAAACCGGCCAAGTGCGAGTCGGACTCGCACACGAATGGTTCCGTACCATTTTCGTAAAAAACGGCAAAAAAATGACGTTTGTTGTATGGAAGCCCCCTTTAAATATTTATTTTATTTTCTTTTTAGTATTTGTTGTTGTAGCGGCAACAGATATACATCATCTGTGAAAATTTCAACTGTCTAGCTAGTACGGTTCATGAGATACAGCCTGGTGACAGACAGACAGACAGACAGACGGACCGCGGAGTCTCAGTAATAGGGTCCCGTTTTTACCCTTTGGGTACGGAACCCTAAAAACAGGCATTTTTGAACGAGTCAGTCATCAGTCAATACGAAAAACAGACTGAAATGATAATAAGCGAATGCAGACCACGTCAGACATTAACCTACGAACCTACATGGTTCTCAATACTCATATGATTTGACCATTTTATTAATTATTATGGACTTTAAAAGTGACTCTGTCCTCTGAGTTTGTTTCGGTGTTGCTTCTCAGAGTAGTCCGGCCTCATCTAGTTCAAATATTAAAATAAACTAAAAATATGGTCGTCTAAAAGCTTCGATCACTATTTATTTTTAACCAATTAACAAAAATAAGTATCATTTAGGGAGACTAAAAAAAACCTGTAGACCTTATAGGCCGTAGGGTTATCGATCAAGAAGTGATGCTTCTTAAGACATAACCAACTGTATTGCTAAAACCATATTGTAAGACTTTAAATAAAACACTGTATTGCTAAAACCATATTATATCTGCAAGTTTAGTGTTAGTTAAAAAGTGTATGGTAATACTTGATAGCTGGATATTTCGATGATCAAAATAAGGTTATTAAACCTACTTAAAACTAACCGAATGTTTTAATGCATTATAAATATAGGCCATTATGACTGAAACGCAATTAACTTCTAGATGCTAAATATTGTAAATTGTACTTTAAGACTTAATTATTGTCTACGTGCAAAATAATGTAATTGCACTTGAAAATTAATTAATATTATAAAAAGGAAGGGATGTGGTATAGGTACACTTAAAATATACGTAGCATAGTACTTGTATGTTTATGTCTATTCATTGTTAGATTGCACCAGCGGTGTAAAGACGTACCATTCAGTGCAGTCTACTTACTGATAAATCTGGTTATTTTATTATGAAACCCAAACCCTAACTAGTGTTTATAGTGAACACCACATATCAGGGCGATAACAGGACTCACGGTGACTTTCAGTCCAGAGAAGAGCCGAAGACAGAGTGACTTGGAAAGAGCTCGTCAGTGACTCCGTCAATGGAAACAACGAATAGCAAAACCCTAGAAAATTCTAACATTAAAACTGTTATGTAAATATTATTGTAAAAGCCAGAGCTACTGTAAATCCTAGGATTAACCATTAACCAATAAGCCAATGTACCAATAAGCACTCGTAAATCTTAGGTTTTACCGTAGTTCGGGCTTTTACAGTAACATATCATTGCCTGACCGTACATTTTCTGCAAAATAGTAGGTACCAATCTACCACTCGATAACCGGACCAGTACTATACACACGCCTGTATTCCCCGGAGGGGAAAGCAGAGGTTCACTTATAGTACACCCACATTTCACCAGTTATTTTTAAGTCGCAACAGGGGCCGACCCTGTTGCCATCAACCGGCCACAAGACCTGACTCCGAGCTGCTACTGAGAAAATCCAGATAGGAAAACCTAACAAGTAGCCCGACTCTGGAATCAAACCCAAGACCAACAGTAGCACTAGACCAATGAGGCACCGCCTTAGGAACGCTACTGAGCAGTGTCATCGTACTAAAACGTAATATTCCTGGTTTCATTCAAAGATATTCGGAACTGCGCAATGGCCTTCATGCGGCGGTGCATATGCGAGAATTAACATCCAAATTGTGTGGTGCCCACTGATACATAGGCAGGTAGCATTATGATCTGGAGCTGCATGGCTACCGATAGTGTCGGCAGAATCTTCGTCTGCGAAGGCCGTAATACGTATGCATAATACAAAGTACACATGCACCAAAATGTGCCAGAAACTGAGCTATTGGTACGCGTACTCACTTACTCGACCAAATTAACTTCGATGGCGTCATATTCTAACAGGATAATGTGTCCTGACATGAATCAGCGAACAAAATGCGTTGGTCTGAAGACAACAATATTAACTTGATACATTATAATTAAACGAATGCGTCATAGTTCACAAACCGGGCAAGACATCTATTTACGTCGAAAATATTACTAAATAATTACTTGTTATTTAACTTAAGTAAATGTGAGTAATAAATCTTAACTAAGGCGATGCAGGGTATGTACTAGTGCCGGCGGAAAACAATTTGAACATTTGCTTTAGTCCTACTATAGTTATCCTGCTATATAAGTTGGATGGATGTTTGTTACGAAATTTTTCACAGAGATAGATTATCGTCTGGAATAGCACATTGGATGCTTTTTGTTCCATTAGCATATTCCCGTGGAATAATGCCCGATATCCTCGCGGGTTAAGCCGCTGGCAAAAGAAAGTAATTTAAAAAAACTTAAAGATCCCTTAGGGCTGATTTTCAATGGTCAGATAACTTTTAACTGAGGAATAGAAGAGGCCGTTTGACAGATTTTTTATAAAATATATAAACTTAACCGCCATAGTTATTCTCCAGGTAAAACTTATCGGCTTATTGAAAGACCTTTAATGAATTTTCTTACTGATGGTTTATTCATTTTTGTATTAAAACTTCATGTTACATACAGGTACATAGGCGGTTTTAATGTTTGTGGCATTCTTTACAAGTCAACTAAGGGTAGTGGAGAGATAACGGTGAGGGCTGGTGATAAGAGTGGAGTGGTTTACGCCATAAACAATATACTATTATAAATATGGATTGGTACATAAATAGCTCAACAGGTCAGAGATATTACTAGTGCTCTGATTTGCGTAACAAGGCCAAGTAACAAGGAAAATCGTGATGTTTTCCGGGAACTCCAAAACAGTTCAATAATACAAATTTATACTATGTATTCATTTAACTGAAATTCCTCTAATTTAGTTTTTTTTTTTTTAATATGTCTATTACACTACGGGTTATGTAGAAAAAGGAAACCTACAAAGTCACAAATCATGCAATTGATAACATGTACTCGTAGCCATCCTTGGAGAATATTCTAAACTGAATCAAAATTGCTGAATGTAGTAAAAGCCTTGAGTTGGGTATGAATTGAAAATAATGACTGTCGTTTGGATTATTCAGTTGAGGATAAATATTGAAAAGGAGGAAATAAAAAAAATATTTTGCAAAAATAAGGTAAGGTAAGCACTGGTTAAGTCAAAGCTCCAGAGCCTTGAACACCGTCGCCGAGTTGCCAGCTTGTCGGTTTTTTATCGGTTACATTTCGGGTAGTGTGCGATGGAATTGCATGATCTAATTCCGCCCAGCCCGTTTCATCATCGGACTACCAGACGTACGGCGAAGCGCCATCGGTATATGGTAGACATTCCACCCATACGCACTAAACGTTTTGAGAATACTTCTATTATGCGTACAGATAAGGAGTGGAATTCCCTGCCGGAGTCTGTGTTTCCCGATAGCTACAATCTAGGGATCTTTAAGTCAAGAGTGAATAGGTTACTTCTAGGCAAGCGTGCTCCACCGTCGACCACATCATCGCTTACCATCAGGTGAGATAGTGGTCAAGCGCGAGCCTATAACGAATAAAAAAAATAAAAATGGTCATTCTTTAACTTTGCCGTAAATCATTTCTTTCCTGAATTTGGTCCTTATTAGCGACACTATTGGGTGGTACATCAAAATCGGCCCAATTACTCCTGTGAGTGTTTTCGCTATTCCTCATAAATTCTGATTTGGCCATACACGCCCACTTAAAAAAATCACTCTGTATATTTAACTAAGCAATACTAAGTTGTTCCTTAAAGGGTTAATCTTACTTAATATTATAAATGCGAAAGTTTAGATGGATGTTTTTTTATTAAACAGGAAATATAGACATTAATTGCTGCGAAAAAAGCCTAGTTAGGCTAGTTATGTACCCACTTTCACCGGAAATATATTCATTATGGTAGTAATAATGCTGCCTGAAAAGACCATATATATCCCATAGGAGCAAAAAAATGCGCTATCAAAGGGCCCAAAAATCTGATTTTTGCTTAAGGACGCTGTTACATTTTCGACGAACTCAAATTTAGGTATCTAGTCGCACACAGCAACATTACGCGTACGCACACATTGAAACTACTGAGCGCTCGATTTTATACATCACACAAATAATCTTGGTCCTTGATATTATTTTTTAATTTTATTGAAGTTGATTCAGGAAGGTTAGTTAGTTGGCACTTTGAAAATGCATTTGATAACTGTTACAAACCGTCGTCGTAAAAAGTAGGTTAATATTTTCAACCGACTTCAAAAAAAGGAGATGCTCTATCTATTCGGCCAAACTACTTATCCGATACTTATCGGGTTTTCATCGATAAATGTATGTGGTGGTATTTTCAGGGAAGGTTTTATTGTATAACATATTAGGATCTGATAAAGATCTTCGGAGATAGACAAAGGAACTCTTCAATAACAAACAGCAAATGACCTGCGATTACTGTGATCGTATGTTTATGTTTTGTTTTAACCATACCATAATATATCATCACGCTTGTACGGTTTTAGGGGGTAAGCAGATGTATTTAGTATACCCAATATGGGGTACCTACAAAAATTTTAAAGAGAAAAATAAAAGCTTTCCTGTGACGAAAAACAATAGGTACCGACACCGACTTCCGAAAATAATTTAATTTTTCCCTTTGTTGTAGTAAGTAGGTATTTAAAAAAAAAACGCTACGTGAAATAAGTAGATACCTAAAACGAATTAATTTCCGGTCACAAGGATTAAAAAATGACTTGAACATTTTTCATTAATAGTATATTTTTCACTATTCATTAATAGTGACTGATGATGTGATAGTAATATTTATTACAGAGAGGAGGCCTGCGTCTCAGCAGTGGGAACATTTTCCCACTGCTGAGGCACAGGCCTCCTCTCTGTGAGAGGGAATGGGCTGTAACCAACAACGCGGGCCCAGTGCGGGTTGGTGGATGCACATATCTTGGTTGTTGGTTCTAGGACATGCCGGTTTCCTCACGATGTTTTCCTTCACCGTTTTGAGAGCAGTGGTGAAGAAATAATTTGTTCAAAGTAAAGCGCCTGCCTGGGCTCGAACCCACGACCTACAACTTGTAAGTCAAGCTAATGACATACTACCTAAAAACCATGAAAATGACACCCATGACGAAAAGATGTCAAATTTTAGTCGGCGCCATCTTGTATTTTGGTTTTGACCCCATATTCGATATAAGCGACCCCAAAAATCATGACAATGACACCCATGACGAAAAGATGTCAAATTTTAGTCGGCGCCATCTTGTATTTTGGTTTTGATCCCATATTCGATATAAGCGAACCCAAAAATCATGAAAATGACACCCATGTCGAAAAGCAGGCAAAATTTACGTCGGCGCCATCTTGTATTTTGGTTTTGACTCCATATTCGTTATAAGCGAACCCAAAAACCATGACAATGTCACCGATGACGAAAAGATGTCAAATTTTAGTCGGCGCCATCTTGTATTTTGGTATTGACCCCGTAATCGATAAAAGTGCCCCAATAACCATGAAAATGACACCCATGTCGAAAAGCGGCCATTTTTTCGTCGGCGCCATTTTGTATTTTGGTTTTGATCCCATATTCGATATAAGCGAACCCAAAAACCATGAAAATGACACCCATGTCGAAAAGCAGGCAAAATTTACGTCGGCGCCATCTTGTATTTTGGTTTTGACTCCATAATCGATATAAGCGAACCCAAAAACCATGACAATGTCACCGATGACGAAAAGATGTCAAATTTTAGTCGGCGCCATCTTGTATTTTGGTTTTGACCCCGTAATCGATAAAAGCGACCCCAATAACCATGAAAATGACACCCATGTCGAAAAGCGGCCATTTTTTCGTCGGCGCCATTTCGTATTTTGGTTTTGGTCCCGTATTTGTCATACATACATACATACAAACCGGTTAAAATCATAAATCTCCTACCACCCATCCACTTCTAAACTTCCCCGTCGGCAGCTTAACCTTACCCATCCAAATCCTAACCTTACTCAGAGCTGTTTAAACCCACCCATCCATTTCTCAACCTTGTCAACAACTGCTTAACACCAACTATTCAAATCCCGATCTTACCCAAAAAAATTTCTAAATCACATTCTCATAATAATAGGAAACTCAAAAATACGGCATACGTCCGATAAAATATCAACTCCTTTCGATCACGACGAGGACGGTACTCACACGCATGCACACTACAATCTTTCTATTACTTTTATCGTATTTATTTCCTGCGAGAAAGCGATACGCCCGTCCTTCCACGAGCGCTTCTGAGCGCGGAATGATGAGCGGCGGGTACAAAATGTATGAAGACGTCGGCAAGAGATTTTATTTTAGCTAATAATTAAAAAATATAATTATTTGGGTGAAAAATAATTAGCTACACCTGTACAGGACTATATATACCGCAATTTTTTATAATTTTGAAGATAAAATATGCTGTAAATTTGCCTAAACTGGAACCTATTGGGACCCTACTTTTTTTAATTTTTTGCGATTATTGTGATCTGAATATATTATCTTTAAATTAAGACCATTATATCTTCACATCGGTGATTGCTTATACATTAAAATGGTACCTCAAAAGTACTGTTATTTGTAGAAAAATGTAATAGCGTCCTTAATCTTTAGATTTAACTGCAATTTGCGCTGAGGACATCTTTATTTCTTGTCCAACTGTGCATAAGATTGACCTCTAATTGCAGGTATTTTACTGGACTATTACTCAATCACGCCAGAACGGCTGAACGGATCAGGTTGTTTGGTATGGAGATAGATTATAGTATACTTTGTATCACGATAAACTCGGTATAATATTCTCTTGAGATAGTAAAAACTTCTCATGCGGGTGAAGCCACGGGGAACGATAGTATTGTAATAAGTTTTAAAACAAAACAAAAAATATCTTAAAACACGAAAAAGTCAATAAAATTAATGCTCAATGCCTTTGGCCAAGTCTGTAATACTAGCAAAGACAAAACATAAAATAACATTAGTCCTGTATTTCCCTCAGGGTTACACAGAGTAGCTCCTATGGTACATCCACATTTCAAGTCTCATGTACCTAATAGGTGCAAGCCTACTGACATCAATCGGATTTAAAGCAGACGCCGGATACTATTGACAAATTCCAGACGGAAAAACCCAATAACTCTGCCCGTACCAGGAATAGAACCTATCATGCTCAGCAGTAGAGCTTGTTACCACTACACCAACGAGCCAGTCAAAAGAGGAGAAACAAATAATTATTTAAACAAAGGAGTAGCTTCTACACTTACTTGATAACTTCTAGCTTTCTGCGATGTCGTACAGGACAAGTTGTGTAGAGGACACTCGCAGCTGTATTCCCACCGTATAATGAATACGTTATGTTCCCATAATTTAATATTCAGTGTTATTTTCCTCTTTCTGATAACACAATTGAGTCGGTTTAGTCCAATCTCGGCACCTTTCCATTTCGGAACTCCGTCAAAAATCACGTTAGGTTCACATAATAAATAGTAAAAAAACTGGCTAAGTGCGAATTGACTCGCGCACGAAGGGTTCCGTACCATTATAAAAAAATCGACACAAAAACCACAAAAGAGCCCCACTTAAATATTTATTTTATTCTTTTTTTTTGCATTTGTTGTTATAGCGGTCACAGATTTACATCATCAGTGACAATTTTAACTGTCTAGGTATCACGGTTCATGAGCTACTGCCTGGTAACAAACAGACGGACAGTAGAGTCTTAGTAAAAGGGTCCCGTTTTTACCCTTTTTACCCTTAAATAGTTATTATGTAGTGACTAAATAAATAATATGATTATTTATTAAATTAAAACAAATGTTTTTTCTAAAGATGCTGTTTATATTTTAATTAAGTTTAATTTTAAATAATAGTGGACAGGGTAAAATATATTTTAATGGTACTTTCACTTTCACAAGAATACCCCTTGAGTCACTATCACTTTAATTAGTTTATATTGTCTCTGCCTTCGCAGTAAGTTGGCGAGACATAAAGTATAATACAAAAATCAACGGTTCCTACGAATAAACGTTTTAAAATCACCGAAAGTCCCATAAAAACATCTTTCTAGCACTAGCATTTTAATATTAAACTTAATATTTTAAACAGTTATATTTGTAAAAAGTATAATATAATTATAAGTAAAAGTATATTATTAAATAATGCCGAAACGGAAATAGGCCGCGGTGGGACTTAACCGTCGAGTCACAGAAATACATTTGGAAAATTTACAGAATGTACAACTCTAGGTGTCACTGTAATAAGAATGTAATATGCGATTCAAGTGAGAATAGGAACGTCAATGACAAAAGTCAAACTGTCACTTATTAAACTGAAAATTACGGTTTGCTTAGAAAGCTAATTCAAGTATATTTAAAACTCCTTAATTTGATAATCAATACATATAATAAATCTGTAGAAAAGTCGTATTTGTACATCGAAAATATATAAAAAAATAGCCAGGGTGTTAAAGGATAACCTACGGAACCCACTTCCAACAGTTTAGAATTGTTTGTCTGTTTATCTGTTTGTCTGTTTATTTGTGCACGCATCACGTAAAATGTACGAAACCAATGTAGATAACATTTATACATAAAAAATATGCGTAACTCATGCGTAACTTGAAGTATTTCTTAGTTTTTGTTTCATCGAAATCGGTTCACGTTGGCACTTTACAACATGGCGTGTTTTGATTGATCAAAAGTTAGATGCATTTAAAATGTTCAAGAAGTAAAATATCACAAAACACGCCATGTCTAGCTCTGAACTCTGACACACGCAATTCAGATACTAGGACAGTTGAACTCCGTATTCGATAGATGGCGTTGTGCATTTGAAGTCATTTTCTGAATGGCGGTGATAATGTTCTCCGCGGCAGAATGACACTTGAAAAATAATTGTTAGGAAGGACGAGGTAGCAAGCCAATTAGGGTGGGCAGGTAGGCAGGGGGTGTCAACTCTATACTTCGAATCAACGACATACCTTCAAGGGCTATTTCAGGTGTGGTCATGAACCGTGATAGCTAGACAGTTGAATCTTTTACAGATGATGTTTCTGTTGCCGCTATTACAGGAAATATTAAAAACGGAATAAAATAAATATTTCAGTGTGGCTCCCATACAACAAACGTGTTATTTTTTTTGCCTTTTTGACGGTTCCGGTAAGTAGGTACTTACCTACCCGGTAAGGCGTAGGTTGGGTAAATAGGGAAGGTAGGTAGGGTATGTAAGGCGTAGGTTGGGCAAGTAGTGTAGGTAAGGCGTAGGTAGGCTAGGTAAGGCATTGGTTGGGTAGGTATGGCGTAGGTAGGGTAGGTAAGGCATTGGTTGGGTAATTAGGATAGATAGGTAGGGTGGGTAAGGCATAGGTACGGTAGGTAAGGCATAGGTTGGGTAAATAGGGTAGGTAGGTAGGGTAGGCAAGGCGTAGGTTGGGTAAGTAGGGTAGGTAGGTAGGGTAGGTAAGGCGTAGGGTGGGTAAGTAGGGTAGGTAGGTAGGGTAGGTAAGGCATAGGTTGGGTAAATAGGGTAGGTAGGTAGGGTAGGCAAGCGTAGGTTGGGTAAGTAGGGTAGGTAGGTAGGGTAGGCAAGGCGTAGGGTGGGTAAGTAGGGTAGGTAGGTAGGGTAGGTGAGGCGTAGGTAGGGTAGGAAAGGCTTAGGTAGGTAGGTAAGTAGGGTAGGTAAGGCGTAGGTAGGGTAAATAATGCGAAGGTAGGTAGGTAAGTAAGGTAGGTAAGGCGTAGGGTGGGTAAGTAGGGTAGGTAAGGCGTAAGTAGGGTAGGAAAGGCGTAGGTAGGGTAGGTGAGGCGTAGGTAGGGTAGGTGAGGCGTAGGTAGGGTAGGTAATGCGTAGGTAGGGTAGGTAAGGCGTAGGGTGGGTAAGTAGGGTACCTACCCTACTTACCCACCCTACGCCTTACCTACCCTACCTACCTGGTAGGGTAGGTAAGGCGTAGGTAAGGCGTAGGTAAGGCGTAGGTAGGGTAGGTAATGCGTAGGTAGGTAGGTAAGTAGCGTAGGTAAGGCGTAGGGTGTGTAAGTAGGGTAGGTAGGTAGGGTAGGTAAGGCGTAGGTAGGGTAGGAAATGCGTAGGTAGGGTAGGTGAGGCGTAGGTAGGGTAGGTGAGGCGCAGGTAGGGTAGGTAATGCGTAGGTAGGTAGGTAAGTAGGGTAGGCAGTTGACGGGAGCGGAGCCGCGGGCACAGCTAGTTATACATAATTCCATAGAACATTTAATTATGTATGGTCTGGCCGGCCTCACTCACTCTACAGAAGTAAAACAAATATCGGAATTCGAAAGGAATTATATTCGGCATTTTTAAGATCTTGCATGTAATTATTACCTATGTTTTACAAATAAATGATTTTGATTTGAAAATCTGGCGATGGAAACACCGTCTGTATTACGAAAAAAAAGAAATGTTAGGTGGTTTTCTTTTGTTGTTTTTGGTAGGTTATTTTTGACTTGGTCTATATTCTGATTCATTCCTGGTAAATAATAGTCACTTTAATACGATGCATTGTGGATTTAATACGGTTTAGCCGCTGTGAGTCACCGTTTTCACAGTGTGTAATTACCGCAGAACCATAAAGTCTGTTGTTTTCCTTAAAAATGTTGTAATTTGTCACCATCGTCTGGTAAAGAAGATCAACAGGCCTATGAGTATTCGATAAATGTTCTTAGTTAAATAATCTATTAGGCATAAATCACACGTCAACTATGCGATATTTTTTTTATTCATTATAGGCTCGCGCTTGACCACTATCTCACCTGATGGTAAGCGATGATGTGGTCGACGGTGAAACACGCTTGCCTAGAAGTAACCTATTCACTCTTGACTTAAAGACCCCTAGATTGTAGCTATCGGGAAACACAGACTCCGGCAGGGAATTCCACTCCTTAGCTGTACGCATAATAAAAGTATTCTCAAAACGTTTAGTGCGTATGGGTGGGATGTCTACCATGTACCGATGGCGCTTCGCCGTACGTCTGGTAGTCCGATGATGAAACGGGCTGGGCGGAATTAGATCGTGCAATTCCATCGCACACTCCCCGAAATGTAACCGATAAAAAACCGACAAGCTGGCAACTCGGCGACGGTGTTCAAGGCTCTGGAGCTTTGACTTAACCAGTGCTTCATCGCCGATGAACCTCCTGGCCTGCTTTTCGATCGACTCTAGTGCATCAAGCTGGTATTTGGCAGATCCGTCCCAGAGATGAGAACAGTACTCCATGCATGATCGAACTTGCGCTTTATACAAGCTGAGCAGCTGTTCTGGCGTGAAGAACCTCCTCACCTTCGCAAGGATCCCCAACTTTTCGATATTTTGTAAACATTGTCATAAGTCATAAGTCATTTATTCATTTGTTTAACATAGGTACAATAATAATGGTATATACAGGTAATAAAGAGTGCGCTATGTTATGCCAGAGGGCGTACAAATGTTTGCAAGTATTTAAAAAAAAGAAATTAAATTAAATCAAGCCAGGTAAATCAAAATAATGAACTAAAATAAGCCTGGACAATTAAACAACAATTATATAGAATTGCATAATCCAAATTAATAGAAATCAATGTCAATATAAATATCAATAGAAATCAATGTCAATAAAAAGAGAAACAAATAATAATAGGAACAATAATATAACAAACATGACAACAAACAAAATGTAAAAAACAGTCTGTCGTTTTGGTTAAATACGATATCGTGCGATTCCTTCACATCTTAGAATTTACATATCACGTTATATAATAACTCTATTTCCCTAATAATATAAGTCATCATCCGGAATGATGTGAAAGACGCAAAAGAAGAAAAATGAAGTATGTAGGGATCGTAGCAGGTGGCGTTCTGTAGGTTTTTGGTTAAAAAATAGAACAAGTCCTACTAATATTTTAAACGAAAGTTTTAAAATAGAATGTTATATAAAATCGTGTATTCGGCACATACAACAGCAGCAATTACAAAGTAAAAGAGAAGAATAGTAAAAATCTTTTTACCAAAAAAATTAAAACGCAAATTCACTTTGTTGTGATTTTTTTTGGAAGTCCTTTTAATTTTTTTGTTAAAAGTTTTTATTTTCTATTTTTAGTTTTGGTATCTTTTAGTGTTTTTTTTTTGTCCTTTTTTAATGGTGTAATTTATTGTGTGTTTACCATAAAATTCATTTATAGCCAAAGTGCATCTTATAAAATTCTAATTAGCCCAAACACGACCAGGATACATTGTTTTATTTCGGAGTTCCAGGCACTGCACCTCCAAAACATTCAGGCATCATCATCAGATCAGCTCGATGGTACCGTTTTCATTAGTAGGTGCCATTTATTTATAAGTATATGCTTCATCATAGTCGGTTAACTATTCGAGATATGTTCATCAGTTCCACTTCACAAAATGATATGTTTTGCGTGCAAATGATTATATTGTTGATAGAATACCAAAATTGCTTCAAATGTAAAAGAAAGAAAGAAAAAGAAAGGAAAGAAGGAAAAGAAAGAAAAGAAAGGAAAGAAAAGAATAAAAAGAAAAAAATGAGAAAAAAAAGAAAAGAAAGAAAAGAACGAAAAGAAAGAAAAGAAAGAAAGGAAAAAAAGAAAGAAAATAAAGAAAAGAAAGAAAAGAAAGAAAAGAAAAAAAGAAAGAAAAGAAAGAAAAGAAAGAAAAGAAAGAAAAGAAAGAAAAGAAAGAAAAGAAAGAAAAGAAAGAAAAGAAAGAAAAGAAAGAAAAGAAATAAAGAAAGAAAAGAAAGAAAGAAAGAAAAGAAAGAAAAGAACGAAAAGAAAAAAAGAAAGAAAAGAAGGAAAAGAAAAAAAAGAAAGAAAAGAAGGAAAATAAAGAAAAGAAAGAAAAGAAGGAAAAGAAAGAAAAGAAAGAAAAGAAAGAAAGGAAAGAAAAGAAAGAAAAGAAGGAAAAGAAAAAAAAGAAAGAAAAGAAAGAAAAGAAAGTTAAGAAAGAAAAGAACGAAAAGAAAAAACAGAAAGAAAAGAACGAAAAGAAAGAAAAGAAAGAAAAGAAAGAAAAGAACGAAAAGAAAAAACAGAAAGAAAAGAACGAAAAGAAAGAAAAGAAAGAAAAGAACGAAAAGAAAGAAAAGAAAGTTAAGAAAGAAAAGAACGAAAAGAAAAAAAGAAAAGAACGAAAAGAAAAAAAAGAAAGAAAAGAACGAAAAGAAAGAAAAGAAAGAAAAGAACGAAAAGAAAGAAAAGAAAGTTAAGAAAGAAAAGAACGAAAAGAAAAAAAAGAAAGAAAAGAACGAAAAGAAAAAAAAGAAAGAAAAGAAGGAAAATAAAGAAAAGAAAGAAAAGAAAGAAAAGAAGGAAAAGAAAGAAAAGAAAGAAAAGAAAGAAAAGAAAGAAAAGAAAGAAAAGAAAGAAAATAATGAAAAGAAAAAAAAAGAAAAAAAGAAAAGAAAGAAAAGAACGAAAAGAAAGGAAAGAAAGAAAAGAAAGGCTCCTATCTCAGCATGTGCAGCGATATCCAAAAAAAAGGTAAAAACGCTGCGCTGATATTCTTACGGAAACGGGACTTATATAATAAAATAAAATGGGACTTATATAAAAAAATAAAAAAATGTTTACCTATAATAGTTGAGGATTTTCCTCGATTTCCATGAGATCCCATCATCAGATTCTGACTGAGTGACAATGGACCACCTCGAGAGTATACCCTACCAAACAAAAATAATTTTCAAAACCGGTCCACAATTGGCGGAAAAATCGCGTAATAAACATACAAAAAACACATAGTTGACGAATTGAGAACCTACTCCTTTTTCAAGTCGGTTGAGAAAGTAAAAGTGCAATCTCAGCTTGCGCTGAGCGTGCAGAATGCACATACCTCTGAGTTTATTTGTGTTTCCTTTCAGAAAATTAGTTAGGAAAAATAAAAAGACAAACCAGATTGATATAAGTATAAAAATTTGTGTAATTTATAAAATGAACATCATTTATCATTAGTACGAAGCTTGTCTGCATGAGGTTTTGCGATAGCGGTGGCGGGACAACTGGCGCGACGACTTGAACGTCTGAGGACAGTGCTCACACTGGAACAAGAAGAGCTTGGTTAGAGCGTCTACAGACTAGTCCTTAGTAAATAAGGGCACCGGGACAGGGGTGCAAGCGGGTGCACTTGCACTCAGCTAAACTTCAGAAAAATATACAAAAACATTAAAAAATACGAGTTCGTGTACTCAAATTGCCGAGCTCGCTTCGATCGCACTTGAATTCTCCATCTATATTTCTCGAACTTTTTTGCAATTTGACAACAAATAGTACTCGGTACAAAATAATGGGCACAACAAAGCCCAGTCTATTCGAGGCAGGGTGCTAAAGATACACCGCGCAGAAAACACATCAGGAAACACCCATGTGGTCGATAGATACAAAGCTGTCGACAAGCTCACAGATTAAGCTAGCTTATGTGGCAATTGGCTGGTTATATTGGCCGTAGAACTGATCACCGTTAGGGTAGACGTGATCTTGAGTGGAGACCGCAAACTGGTAAACGTAAGGTAGGACGCTCTCAGGCTGGGTGGCGTGATAATTTTCGCAGGGTGGTAGCAGCAGTGGATGAGATTTGCTGAAAATTAAAACAAATGGCCTATGTCCAGCAGTGAACTGCTGTAGGCTGATGATGATGATGAAGCTTATTGTAGGAATAGGTACTTGATCTGTATTGAGATCATAGAAAAAAAACCGGCCAAGTGCGAGTCGGACTCTCACACGAAGGGTTCCGTACCATAATCGCAAAAAACGGCAAAAAAAACATGTTTGTTGTATGGGAGCCCCACTTAAATATTTATTTTATTCTGTTTTTAGTATTTGTTGTTATAGCGGCAACAGAAATACATCTTTTGTGAAAAATTCAACTCTCTAGCTATCACGGTTCATGAGATACAGCCTGGTGACAGACAGACAGACAGACAGACAGACAGACAGACAGACAGACAGACAGACGGACCGCGGAGTCTCAGTAATAGGGTCCCGTTTTACCCTTTGGGTACGGAACCCTAATGATTACAATAACTGTAATTCCCACCATAGGCGGTTTATCACACAGGGCAAGGAACAGCCGTGCAGTGAGTCAGTTCAATCAATCTGCCTGCCTTGTCCAAGCTATGTTGGGATCGGCTTCCAGTCCAACCACATGCAGCTGAGTACCAGTATTGTATAATACTGATACTCAGCTGCATGCGGTTGGACGCCACAGTCGCAGTCGCTGCATGTATTTGCAGCGACTGCATATCTGATATCCACAATGCAGTTACTGGATAACACGAGATACCGCAAGGCAAGTCTGGTGTCAGTATTTGGCTTCTGACTGCCCGTAACGACTGTGAAAGGTAAACAAATGATGCCGGGACCAGCGGTGTAACGTGCTTGCCGAGGAACGGAGGAGTCTCGGTATGTAATGGACCGCGGCAAGCGTTGCTTAACCTTGCAGATCAATCCGTGCGGTTGTTACAATTTAACCACGAGCTCCTACTGCAGTGGACAGTATGGTATTATTGCTAAGGGCAGACTTCGGAGTAGTCAAGACAAAATACTTTCCGCACAAGCTACGGAACTGAACGTGAGCGGCGACATTGGAAATTCGCGGCAAGAAGGTCTTAAGCGCCGTGTAATACGCGTCGCTTTCGCGTTCAAGCCAAAACACATTGATCGCAGTGGAACGTGATATTACGAGACCTTTTCACAGGTAATGAATGTCATTGCCATACATTTTGACGTTTGCGTCTAGCGTAAATGCTACAAAAAGCTTTTTATCTACGCCTGCAGAGCGGCTCCGTGTCAGTGTGGCTGCGGCAATGGAAATTTGTGGCAATAAGGTTGGAATCGCTGTGCAATACGCGTCACTTACGCGTTGCAGTAAAACAAGTAAAACAGGAAGTAAGTAAGGGCTCACTGACGGCAAGGCACGCTTCAGCATACCAAACCATTCTGGTGCGGCAGAATGGACATCGCTGACAAAGGTGAAGGAAAACATCGTAAGGAGACTCGGGCTTATAGTTAGTTTATTATAAGTTTGTACTTCATTGGTGTAATTGCTGCAAGTCGTTCCAGTGCGAGGATTAACGAAGTCAGTCGGGTTAGTGCGTTTTTTTTTTTCAAATCAAATCAAATCAAATCAAATCAAATCATTTATTAAGTGTGTTTTTTGGTGAGGTTACATGGTCTTATAAAATACAAACATTGTGCTCAAAAAACTACCCATAGGGCTTACACTTTTTTAAGAAAATTCGTTCATTATTACTGAAGTATATTATATTATTATGCAAAGTACATGAAGCTATATAAAGTAATGTCAGATAAGCAAATAATCAAATTGTCAATTAAATATTTCCGTCATAAAGAAATTCAGTAATTGAATAATAGCATTTTTGGATTAATAAATTATATAATTTTCGTTTAAACTGCAATAAATTACAATCTTTAACGGAATTAGGCAATTTGTTATAGATTTTAGGTGCCATGCACAGTATGCTATTGTGCATGAGGGCGGTTTTTGAAGGCCTTAAGTACAATTCATGACGATAAACTTGTCTTGTTAATTTAGGATGATGTTCTTTTTTTTTGCGAAATAGTTCAATATTTTTCTTTACAAAAATTGCGGTTTCATATATATAGAGACATGGCAGTGTTAATATTTTGAGCTCAATATAATATGGTTTACAACTATCTATCGATTTCAAACTGCATATGGACCTTAAACAACGTTTTTGTGCCTTGAAAACAGAGGTTTTTTCACAGGAGTTGCCCCAAAAAATTATACCATAGCGAAGTATGGAATCAACATAACCAAAATAGGCGGCAACGACTGCTGATCTATTAGCTACTTTGCTAAGTTTATATAAAACAAATGAATATTTACTAAGTCGTGCCATTAGTAGAGCTGCATGTTCTTTCCAATTCAATTTGTAGTCAATTGTTAGGCCTAGAAATTTAGTGCTTGAAACTGCTTCAATTTTTTCCTTATTTAAAATTATATCAGACGCAGTAGAAGCAGTTCCTTGTCGGAAATTTATAATTTTAGTTTTGCTTAAATTTAAGATAAGATTATTTTGGTCCAGCCATTCAGTCGATTGTTTCAATGCATTTTTTATTTCTGTCTCGCGGTTATTCTCATCAAGTTGTCTTACTACTAAAGTACTGTCATCAGCAAAAAGAATCATCGGATGATTCACGTGCCTAGGAAAGTCATTTATATACACAAGGAAAAGCGGAGGGCCCAACACGCTGCCTTGTGGCACGCCATAAGAATTTGTATATACTTCAGATATATATTTAATTTCTTTCTTGGTCTTTTTACAAATTCGTCTGATTTCTGTGAATTGTTTCCTATTACAAAGGTAGGAATTTATTAACGAGAGTACATTTCCTCTTATTCCATACATATTTAGCTTATTTATTAATATATCGTGGTCCACTAGGTCGAACGCCTTCGTCATATCCATAAATATTGCACTGGTTCTGGTTCTTTTGTCCATATCTGGCACTACTATATTAAGTAAATCATAAATTGCTACATTCACTGTCATGTTTTGTCTGAATCCTTTCTGCTCCTTTGCTAGAATTTTATTTTTAGTTAGGTAGGACTGTAAGGATCGGTAAATTACCTTTTCAAATATCTTTGATATAACAGGTATGAGCGCAATAGGTCTATAATTCTGCATGTGAGATTTATTTCCTTTTTTGAATAGCGGTTTTATAATAGTCTGTTTTAATCTTTCAGGAAATATTCCAGACGAAATACATAAGTTTATTATATGGCTAATATGACCTGATATTATTTGTGACACGAATTTTAAAACTTTTGTAGAAATGTCGTCAGACCCGACGCTAGTTTTATTTTTTAGGTCTAGAATAATACGATGTACTTCGTATGGCGTTATCGTTTTAGTACAGATTTTTACCGAGACTAACTCGTTGACCAGCTCGGTCTAGGTGCGGTACTTACCGTTTCGTTTTGTTTGCTATGGTGTTTGTCATGGGCAATCACGAGGGACAGATGTATACAAATCAAATATATCTGTCACTTACTCACACTGGATATAACCATGCTGTAAGAGCTCATGGTAGCCCTCAGAAATCAGATGTGCACCTAGACGCGTGGTTACCTGTACCGCCGCAGTAGTGCGATGGCTCTCAATATGCTGCACCAGGCAGCGTCGGCTGTGGTACGAGGCTGCACACTCGTCGCAGATAAACGGACGCTCGAATGTGTGCGCGCGGCGCTCGTGCAGCTGAAAGAGAAGGAGATAGTTTTAAAGAGAGAAGGAAGGAAAATAATAGCAGTCATAGTACTTTATTTATTTAATTCTAGATTTCATTCTTGATTTTCTTAGACGGACTCCGGTATGAAATTTTTATAAAGAGTGAAATTTATTTTATACCGTGATGATGTCTATGGTATAGCTCAGTAACCACAGAGAAACGTAGGGACGTAGTGTCTTGCATCGACGTAAATGAATTACGAATTTTACTATAGCTCTAAAAGATCTCTGAGCTGAATAGCAACTGATTAGAAGATTCTTTTAACAATGATCAGCACAATTATTGGTAATTTAGGTTAAATATCGTGTTCCGGCAACACCTAGTAATGTAGCACCTGGCAATACAAACATTGTATAGAAATTGCCGAGAATTGCTCAGTGTCAGGTGTCCTTATATTAGCTTTGATTTGTTATTATTTGTAACACTATCACGTCCTGCCGTATAGTATGTCATCATCATCATCATTAGCCTTTTAATATTCCCACTGCTGGTACACAGGGCTCCTCTCTGTAAGAGAGAGAATGGGCTGTAATCCACCACGCGGGCCCAGTGGTTTTGATGGATGTCACAATTCTTCAAATATTTTCTTCCAAGAGATGCTGGTTTCTTCACGATATTTTCCTTTTCCGTATATAGAGCAGTTTTTATCGTGCAGTGCATGCGTGATAGCGCAGTTATGTTGGGCTCCAACCCACAAAATCTCCACTGTGCCCTCCTGTGCCGCTTATGACGGGAACACGGGCACGCGTTAGCACTCACCGCGAACCCGCCGCGGCTGTCCGTCACCGGACCGTCCACTAGGGTGTACACCCCATCACCGGCCCAACAGAACACATTGCACGCCGTGACCATCCCAGGGACCAAACCAGCACAAGGACGCCAGAAGGCCCCGTGTATGACACCCTTGGTCCCCCTGTGACTGGTCAGGGGAGGTCATTGCGGTCCGATGGCGCGTCCGCCATCAGACGGTAGCGACCCCGTGCAGCTCTCCCACCGCGGCCACCAACCCTCAGCCGCGATATCGTATGGGACCTGAGACACTGCATACGACATCGCAGCCCGCCTCAGTTGCGATGTCGACTCTGTCACCATGCGGCACCGCGACTTACTTGTTGGCCAGCAGGCAAAAGCCCTGACGAACGGCTCCTCTTCGCTTCACCGTGGGTGACTAAGCCACAGCTACTGAGCCTCCCGCCTCGACAATGAGGGCACCCAACGGGGGGATGTGTATTCACCCTGGCACACTCATTTTACCATGGCAGGTCCTTATACATTGTTTTAGCTGAGATTAAATTCCTACGTCATTAAATGAAAAATATCTGGTTTAACTCAGGGTGATGTTCTGAATTAGTTTGTGTAAGAAGTTTTGTTTGATAATGTTAGCGGTGGGCGTTGAATGAACGAACTGTTTTTTTAGACTGTTTACTTGTCGTCAACTGTTCGACTAGTTTACAGTTCACGGATAAACTAGTTTACTCATGAACGAGATTTTAAGCATCGACTTGATTTTGCGTAGTCGACGCATGACGGAACGGAACGAGTGATGATTACGAAGACTGGTTTTGGTTTACAGTTCACGGATAAAATAGTTTACTCATGAACGAGATTTTAAGCATAGACTTGATTTTGCGTAGTCGACGCACGACGGAACGGAACGAGTGATGATTACGAAGACTGCCGAACCGAAGCAGTATGTAAATCTCGTTTATCTTTATTTAGTTTTTTTTTTTTTTTTGGATTTTGTTTACGTACGTTATGTTTTTAGTCCTGATTTGAAATACGCGTTACGTGTCGGTCAAGGCGAAATAATAAACTTTGTCATTACCTACTTTTTGTTCGCTAAAAGTGTAAAAAGTACTTAATAAATAAACAAAAATAACTAATTGTAAATAGTGGATTGTGTATGAGTGTATACAGTACTAATCGACTAGTAAACCAGTCTACAAAACAACCTAACCCGTTCGTTCACTAAATGCTGCTGTTCAGTCTATGATGTAAACTAGTCGAAAATTAAACTGTTTTATGAACTAGTTTATCGTAGACAGTAAACCAGTCTCGTTTCGTCGACTGTAAAAACGTCGACGACCCACCACTAGATAATGTCGAGAATAATAGATATTCAGTCATAAACTTTGTAGTTTATGTGTGGGTTTTTTTTAATAATGTGTTTAATAGGTAATATTATTGAATTTCGTGGCAGTAAAAGGGCAATATCGCATTAGCCATACCCTAAGGGGTATGGCTAGTTATTTCAGCATGAAATGTATAATATACTCTTTGGAAAGAGTGTATTTATTTATAGTGCTAACACACGTTCGGATTTGGTCCGGCCGGACTAACCCCGCCCACAAATCCATTCTCGCTTACACACGCTCGAACCTGGTTCGGCGGACCGACCGGACGGCACAGGGTTGCCAACTTAGGGCTTTTGGCTCCATATTTAGGGTAAAAATTTCCATGTTGGGCATAAATAATATTTCATGCATTACTAACGAAACCGATTGTTCCTTGAAATGTTGCAAAGTTTAATGATTACACGATTAATTTTAACACGAGATGATAGATCATCCATTACATTTACCCCATTGCCGAAAATGGTTCAGTTTGTTTATTGTAAACATGTATGACCTCAAGAATTCCGAAATCTCAAGCGAAATGCCAAGTCTGAACTAAACGATTTAATAACAATTATTTACAATATAAATATTTAATTCGTTATAATAAGTTCTAATACAAAGTAATTAAATCTAAGTTGTATTTTATTTACCCTAGCAAAACGAGATACTATTTTTTATTAGATATAATCTTTTCAGTCAGGTTTTTGGGTAATCCAGACCATGGATATCGGCAACACTGACGACTAGTCGTAGTTGGTCCGGCCAAACCAGCGGACAACTCTACACACGTCCGGATTTGGTACGGAGCAGACCATATCCGATGGGAAAACGAGCGGACCGAGACGGACTCAATTAATAATAATAATGTCCGACGGACCACGCTACACACGCTCGGATATGGTCCGGCCGGACTAACCCCGCCCACAAATCAGTGGTCCGGCCGGACCAAATCCGGACGTGTGTTAGCACTATTAAACTGAGTGACTTTGACGTGTACCAAAAGGTTGTAGTCCACCACCAAGCTACATTTTTTTAGACTTGAATACTAGTCTTTTTGCCAATCATTAATTGAAAGTAATTCATTTATTTCTACTACACTACAATATTCTTACCTATCTGCAAGGAACATCTACACGTAGACGTAAACTATATTGTTAACTCATTTGCTATAAATACAATAATGATTTTATTACTTAATATAGTTACTACTTGTCACTTAGCAGATAAAATATATAATGGCAACACTAAGCTATAGAAAAAATCAAATAACTTTTATTTATTATGTTTTTTTTATCTATTTTCAACCAGCCGAATTATACTTCAAAACACGTGGATATAATAGAATTTCTTTCGTATATAACTCACTTTCAGACGCTCAAATTTAGGTCAGCTAAGATTTCTCCATTGTTCTTTCTTATTTATTAATTTATTTAGACTTCATGCATAAAGCTACAAAGGCGGCCATAGGCATTCTTGTTATTCGGGTAATCTTTTGTGGCATAAGTTTGGGCTTATTAATTTGTCTTATATAAGAACTTGCCAACTAGGTACTACAACTAAAAAGTGAAAATAAAAACCTTTTTACAAAAAATACAACCGACTACCAATAATGAAATAACAAGTGAAAAAACTAAAATTTCTGAAATCGGTGTCTAAAACAGAAGAAACGTAAACAGGGACAGCGAATTCCAAAATAGAAGTAATTTTCACTTTGTAGTGTTTATAGTTGGAAATCTGTTTTGTAATAAGTAATTTGTTTGTAAAAGTATTTTATATTTTTTTGGGGAAATTGGCCTTTTAGCATTACTATTTTCATATTTAATTTGGTGATGTGCGTCTTTTTTCTGCAGCATAAAGTATGTTTAAGTAGCAGGCCGGAGTCTGGTTTTGTGCTCAGTTGATGGCAATAGGCTCGCCCCCTTAGCTGTTACATGCGACTTACATCTATCTGGCGAAGTGTGGGTGTTTACTATAGGAAGAACTCTACCCAACTCAACAGCGTGATATTTTGTTATAAACATCTGCACTCAAAACTCTGACTCTGTCTCTCACCTTGAGCTGAGCGTTATCAAGAGCGAGATAGCTGCAGTGTTGGCATGGCAGCTCCCTCTTCATACCGTGGTAGGATCTGCAGTGACGTTTCAGCTGTGTGCTAGAAATAAAACTTTTGCCGCAAAACTGCAATCAATTTAACAACTTATTAGCATCTTATTGGCTTTGTTCTTCAGAAAGGCTGTTCGCATAGATAATCGGCGTGCTTGTTTGATCTAGCTGCCTAATTGCGTAAGTAAGTTCGGCAAGGCAAACGGTTTGAACACATAAAAGATTGTGAACAATTGACCGATCACATCGAGATGAAATACGCGATGTGGATTTTCTAGACTGGTGGCTGCAGTTGTTAGAACTTCTTTCGATTGTGAATACAAGATCTGAGCTTAGCTCTGCCCGGTTTTCAACCGACTTCCCAAAAATGACGAGGTTCTCTATTCGAATGTTTTCTATTTTTTATTTATGTTCGGGCATAATTCCGTCATATATAAACGGATTTGCAAAATTCATTTTTTGTTCGAAAGAAGTTTATTTCGAAATGGTCCCATTTAAATTTCGTGTAGATCTGATTAATAACTTCGGAGATATACAACAGATTTCTTCAATAAATGACGGCCAATCTCTCGGTATTGTTGCAATCGCATGTCTGTTTAGGTCTACCAGAATCTCATGGCATTTTTTATTTTTTTAAATTGTGATTTTCATATGGCAATGTCAATTGTCACCTGTCAAATCTAAGTACTTGGTGTGTCAACCGCTGCTGAATTTTTTTGTTATTATCTTGAATTTTTTTTATTTTTGTGAAAATGTTGAAAAACCCACTTCGATCTCAAGCGAGACATATTGTTTTCAATGTGTATCATAAAAGAAGGCGTAAATCAAACTCAATCTTTGATTTTAAAGTACGTCGTAGAGTGGGCCGGTAAGTTGGACTGACTTGTTTTGATACTTTTAGTTTATTTTATATTTATCTTACTTAATTTGTATTTCTTTCCATTACTATTATATGGTTAATACACAGGGCACATCGAATAATGGCCGGAAGGAAATGGCAACAGTAATGTAACTGTTACTAATTCTTCTACAAGATATTGATTTTAACGGAGATTGAGAATCTTTGACGTAAGAAAAATATTAAGTAATAATCTGCGCCCTGCAGTGGGACGTGTATATTAGACGGGAGTTTTTGGCGGGATTTTGTCGAGTGAAGTTCAGTGACTGTTAATATTATTTGCAAATTGATTCCTAGTGGATATTGTGATATATTATTGGTGTAGTTTTGTGTCTCAACTGTCTACGCAACTAGACAATTAGTAAAATCATTGACAGAAGCGATCTCGGGATAGTAGAGCGGAGTATTTTATTGTAGTACTAGCTGACCCGGCAAACTTTGTTTTGCCATAAAAACACCAAAAATTTATCTACCCTACCTACCCTACCTTACATTACCTTCCCTACCCTACCCTACACTACCCTACACTACCCTACCCTACCCGACCCTACACTACCCTACACTACCCTACCCTACCCTACACTACCCTACACTACCCTACCCTACCCTACCCTACACTACCTTCTCTACCCTACGCTACACTACCCTACCCTATCCTACACTACCCTACCCTACACTACCCTACACTACCCTACACTACCCTACCCTACCCTACGCTACACTACCCTACCCTACCCTACCCTTCACTACCCTACCCTACCCTACACTACCCTACCCTACACTACCCTACACTACCCTACCCTACACTACCCTACCCTTCACTATGCAAAAATAGCTAGCTTAATTTAATATGAACTTTAAACAATAGCAATAAAGCTCAAATTGACTATACGTTTTAGTTAGAAAACTTTTGTATGGGAAAAAGAAAATTGCTGTTTTTAGTGTTTTTCCGGCAATTATTAGATTTTTTCTCTGAAAAACCATCTTTGAACTTCAACGAACATTAAAAAAAAAGAATTGGCCAAATTGGTCCAGGCGTTGTGGAGTTATGCGCTTACCAACACATTTTGCGATTCATTTTTATATTATAGATTGACTGCCTCTGCAAAGCTTACTGGGAAGACTGACTCGTTACAATTTGCTGCCAAATACTCCAAAAACATTAGAATCTGTTACATCCGCATTCTAAAGCATACTAAAAAATAAATATAAGATCAAAAACTCTTTCCAAAGACGTGGCTAAAAGGTCCTAGCAACCAGGCCATAAAACTTACATAAAAAAAGTATATGTAACCTGATGATGATGAATGACTAAAAGTAACATGATAATTTTATTATTTTTTACAGACTTTATACATAAAGAGATTGGGTTTGAATATATTAAATGCCAATGAAAAAGAACCATTTTGATGGAGAGAGATGACATAATACTACAAAGATACAAGTTTTTGGAAAGGCCAGTGGAGTTCATGCAATCGTATTCTAGTTTTCTAGTTCTGAATGAGGTTTTAAGTTATTAGTATGATTTAAATGATATATAATAAATTAATATTCAATTGATTTATTTTTCCTATGTTAAGAACCCGATGTATAACAACATTATTCATACACATACCTATAATACTCACAGTGGATCTTTGTGTCTCTGAATTGGTTGCAAGACCCCGCGCAGTAGCTATTTTTGTGTCAATGTTGAAGTTGAAGATAGCATTGTATAACTGTCTCTTTCACTCGCTTATGTATGTCACATCGTCCCATCTCGCTTACTCTATGCAGTATACTCGATGACAAACTGTTTCTTACGCAATGGTTGGCAGGACCAAGTCCAAAGACACAAAGATCCGCTGTGACTACTATAATATAGGTACCTCATGTTCATTAATACTAAAGACATAAATAAAAATTAAACAGTATCAAGATCGTTTAATCCAATTTCCCCAGTATTGCACTCAACAAATTTTTATTTCCACATTTGCCATGAGATTCCGGTAGACCTATACCATCACGTATGTATGTATGTCAGTATGCATTAAACGTACGCAGATGTGTACAATTCACCCTGGTACAATCTCAATCTACCGGTTATGTTTAAGTTACATGTTATTCGTTTACACGAATAACATGTAACTTAAACATAACCGGTACACGGTAACGATGATAGAATAGGTTACCCTATTCTGTCATCACTGTGGGCATTATTGGAAACTTACTATGGAACTTGTCCATTATGTACCACTAAATAGTGAAAAATAATAAACTTTTTACAAAAACAAATACAACCGACTTCCAAAAAAAACACTGCAAAGTGAAAAATAACTTAAATTTCGGAAGACGGCGTCAAAAAACGATGAAACAAAAACAGGAACACCAACTTCCTAAATTGAAGTTATATTTACTTTGCAGTGTTTTTTTTGGGAGTCGGTTGTATTTTTTTTTGGAAAAAGTTTATTATTTTCACTATTTAGTGGTACATTATGGACAAGTTTCGAATCTAATGAAAGAGATTAGCGTTCTGTAGATTCTGCCAAACCCCATTGGAAAAATGTATGGTTAACTGAATACCTGTCCGGCACTATCAAAGATTACTATTATATTGTGGCAATATCCTACTGTTTCTAATGTTATACTTACTTCACACACAAAATTGAATCCCAAATGCAATTTCGCGTGGCTGATAAAACATTTCCAGTTGCTCACAGATTTTTTACATATTTTACACTTCACTGGCCCTTGAGGATCGAATTTGCCATCAACCATATCCATATACTGGTGCCTTTTTTCCTTTCTCGAAAATTTTTTGACAGTTCCGTCTGGCGGCCATTTTGTTTCGCCGCCATCTTGGTCTAATCTGTCAAACTCTATTTCTACTTTCAGCTCGGGAATTCCGTCGTAATTTTCATAATCCTCATTGGTTTCACTGCTTGTGGTAGGGTTTTCAACAATTTGGGTTATTAACTCATCATTGTTTACTGTATTTTCGTTAAGATCGTTAGTGTTTCCGAAGTGTCTTTGGTAGCCAAGTTCTGTGAATTTCTGTTCACTCTCCTGGCTCCTATTTCGGAGATGTAAAGCTGAATGTACGTCTTCTTTGCATTTGCCACAAATGTTTTGAGGTAAACCATCATTGTACTTGATCTAGACAAGTAATAATAATTATGTAGAGAACAATAATCGAGCCTGTATAACCTTAGGTACCTAACCTTCCTCGATACCCCATTAAAGTTAACTATAATAACTATACGTCGAGGGAACGAGTACAAAAGCTCAGTAGAAATCGACATTAAAATCGTAAATCTGGCTTTTTAGTATGGGCCAGTTAGGGTAGTGATATCCAAATTCGCAACTTTGAAAAACGCGAAATTTTGGGGCTTTTTTACCCGACTGCCGAAAGAGGGTAGTTTGTTTATCATTATCAGTCTATGTATGTATGTATGTTTGTTCCTATGTGGCGTTCCAGAGCCCAAACGCGTTGGGCGATTTTAATGATTGATCTTCATCTTGCGGGTGTCACTGGCTACGTTAAAATTGGAAAATAGAAAATGGCGGCTTTATGGTGTCATATTGTGGGGTCCCAATATTTGTATTCTTCGATTCCCATCGTGTGTGGTATCAAAATAAAGGGTTTAAGGAGGCGATTTCAAAAATATACAACACTTATATGTTTAAATGTACCTAACTCGAAAAAAAAAACTGAAAAGTGATTAAAAAAAATCTAAATTCAAAAAATCAACATACCCGATTGCTTAAAAAGCGAACTAAAAAGCCGTAAACAATAAAAAAATAATGCTGTGCAGTCGCAGGATATATCTGGTTTTGGTCAGCATGCTCGCGAATATGTATCCTCCGACTGCACAGCATAATTTTTATCTGGTTTACGTCTTTTTGGTTCGCTTTTTAAACAAACAGGTTTTTTTTGTTTTTTTAATTATTTTTTTTTAGTTTTGTGCTCTAAAATTCATGAAGTCTATGCGTTTTTGGACGGACAAAATTCTGTAACTGTTACCTACTTTTTAAAGTATATTAAATTTTGCAACAATTTAAGCACAACCGTAGCTCTATTAAACCTAAAGGGACCAAGATATTGGGGGATATAAGCGATTAGAAACCTAGAGCAAAGAAAACTTTGAAAAAAAAATGGTAAGTTACTATAATTATGCCATAAAATAAATTAATTCGCCATCGTCTGATTCTACTACAATTGCTTCTGCCGCCGAATTATATGGTTGGTCTTGATCAGTTTCGGTCTTGAATTTATATATCTGTGGATGAAATTTGCCTCAACACGTCGTTTAGATGTTGATAGTTTGCGAATTTACAGTTTTTTTAAAGCAAGTCCCAAGTTTCAAAAAGCGCTAGGCGCTAGAACGCGCTATTGAACACAAAAAAACGCTAGATCTGGCGCTGAAAGCGCTAAGTTGGCAGCACTGGATTTACGGAACCAAGCGAAGTAGGTTTACCTAATTGTTATTCATTTACACAGTATGCTACGAACAATAAAATTTAAGTCAATGAACTTTAAAACTTACTTTCAATCCCGTTACTATAAACAAAACATGGATAGAATTGTCAATGTCTTTTAAATTTGTAAATAAAGGTATTAAATCCTTTTTAGATAAACATAATCTACACAGTTCGTCCCACATTTTGAGACGTTATTACATGTTTTGGTCAATTTCGTCAGTCGAGTACATGCTATGGTAACTTAGAACAAAATTTCAATTCCGTTTTTTGATTTAAAACAGCACCATCTATGAACCGGTACCGGAACCAAAATTGCGGTGTTGCCATAGTTAAATATATTACGCCGATGCTGGGAGTTTTGTCAGATATAAAAAAAACCTAAATCAAAAAATAAAATTATAATCACATGTTATTCTTGAAGTAAATATAGAAAATAACAGAAAAAAATTATTACAATATAATGAGGTTTTTATTATCAGCACAATAATGCAGAAGATATATTTTGGTTAAAATAAAATGCAAACCTTTTGTTTATATGGGCACACCTAAATTACAAATGGCCGCTGCACGAGAGTATAACTAACCGCGCGTATTTTTTTTCTTTTTGCAATAAAGTTCTCATTATTTCGCAAGTGCCATTTATATGAATAATATAAATATTTTATCATAATCCACACTATGCCACAAAATTCTTGCTGTGTACCTGGATGTACTGTGATTGGTAAAGACGGTAAGTTAATTTTGTTTGTCTTTCTGCATTGCAGAAAAATATCTGCATTGAGACTGTTCTTGATCATTTTCTATCATTTATTTATATTTTCCTGCCCTTTATGTTACTTGTGGTCGGCGCTACAAGTTTTCTTCTTCCATACCGACCTGTCCCCCGTCACGCTATCACGGACTCCCTTTTCTTTCATATCACTACTCACACAGTCTATCCCTCTTTTCTTTGGCTGACCCCTTTTAGTAACATGCGTTTCATCCCTCCTCATCACACGACGTACGAACATTACCAGGTCAGACGGTTTCCTTTAAGATTTTCTATCACTGGTGCAATTTGTGCAAAAACTTATTTCTCACTTTATCCATTTTTATATTAAATATAAATTGTCTGCTGTCGCAGTCTCCCAAATAGATTGAATTGTAACAAGTTAAACCACAGCACTTCCAGGTGTGTATCTGGGTGTGCTGTAGTTTAATTTGGCATAATTATTGTAGGTAGGTTGACATAATTGTAGGTAATAGGTAGGTACTGTAGGTAGGGTTGACGGGAGCAAAGCCTCAGGCACAACTAGTATTATATAAATCTAACTCATTCTACTTGGCTTGGGAAAAAGTGTACCAAGTGTAGCAATCTTACTATATTTTCTTTTATACAAAACTATCTTATGAAAAAATCAAAACTTACTTCGGAAATAAGTGTTGCAATTAGATTAGCTTAACACAATTTCTTTTTGTCAGAAATTATTTTTATGAATCTTTAGAAAAGTTTTATTTATTTGGAAACTCAACAGCTTATTACTAAATTACATGAGTTATATTGTTCATTGCACTGTCAATGAACAGCCCTGTGCACTTGCGTCAAAGTTACTAGCATCTTATTGTGCGCTTACACTGCACAGTGACAGCGAGATGATGAGAATTATCTTATAAGCCAATAACAGAGTTTCACAGCATTGATAAAGCTAGGTTAGGTTAAATTAGTTAGCTACCCACAAGTGCAACTATTAGTGATCATGTGGATTGAAGACTCATTGATCACATTAAATCAGAGTTAAAAGTACCTATGTAAATATGGCTGTATTAATTAGTCAAAGGGAAAAACAAAACAAAATATTTTGAAAACTAACGTCATGAATATCATGCTTAGTCAAAATATAGTATATATAATCCTTAATCCGAAGAGATTATTATGTTCTTTGTCTCAAGCTCTTGCTGAATAAGGTATATTTCCTCGTTCCTCCAGTGACTGATTTAAGTTATACACCTAATTGTTTTATGTTTTTCAGATGTGCCGCTACACCTGTTTCTGAATCCAGAGACAAGTGAAGAGAAATTTAAAAGTTGGGGTTTTAGATATTGGTGGTGAATTAGTTTTATTGGATCATCATTGTATCTATGACAACAAACATGTCTTTCATAGACATTTTGAAGAGATTCATAAGTATCCGACTGGTGGACTGTCTAAATTGGAATTGAACACTACATATCCAAGGTAATACTAGTAATTGTTAACTTTATATATATTCATCAATGCACTTATTAATCAACTTCAAAAAAAGGTAGGCGGTTCTCAAGTCGGAATCTTTTTTACCCGACTGCCGAAGGAGGGTAACGTGTTTATCAGTCTATGTATGTATTTTTGTTCCTATGTGGCGTTCCAGACACCAAACGCGTTGACCGATTTTGATGATTCTTACGTCAATCAATTTGTATTAACCTTGCGAGTGTCACTGGCTACATTTAAATTGGAAAACATCTGGTTTTGGTCAGCCAACTCGCGAATATGTATCCTCCGACTGCACAGCATTATTTTCTTCTTGTTTACGTCTTTTTAGTTCACTTTAAGCAGTTGGGTTTTTGAGTTTTTTAATTATTATTTATGTTGCCCGATTTCTCAAAGGACTGGATCGATTTGGTAAACTCTTCCTTTGTTTGATACTTCCTGGTAGTTCCATGGTCATCAGATCAGGATCTGATGATGGGATCTCATGGAAATTGAGGGAACACCTCCAATATCATAGGCATACATATAGCGATTGATACATATATAGATGAAATAGATCTGAAGCCGGAAGGTAGGCACTGGAACTCCGAAATAAAAAAATGTATTCTAGTCGTGTTTGGGCTTATTGGAATCGTCATGAGATTAACTTTGCATATAAATAGTTTTTATGGTAATTTGTGGTACCAAAACCAAAAAATGAAAATTTTTAAAAGTTTTCACACCATCTTCCAAAAAAACCGTTGATAAACGGAAAACGATATGTATCAAAAACACCGAATTTGGAAAAGAAAGTTATTTTTCGCTTTGCAGTGTTTTTTTTGAAAGTCAGTTTATTTTTTTTTGTTAAAATGTTTTTTTTGTCGCAAATAATAAATATCGACAATATTTTAATATTATTCTTGATCTGTAAGCACAATCACTTGATCTTCAACTAAATATAGATATTTTAATTTTATTTCAGGAAAAGAACTCAACATTGAAGCTATAATAAGCAAGCCGACCCTAGCTTCCACATCAAATGATCGACTCACCTAATAAAAGGGATTACAAATAATCTGATCACTAAAGACGTTAAATTTACTATTAACGGCCAAGAATGCATTGCGAAATGGGACCACAATGTGAAGATGTACAAAAAGTGTCCAAGTTATAAAGGTTTAAGGCTAGTGGTTAAGCTAATCTCACCACGTGTTGCCGGAATTAATCCCGAAAATAAGGGTTAACATTGTAATCAAGTATTCAGTCAATTAGTTAGAGTAACCCTTGACCTTATGTCAGGTAAGCAGTTTACTATTATTCATTAATCATTGTTTGAAAGTTAGTTTATCATTTGTTATCTGTCTTTAATATCAGTTTCAATCGTGACAATATCAGTCAGGTATACTCTACACTTGGCA
Source organism: Orthosia gothica (assembly GCA_949775005.1). NCBI lineage: Eukaryota > Metazoa > Arthropoda > Insecta > Lepidoptera > Noctuidae > Orthosia > Orthosia gothica. The sequence goes on along the minus strand of OX459061.1, from coordinate 3,464,079 downwards.
GGCATATTACTGATTGCAGTATATATTTTTAGCACAAACAAAGATGCTGTTGAAATAAATAAATTTGAGGTACCAAAACCAAAAAGTGAAATATAAAAAAGATTTCAAACAGTCTTCCAAAAAAAAAACGTTGAAAAGCGAAAAACAATAGTTTCTAAAGACTAAAGAATTCGGAAAAGAAAGTAATTTTTCACTTTGTAATGATGTTTTATTTTGGAAGTCAGTTTGATTTTTTCGTTAAATTTTTTTTTTTTGTCGGAACACATAATAAATATTGACAATATTTTAATATTATTCTTGCGCTGCAAGCACAATCACTTGGTCTTCAACTAAATATAGATATTTAATTATGTTTCAGGAAAAGAACTCAACAATGAAGCTATAATAAGCTAGCCATTGTAATCAAGTAATCAGTTGGAGTAACCCTTGGACTTATGGCAGGTAAGCAGTTTACTATTATTCATTAATCATTGTTTGAAAGTTACAGTTTTTTGTTTGCTATCTGTCTTTAATATCAGTTTCAATCGTAACAATATCAGTCAGGTATACTCTACACTTGGTAGGCATATTACTGATTGCAGTATGTTCTTAGCACAAACAAAGATGCTGTTGTCTATCTACTTTACACGCACCGTAAATGCCGAATTTCAGTTGTGTTAATATATTTTTCTCATTTGCAGGATGTGGAGTCCTTGAAAAAGAAAGTAACGCCGCAGCAGATCTACTCATGTCCTTCGATGACTTATTTGACAGCATAACTGGCAGTTTCAGGGCTATAATTGGAAAAAAAATAACAGGACTGTGTGACCCCAACCTCACCTCACCAAAATTTATGGAATAGTTCCATTCCCAGGTAGGCACTGGAACTCCAAAATAAAACTATGTATTCTAGTCTTGTTTGGGCTTATTGGAATCGTCATGAGATTTACTTTGCCTCTAAATATTTTTTTATGGTAATTTGAATATTACTGATTGCAGTATGTTCTTAGCACAACCAAAGATGCTTGTCTTCTTTACACGATCCGTAAATACCGAATTTCAGTTATGTTAATATATTTTTCTCATTTGCAGGATGTGGAGTCCTTGAAGTAGAAAGTACCGCCGCAACAGATCTACTCATGTCCTTCGATGATTTATTTGACAGGATAACTGGCAGTTTCAGTGCGATAAAAGGAGAAAAAAAATACAGGACTGTGTGACCCCAACCTCACTTTACCACAATTTATGGAATAGTACCATTCCCAGGTAGGCACTGGAACTCCATAGTAAAAACATGTATTCTAGTCGTGTTTGGGCTTATTGGAATCGTCATGAGATTTACTTTGCCTGTAAATATTTTTTATGGCAATTTGAGGTACTAAAACCAAAAAGTTAAATATAAAAAAAAATTCAAACCGTCTTCCAAAAAAAAAAAACGTTGAAAAGCGAAAAACAATAGTTTCTAAAGACTAAATAATTCGGAAAAGAAAGTTATTTTTCACTTTGTAATGATGTTTTATTTTGGAAGACAGTTTGATTTTTCCGTTAAATAGTTTATTTTGGTCGGAACAAATAATAAATATTGACAATATTGTAATATTATTCTTGAGCTGCAAGCACAATCACTTGGTCTTCAACTAAATATAGATATTTAATTATGTTTCAGGAAAAGAACTCAACAAGGAAGCTATAATAAGCTAGCCATTGTAATCAAGTAATCAGTTGGAGTAACCCTTGGACTTATGGCAGGTAAGCAGTTTACTATTATTCATTAATCATTGTTTGAAAGTTACAGTTTTTCGTTTGCTATCTGTCTTTAATATCAGTTTCAATCGTGACAATATCAGTCAGTTTGTATACTCTACACTTGGTAGGCATATTACTGATTGCAGTATGTTCTTAGCACAAACAAAGATGCTGTTGTCTATCTTCTTTACACGATCTGTAAATGCCGAATTTCAGTTGTGTTAATATATTTTTTCACATTTGCAGAATGTGGAGTCCTTGAAAAAGAAAGTAACGCCGCAGCAAATCTACTCATGTCCTTCGATGATTTATTTGACAGCATGACTGACAGTTTCTGCGCGATAATAGAAGATAAAATTTACAGGACTGTGTGATCTCAACCTCACCTAACCACAATTTATGGAACTATAATCTGCCTATACTGAAAACGACGAAATTTTGTGACACCATTAACCCAGGAGTATTGTCTTCGTTGCCATTTACTTCGTTGTCTATAATATTAGTAACATTCATTTCAATAATGTTATATCAAAAACCCTGATTCCTACAGATTTTATATACAACATCCAGAAC